>CM035593.1:42306752-42700220 GCA_020423425.1 Chrysopa pallens | reverse complement strand
AATTTTACGTAAATACATAAAACTAAATTTGAAATATCGTATAAATACTGTATTTGGTAATTTTAAATAAACATGCAAAAACTAACCCATAATAACCCCCTTTTTTTAAACTCCCTGTAAATTAAATTTAAAAATCCAAAATTATGCTAAAATTAATTTTTTTTTTTTTAATCAAAAATTTGATGTATCATTTTTATCATCGCAACAAGCCTACCTGCAAATTTTCAGCTTGATTCTTCACTGGAAATTCAACAGACAAACACTACGAGTTTCAAGAATGGGATGAAAAATTCTGGTCGGTGCGATTTTTTTTATGTGACTATTATGTTATGTTATATGATTTTTTTTCTGCTTAACTTCCTTATGAATATTTCAAGCCATCATCATGTTATATTTCATTGTGTATGGTAGATAAAATGAATCAAAACTTAAAGAATGGGTCAAAATTACCAAGCGATGTCAATCAGATAGGTTATGGAAACAAAATCATATACAAAATAATAAGGGAGATTAGTATAGACAATGTGGTCAAAACAATTTAGTTGAACATTTACTAAAATTTGCTAAATTTTGGGAAATGATTAACTTGAATATACTAGTTTTTTTGTGGCTATTTTTCGAATTTAAATTAATTATATCTTGAATACGATAAAAGTGACTTAAAAACGCTGAAAGTCTTATCGTGCATAAAGATTAAAGTCAATGCATTCATTAGATATAGTAAAATACCTAAGTAAAAATCTTTAGCCACTACATTAATATTACCTTGCGCATTTGGCGTCAGCCATATTGTCTTTAAAAATTGATTAATTGTTTTTAATTACAAATTTGTTTATTTTTCACATCTTGTTTTTTGAATTAGTATTATGTTTTTTTATAGATTCAACATATAAAAATAGCAAATTTTTTATTTTAACTTAATTTTTTTTTTTTTAATAAATAAACCGAAAATATATTTACAATTTATATACAACACAAATCACAAAAAAAATATGATTTATACCAATAATACTTATCTACTAATGTTTTTTTACTTTGTCCTTGTTTAGTAATTTTTTGAAGACACATTTTAACAGTAAATAATTTATGTAAAGTATAAACAATATGACAGTTATTAAAAATAGTCCGACGTCCAAAAGAGCAGATTGATAAAATGGCATATTAACAATAGCTGGTCGCAATTCATCTGCTCCACCATTTCGAGCCACAAATTCAATCCACCATACAGCTGTATCCATCGGTGACATAGGGCGATCACGATACAAACGTGATTGACGTTTTGCATTTTCAAGCACACTACCATTTGGTAACAAACAAAAATATATCATTTACATACAAAATTTTAATACACATTTTATTAATAATGACCTACGTGCCGGCTGATTTGGTCTAATGGATCAGATATATGAATCATTTTTAGCGTGTGTTAAGTATTACTGTAGACCTAAAATATCCTTCAAATTGTATAATTTTTTCATGTTCACTGGTCTCGGGTTTCCAGTGTCATCCTAGAATTTATTTTTTTATGTAGAGGGCAATACATGGCGGATTCACGGTACATACTTTTATTTCACTCAAGAAAATTTTGGATTTGTTTAATTAAAGTTTGGTTTATGTATAATACCCTTAAAAAGACAAATGTCGTTAGCTTAAACTGTAAGTTACATGAATACGGGCAAAATTTGACAGTTTCCGGTTGTGTCCTTTAGATGTATACTAATACTACTCACAGACCAAAAATGATTAATCCATCTGAAGAACTGTTAATGGGCTAGCTCTCAATAATACAGTACTACAATAATTTTACCTGGGTTGCAAAACATATTTCACCGCCTTACTGATATGGTCTTTTTTAAGATTCCAATGATCTAGGATCGCTGCAACTCCACGTGATTCCAATGCCTTTGCATTAATGAATTGATCCCCGAAAAATGGTATTGCAACAATTGGAACTCCGTTATGAAAAGCCTCTATTGTACCTAGCAAGCCACTATGAGAAATAAATCCTACAACATTTGGATGGCCTAGAAACAAATGTAAACAAAAAATTTCTTATTGTTAGTTTTACTTAGTTTGATATCGTTTAAAATTGACATACGTTACTTACTCAAAATATCAAACTGAGGCATCCAATTTCGAATCATTACATTGTCAGGCTTTCCAGGTAGTGTTTCATTTTCATATTTCCACAGTACTCTTTGTGGTAGTTCTCTAAAAGTATCCATAAAAGCTTGTTTAACGTCATCACTTAATGAACTTCCTAATAACATTGATCCAAAGCTGAAGTAAATGGTGCCGTGTTTGGATTCAGAAATGAATTTCTCTATATCCTGAAATTTAAATAACATAAAGCAACCATTATACCATACGATTAAAAATTTAATTAAACACAAACTTACGGATGGAAGTGGTTTTGGTTTGTCTAGATGCACACCAGAAATCTCAATAACATTTGGAGGATACGCTCGAGCTCTATTTAAAGTATAATGTGTATTTATTAAAAACATACTGGTATTTTTAACGATATCAACAACTGATGGTATATTTTCACCAAGATACTCTTTGACAGCGTTATCTGCCGGTCTAATTATAAAAATTCTAGGCATTATATACGAATGAATAAAATAGCCCACTGTGTTAACCACCCGCTCGTAAAATGTCATTTCGTCCGCATAATGTAACAAGGTTATTGGCATATATGAGGGATTATTAGGAATACCGAATCGGTCAAAAATCCATGGCATCATAGTGCAAGACCCGATTCCTATATTCGGTGCTTTAAAAATATAGTTTAAAGCCATAAAACAATCAGTGTTGAAATGTTCATTTATAATTAAATCAAATGTTTTATTTGATTTAATTAGATTTTGAATTTGAGGATATCCCAATGCCTCACAATTTTGTGCACCTATTTGCGAAAGCCAATAATTATCTATGATATTTCTAATTTTACTGTTTACAACCATTGATATTGGTATATTGTTTAATCCAATTTCTCCAGCGCCAACGATGGAAATATCCGTATAATTTGGTAATGGTTGTTTTTCGGGAAAATGACTAATTACTGTAATTTCATGACCACGACGAGCTAATTCTCTTAATATCGGTACAAATACCATGAAATGACTTTTTCCTGCATGGGGAAAAACACCCAATATTTTGTATGCATATGATGATTGATTCAATATCGTAAGACTGAGTAGTAAAAAATAACGAATATAATTTCCGGTCTTCATCTGAAACAAACAATAATACGGGAATTTAAGGCTTTTTTAAGTTATTGTTAATAAGCAAATGAACAGAACTTTGGTCGTATATAAAATTTTTTTTTTAATAGTTCATTAATACATTAAATCCTGTTTTTGTTAAGTATTGTTGCAATAAAGAACTTGTATTTTAAAAAATTTCCATTTAACACAACAAATGTGAAATTCTCTTTTTTGCAAAATAAAAAATATACATTTTATGAAGATACAACCCAGTGAAGTCATAATAAATTTAGCTCCTCTTTATTTTTCTCAGAATTTTGAATGTCAAAGTTTTAATTATTTACAAAAATTTAAAAAAAAAACTTTTAATTAATTTCCGTGAAGTAAAAACATATTGCAAACAAAAAATATGCAAATTCACCTTTAGCTACATATCTTTTTTTCTCATCATTGTTTATACAACTTCAACGTCATATTTCATTAAATGGATTTTTAAAATTGGCTGATGTGTTTTATAAATAGAAACAAATTATTGAAATTTTAAATAAAAATATTAAATTTACATATTTTTTTATTTATATTGTTAACTTATGTGTTACTGTTGGTATTCTAGTATCGGATAATCGCACAAAATAAATAAAACAATTGGCCTTTTTTCATTAAAACAAATTATGACTAGCTGACTAACTGACTTATCAACGCATAGCTCAAATCGATGGATAGATTGGATTGAATTGAAACACACATATAGGTATTATAATGATGTAGTCATACCCTAAGAACGAATTTATGAAAAATTTATTTCTATATGGAAAATTCAGATTAGTATCAATTCTGTTAGAAAAATCTTTTCATACATAAGTAGTCTCGAAATAAAAAAAGATACAGTTGCGTTTTGATTTTTTTTTTTTAATTGCTCACTAGGAAATTGTTAATATAATTACTTAAATTGAATTTTTTTTAAATTTAGCCGCTCTGTTGTGAATTTGGAAATTTTTGAAAATTTTATATATGTCAGATGACTTATAAGTTATTCCTAATCACATGGCTAAAAGTTAGGATAATATACAATATTCATGCAATGTTTAGGCAGCAAGCATTATAAATCTTAAGTCATAACTAGCGTGTAACACCATTATACTTTACGCACATCACATCGACAATGGTGTCGTTACACATTTAATCAGTTACTCACCGTTAAATCAAATTTATATGTTCCTTAGTAATAAACAAATGAATGTACACAAGCTTATAAATACAGCAAAATTTATTTTTAATAAAAAATTTAATAAAATTTTTTTAAAGTTTAAAACCGAAGATTAATTAATCAATAAATTTATACACAATCCAGTGGCATCACCATAAAAATAAAACACATTAATGTAAAAGTTTAATAAGTTGTTCGTTCTTTAATTTTGTTTATTTTTAATGAAAGTAAAATTGTTCACTATCACTATTTGAATCTTTTTAAATAAAAGTTGCTTCCTTCGTATGACCATTTAATGCTACCTGTGGTTCATAATAATCAAAACTAAACATTTACTATTCTCTCAATTCACATGTTTAAAAAAAAATTACACGAGCATGAAATAAGAATTCATTATTTAATATTATAATTTATAAAATGATTATTTTTAAATAAATATATTTAAAAAAAAAAGTAACGATTAATTTTATATAGTTATAAAATTATTAATCGTTACTTCACAAGCATTCTGATTGCTATAATTATAACTATTTCATACAAATAAAACACAAAACATAATGTTATTTCTATAAATATCAATTTTCCATTCTTATGTATTATTTTAAATCGACCACAAACATGTAATTATAATCATAATACATATTGTAAGCATAATTGATTCATATAATATAGTTTTTTGTCCAGGCATATGAATCGATGAAACGCGGATTGGTTATATGATTAAATTTTAAGTGAATTATTCGTTTTCGAATAAAAAAAAAAGAATAATAATAATAACTCACACTTAAGATAGCAAATCCGCTTAGAAAGTACCATTCACTGTGTTATTTTTACCAGAAGTAGCATTACACTGAATAAAAATAAAGAAAACAATATTACTTATTAAACTCAGAATATTAAATATGAACAAAAAAGTTATTTTGAAAAACTACAATATACTTTTATAATAGAAAAAAAAAGAAAAAGAAATAATAAAATAAATTTGGTTTTACCCATGGTCTTTAAGCAAATATTTTAATTTTCTTTCGCCTTCGGACATTTCTTGCAATTATTTCACTGTATTACGTTATTATATTTGACAGTTTGTAAAAGAATAGTAAAAATAATATCATAAATTATTTTTAATAAAAATTTATTTAAACATTAATTCGATGTACTACGGAAACTTGACTTTCTATCTATCCTTAAGGGGGAATAATACTAAAAATGACACTATTATATTTTTTTCAATTTTCGCCCACGGATAATTCAAAAATAATTATCCGAATGTTATAAAATTAACTCTTCAACACCGTTTTCATGTCAACATATAATATTTCATACCAAATTTCAAAATATTTTTTATGTTTTTTATTTGAAAAAATTGAAAAAATAGAACGATATGTTTAATTTTTTGCTTCAAATCGTCTTAAAAAAAATATTTTCATTAGATTTGTTCTATAAACACTTTTTTTTCCCATAACAATATAAAAACCAGTAGCCTTTCCCTTTTTCATAATTTAATTCACCAGTCAATATAGATAATTTCTAAACTTCTCGTATGGAGACAACATAGGTAATAGTAGTATTACCGCTGCACTTGTATGTTGTTTGTTGCATTTGTTTGTTAAAACATTACCTGGTGATCGAAGTGCATTTTGCCGACTAGCTCTATGCAGTTATTGTATATATTCATTAAAATCGAGCATTTACACATTTTAATACCCGACATATAAAAAATATGCCAGGGTAGGTATATTAGTTTTTGTCTTAGATTCACTACAATTTCAGCTGAAATTTAGCTAAAATAATACATATAATGTATTTAATACATATTATTATACATGTTTTCATAATCATATATCATAGTCAGTATTGAGTGCATTTTATGAATGATAATGATTAAAAACAGTTCAAACATTGATACTCAACCATATGTCAAGTATTTAATCAATTAATATTTTTATTTGTTACCTCACTTGTTTATGAAGTAACTTAATTCTGTATGTGCTTAGACATAATTAAGATTTTGAATTTTAAACTTTGAGCTGAAATTGTAGCCAATCTAAACACTTTGCACAAAAAAAATCAATCAAAGTTATTTAATTTGAACAATTGAGCATTTTTTATGTTTGAATTTTTTGTCTATATATGATTTAAAAGTTGGGTCATGGTTGGTTTCCCGATTTTTCTCATAAACTAAATTAACCTTACATTTTTGACCTTAAATACATAACCAAAATATTAGCTCGTTATCTGTTTTCGTTTTTGAGTTATTTTGATGATAGGCGGACGAACGATAGGATGAATGTCCACACGAAAATAGACTAACACGGTGACATCAATAGCAATTTCCTAGCATTAATAACTTTAGGCCAGAAACAGTATACTTTCATTGGTTCGAACGTATTTTTCGAAATTTGGCAAACATGTTAATCACTTTCAGAAAATTTTCTGTGTACTTCAAGAAAGAAAAGGAGGAGTGAGAGAACCAACTGGAACATTTACTGCGTTTTCTAGATCTTAACAGTTACTCAAAGGTCTTGAATTTGCCAAATGGTTCTATTAGGTCACTTTGGCCATGATTAATCTTTTAAAACCACAATAGACAGAAGAAAACTCAGTGATAAAAATGTTTTTCGTTATAACCAAATCAGATTGCATTCATTTCTATTCTGACGCATATTTTGGTTATTAACAGAGAGAGGGAAACATAATTATGTTATCGTATTGTATAAAATATTAATAACTATAAATATTTACTAGCACATGCTGGGTATTTAAACAATCAAGGCATTTGTTTTTTTAGTTATTTTGTAAAATTTTGTTATTTGTAAAATCTTGAAGGACAAATTACTCTAGAATAAATGCATATATTTTTCGTCATTAAGGTGTGGTAATAATAAGAAAACAGAATGAAGAGTTCAAAACAAAACTCTATTTTCTGTATAAAAAACTCGGACACAATTTTTGATCTCTTTCCTTTCATTAGCCAAATTTTTTGGATAAAACCATGGTCCTATTTATACACTTATACGTTTGAAGGGATTTAGTATTACTCTATAATTGTAACACCAGCTCAAGTTTATTTATTTTTGTAGCCTGTGTTGCTAGCTTTACGGATATATATTTGAAAGTAATAGCTAACGAACAAGGTATTAGATAGTAGAAATAAAAATAAATCAGTCAACATTCTGGTGATAATTATTGTCAATTAAATATGACGTTAATAAGATATTATTTGGTGTTTTGAAATTGATATATCGTATTAAAAAATTTATATTATTGTTTTTTAAGTTACGAACTGGAATTTCAGTTGGTTTTTTTATTAATCTAAGGTGTCAGTTCAATAATTTATTAATAAACTATGTCACAATTTATGCCCGATTGATTTTGCATTTAATTCACTATTAATTATAAATGATACATTTTCTTTCCTTGATTTAAACAATTAGATATAGACTAGTACAAATATCAATTTGATTAAACTAAGTAATTCACTATCAGGACCGTATAGCGAAGAAGTGAAAGGGGTGCGTGGCACTTGGATATCGGAAACTTATACGCCCATAAAAATACAGACAACATTATTATTTGCAAATACGTCTCATTCATTTTTTGGTACATTCGGCTTGTTTTTTCGCGATGTATTAAATTATAATTATTCCGATAATTGACAAATAATTTTTTGCTATGTCAACATCTTTACGCATATATTAATCATTTCTAGTGACAGTAGCAAAGACCGAAATAAATTTAATAGAGGTGTTTTATTGAAATAAAACTACCATTTTAAAGATGTGAAATAAATAAATAATAATAATAATAAAATAACTGGACGCAAAAGAAAAATTCGCTACGGACTCTAAAGACGTTGGTTGCTACGCCACTGCAACTTCTTTTTATAGACTAAAGAAATACTATTAACTACTTCTATATACCTATTACAACCCCTCCATTATACATTACAACGTTCCTTCATTCAATATCCTATCCACTGCCCATATCATGAATTTAATTGTATGAAAGTAGTTTAATAAATATAGATTAAATAATAATAAAATAAATATAATTTTTAATGTACCATGTATTTATAACTAAAAAGTATACAATAATTTCTCTACTAAGTATATGGAAATTTTGTGTTTGATTGGAGTATATCATGCACAAAATTTTAGGGTGCACTTTAAAACACTTTAAGTACATTTTTTCAATGCCGTAAAAACGGCTAAAAATTTTTAAACTTGGTGCTTGAGGTCACTGATTACGAATTTAAAATAGCATAATATATCTAAATTATTATGATTATTTATCTTCAAGAAGATAAATTCAAACAATACGTGATTTTTGTAAGAGCAGTGAAAACCCTCAAATTCGCCAAAAAAAATTGTAATACTGTTTCTACGATTTCCAAGGTAATTAGGATCATACATAATAAGATATAATACGTATGTTACGCTTGAATGGTTAGCTTTCGTCATATCGGTTAAAATTGGAAAATATTAACCCCTGGATCTGGTTACAGGCGATATCCTAAAGATTTTACAACCAATCAGTAAGTGGGTGTTATTTTGAAATCTACTGATTAAATTAGTCTTACCTAGTTTTATCGAAATCGGAATCAAAAAAGTTCTATCGATTATTCATAATTTTGTTACGGGATACGTGAGAGCTACTTATCTAATTCTGTTATTTTCGATACAAAAATAATAATTTTTTAAAGAATATTGTCCAAGATCCACCATGATTATGTTTAGTGGAGTTCACACTCAGTGAATCCTGATCAAATTTCAGAACAGAAAAAATAGATCAGAAATATAGAGAGCTCCAACTACCCTTGGATTGCATCGATTTTTTATTTCAAATGCATACAATTTTAAATTTTGAATAAATGAAAAATCATAGTGCACTGTACAAAATTTATGTAAATTTAAAAAAAAAAAAAAAAACAGCAATTTTGAAACGACTCTTATGATATTCTTTTAAACTAAAATAAAAGAAAATACATAAATAATAATCTTTATTATTTTTAATATACATTTTGAATAATAATACGTTAATAAATGGGGACATATGTGTCCATGGCCAACTTTATAGGAAACTATTGCGGTATTTATCATGTAGACATATTGCGAAATCACAGAAAACCATGTCAGAGTATTATTGATTTGGATAAGAAATTCCTTGCATTTTTAGAATTAATGGCTTAATGAGGACTCATCTGTTTAGTCAAAAAAATTATTCAAATATATAAGAGACTATATTATTAATATCATCATATTAAATGGCATTTAAATGATTTATCAAATAATTGATAACCTTTACCCTAGCAATAAATTAAAATGCAGTTATGAACATAATTAAGAGATGACATTTATCATGCAAATTTAATGACTATTTATATATGATATGCGGTACTTCTTTCATTTTAATTGAGACAGGAATATCTGAATTATTTGCTATCTTAAGGATGTACGATCACTTTATTTTGAAACAGATTTTTTTGTCGTGAAGAGAGCATAATTAATGAGCATTTCAAAAATCATAGCAGTTTTGAGAAAGTTTTTTAGTCAATGATCTCTTTAACGGAATTATTTTTCAACAGGACAGAAAATTAGTACCTTTTTCTCTATCTAGAGTATCATCAAATCAGTCTTAACCCATTTAATTTGCATAGTACAATGATTACATTAATCAGACCAATAAGAGTGTTATCATAAGTATTTCCGAATTTTTGTTAATACAAACCAGCATAAAGTCATTTTAAAATACATGTAAGGTCAATCAAGTTGTACTTGTAGTAACGATAAAGGATATTTTTTGTTATTCATAAGTATTATAACTGGACGAAAACTTTTAAACAATCGAAATCTTATAAAGTATATGTTCAAGGTCTTTTATAATCGAGGATTTAAAACACTACAAAGTAGATTTTTTCCGCAGTAAGACGTATTTTAATTCGGTTTGTTGCGTTGGATTTATGAGAATCTCTGCAAATGTTGTGACCTAGTCTTATTATGTAGTAAACATCTTAAATTTCAATGTTCTTAAGAATGCATTTCAGAAGTGCATTTTGAAGGAGATCATTACAAATTTAAATAACGGTGAAAATGAGTTCAATTTTGTTAGTCGGGGATTTTTGGAGTCGGTGAACACGAATATAAGGTCGGTGAGAGCCTGTGGAGTTTCTGCAGCGGGTGTTTTAAGGTCTTCTTGCAGGAAAGGGTGACAGTTTATCACATAATTGAGCTAAGCTCGTTATACGGGCGTCGCTGAGCATGAATACGAGATCGGCGAACACCTACGAATTACCTGGTCTCCTCAGCGGGTGTTCTTAACGCCTTCCTCTGGAGTATTATGACAATTTATCATATAATATGGATCAAATAATTGGATTAAATCAGATAATCGGAGGTTTTTGAGGTCGCTGAACATAAATGCAAGATTGGCGATTATTATGAGTAAACATTTATTTGTTAAGTCTAAAATCAATTACTTTAATACTACTTAAAAATCAAATTTTTAATTTTTAATGGCTAAATAATGATTCGGGTGTAATAATGATTTTTTTGTAGTTGACTGTACTTAATTAACAACTAATAAAATCTTGATTATTATCAATTTAACCTTGAAATAGAATTAATGTATTTAGTGCAATTAAATGTTTAATATTTTCAATTGATACTTGTGTCTGTAATCATGTGTATTTTTATATCATGCGTTCGTGAAACTAAATACAAAATATATCTTTATTACCCACATAGTTTCACATAGTGATAATAGATTTAAAAGCAAATGAGAATAAAATTATAAATATAAGAGTAAAAACAGCTATAAAATCAGATGAGCATATTGTCGCCAACATGTAGAGATAGAGAGTATATTACACTCTTGTTCGAGTGCTCATAAGGCTTAATATGCACTAACGCACGTTATGCAAAAATAATGAATTCACTCACTAATAAAAACCCCCACACCTTAACAATGCTGTCAACAATACATTCACTTTTTATTTAACTTTTGTTAAAAATGCATTTTCTAAAGGCTGATTTTCTATTATAACACATTTATGGTGTAGAGAAATAAGCTGTGCGTTAGTGTGATTTGTAAGCCAAAAAATCAGTGTTTAAATTATTGAAATGTTATGTATTTTGCATCTTAATTATGTTTTTCTTTTAAAAAGCATTTTATAAAAAATGTATAAGAAAACCTTAAAAAATTCAATAAAAAGTTAAAAAATTTTGGTACGCTGTTTATGAGAATTCTAGGACAATTGAGGTCCAACAAATTCAAAAATAATATTTTACGATCGGTCGACAAGTTTTCGAGATATTGCATGAAATATGTATCAAAAATCGGTCGTTAGATCGGATTTCTGGTGGTTATTTCAAGAGATTTCTAGTGGATCTGAAACACTGCACATCCAATCGGTAATATCTGTTATTTTTGAAATTGGCGGGCCACAACAAAGATATATTTAATCCATATCAAAAATTCAAAAAAGTATCAAAAAGGTCGAAGAATACTATAGGAATTTTTACCCATAGATTTCAATAGTCCATTTAAAGATTGGAACCGCAATTTTTACGTATTACTAAAAATCCGATCCAGAGGCGGATTAAGATTTTTATCTTATTTATCCTAGAAAATCCATAAACACTACAGAATAATGTTTAACTTTTCAATGCTTTTTAAGGTTTTTTATAATCACAAAAATCAAAAATTAAGACAATCACAAAAAGGATGTTTTCGACATTAATTCACTATTTAAGGCTTAATTAAGATTCGCTAAATATCTTATTAAATTTTCATAAGTGGAGAAGTACGCACTTACTATGTACGTACTTCAAAAAATTAAGTATTAAGGTCAACAACTTAAAACTTATACAACTTGTAATACATTGCCCGCATGACTGTATTGCTGTAACAGTACTCATAGCAGTGAATAGGATATATAAGTTTCGTATAAGCGTGTCAAGGATGCTGTGATGACTCTACTAGTCAAAACAGTAATTACAGAACATAGGATTGATTAGTTGCTTAGTTTTGTTATAAACATTAGTCATTTCGTTTCTGGAATTCAAATGTTTTGAGCCCAAAAAAGATAAACAGCAAATTGTACAGAATGAACATTGTCAAGCAGAATATTTATAAATTTTTAAACTTTTCCTCTTTCTTTATAAAATGAGAAGGTTCTGTACTATAAAATCGTTTATACAGTTTATTGAAATTACGCGTTCACAAAATATCAGTCATATCCCACAAGCAACAAATAACATGGAAATAATTAATACACAAATCAATTAAGAAATACTTTGAAATATCTTTGATTGTTTAACAATAACAACTGATAACAAAAAATAATTGAATGTTAATTTTTTAATTTTCAAAATGATAACAGCCTATCTGCCATCAAGACAAAAGTAGATTAAGTAATGGGATTTTGCTGGCGTATTCAAGTCCTAAAAAGTTTGCAAAAACAAAAATGGTCAACTGGGCATATAGAATGGAATATAGGTCAAACATCTCAGAAACCAGAAGAGATAAAATTTTGAAAACAAAAAATGTTTGTTTAGTCAACACAGATTTTTTTTTTTTTTAATTTATTCCTTAACGTTCTTAGATTTGCCATAATTCAACATTATTTATAATATTATCATATAAGTAACAATGTTTATTTTATTTGTATATTTTTTATTACAGTTAATATACAAGTGTCTTTATGCTTGGAGTTTAGACAACTAAGTCGATTAAGTTGTAAGCTTCACATGATGTTATTTTCGAAATTTCTTTATATAGAAATTTTTCTCTCTATGAATCTGCTTCGAAACATTTATCTGAGAGAATTTGCATAGAATGGTGTTGTTTTATCAGCAATAAATTTTTTTTTAAATATTCCATGGCTCAAAACGGCGAAACGGAATGGAAGTCTCTTATATTTTAATAATATCAATTTTGAAATGTTTATATTCACAAAATATTTATGTGCAAATCATTATATAAATACAAGCATAAATTACAATTTAACCTTGTAAATTAAAAAAAAAGTACGGCGAAAAAAAGCAAATACTAATTCTCTTACAGGTATTAAATCATCACCCTCCGAGTCCCTGGTTATATTCAAATATGAGTTATATTTAAATAGATGTGGTTCGTTCATATATTCAGAAGTGAGCAAAATTCCATCTGATAATTGTAGATTGTCACGTCGTCATGAAGAGCATCTAGTTCTTAAATTTCCAAATAGACATACAAGTTTGATATGCTCTTAGAATTGACACTCGAATGAAGTGACCTGATGGTCGAATTATGCATTTATTTTATAAAAACAAAAATTTACCAAAAATATTAATTGGTTTTTATTTTTTTAGTTTCATAATGTTTTTTGACATTAAATATATTACACAATTTATACACTAAATAACAAATAATAAACAAACTTATAAATATCACAGATAAAATAAATAAAGCAACATCTAAAAGCATCCATTTGTAGAATGGCATATGAACAACTGCGCTTCGTAATTTATCCATATTATCACCATTTCTTGCAACATATTCAATCCACCATATTGCTGTATCCATTGGTGACATTGGACGATCTTGGTATATTTTTGATAAACGTTTCGTTTTTTCTTGAACTCTAACAGAAAAATTTTAGGATAAGAAAAGAATATCGAAAAATGTGTAAAAAATGTGTCACATTAAATAGAAAATCAACTGATAAAACAAATACTTTGATTTTGACTTACGAATTGCTTACTGTGTTTTAGAATCTAAAATTGGTACCTTATGTAAAATTATTAGATATACGAACTTACTCACTTTCATTGAAAACAAATGAAAAAGAACAAATTTAAATTAGAATAATTGAAATTTTTTTCAGTTTTTGCGCTCACCATAATGCGGTTTTTTGTAATTTTCGTCTGCTAATTTAGATGCTTCGGGCTTCGACATTATCAGGACACATTTATTACTTAATATTTTGCATCAGTTTATTAATATTGCTACCTCTTTCAAATTAGGGAAATTGGTGATCAAAATGAAAAGCTAGTTTTTTTTTTATATATCCAAAATAGTCAATAGATCAAGTAAATTTATGATTGGAAATAATTTAAATTTGCGCTCTTTTTTGGTAATATTTTTCAAATCACATCGGTTAAAATTTCCGACTTAGTGAAATTGATTTAGAGTCTATTATAAATTAAACTGGCTAATTAACATTCAGTTTTGCTGCTTAGGTACTTTAGGAAATGAAATCATTCTTAAAAAATAAAGGTATTATTTCATAATTTTAGAATTTTTTATTACCGAAAAAAGTGTATATTTTGGTATATTCGACCAAACCTTCTCTCTACTGTTCTGTTAAGATACACTTGCCACGATGGTTGTGTGCCTTAAAAATGTATATACGTACTAAATTATATAAAATTTATACCTACTTTGACTCTAATATTGATCTTATAGCGTGAATTAAATCTTCCTTAGTAAATGAGTCACCACTGACAACTCTTGCGACATCACTTAACTCTAACGCTTTGGCATTTATATATTGTTCGTTATAAAATGGTATTGCCACAATTGGTACTGCATTATGAATTGCTTCAATACATCCTAAAAGCCCACCATGAGAAATGAATGCCTTTACTTTCGGATGACCTAAAATCAATTGCAATATTATTGTTTGCAATATGTTAATGAAAATTTACTGAAACAAACTTAGTATATCAAATTGAGGCATCCATTGTCGAATCATAACATTATCTGGTTTTGATATTAATGATTCGTTTTCATATTTCCATAATACTTTGTAAGGCAGTTCTTTAAAAACTTCTATAAATATCATACGATCTTTTTCTGGAATCGAACTACCTTTCATCATTGAACCAAAACTAAAATAGATAACATCTTGGGTAGAATTATCAATGAATTCTTGGATATCCTAAAAAAGAAAAAGTTTACCATAAATTTAAATAAAATGTTCTAGAAGCTAAGTATTGAAATGGTTTAACTTAATGCATTCTCGAGTAAATGAAAACGTAAGAAAAAAATTGAATTATGAAATTATTAAAAATGATAAAATAATACTTGGTTAACCAAAGACTTGATAACGTTTTCCAAAGAGAAATGAGTCCAGGGCGAATTATTTCTTAATGTAACTTAAATAATATGTGGCACCAGAAAAGAAAATTGTTAATGTATTACAGATATTGTGGTTATATTAATGAGCTATCTATTGGATTGACTTGGAGTGGGCATTAATTGAGATCAATTTATATAGAGGAGGATCTAGACGACCAAACTAAACAATTTTGAACTTTCAAAATTGTTTGGAAAAATATTTATTTATTTTTTATTTAATATTAGTAAAAAGTTATATATTTAAGATATATATTCATTTTTGTCGTAATGTTTTATTTTTTTCATAGAATTTTGGTTAACTGGAGACAGTTTTCAAACTTAAAGCGCAAAAATAAAGCATTTTTCGAAAATATTTCAATTTTGCAAAAGTTTTTACTTTATTCATTATATACAAAACATACATTATAATGACTCCATACCTTATAGTTTTTCGATCTGGAGGTAAGAGGGTTGTCGGAAGAAAATTGATACAAAAATTGGTCCGGAACTGAATATTTTAGCTATTCCAACACAATTTCAGTTAAAGAATGTAATTTGCTTTTTGCCTGCTCATATACTTCCAGATCCTCCACTAATAGCCAAATAATAGAAATCATACAAATATATTTCTAACAAAAGTTGTATATTTTAAAATAACACACTTCAATACTTAGTTGTTGGGGTACTTTTGCTTACATTTGGTAATTTTTTTGGTTTTGTTAAATGTATTCCAGATATTTCAATAACATTAGGTGGTAATGGTCTTGCATTATTCATCGCGAAATGTGTATTCACAAGATATAAACTAGTATTTTTCGCAATATCTTCCAATAAAGGAAATTTTGGTCCAAACAATTTTTTCATAAACTTATTTGACGGATCTCTCATCCATAATTTTGCTAATATATGTCCATGTAGTAAGTAGCCAATAGAATTTTGAACACGTTCTAAAAACGTCATTTTCTCGGAATGACGAAATAAATTTATTGGAATATACGATGGATTGGATGGTATTCCCATTCTATCTAGCAACCAGGGATGAATAGTACAAGATGTGATTCCAATACTTGGCGCTTTCAGCAAGTAATTTAATGCAAGAAAACAATCAGTATTATAATGTTCTTGAATTATTACATCGTACGATTGATTTAGTTTTAAAAAATTTTCTATTGTTGGTGATTTCAATACTTCACAGCTTGACATTCCATTTTGCGATATTCGCAAGTGTTCGAAATAATTTTCAAAATTTAATTTAGTATTAGTTTCTATTGGTATAGTATTTATTAATATTTTTCCAGTTCCAACTAAGCTTATATCATGGTAATTTGGTATAACATCTTTTCGTGGGAAATAACTAATCACAGTGACGTTGTGTCCACGTTTAGCTAATTGTTCCATTATTGAACCGAATATATTGAAATGGCTTTGAGCTGCGTGTGGAAAAACACCTAATATATTGTAACTGTTTATGACTGTGATTATCATTGTAAACACTAAAACTATGTGTAATGTATTCATCTGCAAAAGAACAAATATAAAAATAAAAATAGGAAATTATGTACAACTGATTGAATAACATTAAAGTCTTCCAAATATCTACTATCAAACGGTCGAAAATTGTTTATGTATTCCGAATATATAAAAACGTTCTTCATAATTAAAAAAATTAAAAATTAAAAAAAAATAAATTTTAATTTTAATTTTTTGGTACAGGTATGTCTTTTATTCTTCTGACGATTAGATTCTGTCACTAGTGGTATCTGTGATAAATAACATATCGATCGTCAGTCATCGTTGATTTCCTATATTTGCAATGTTTTTTTTTATGGCCAATGAATAAAAACAAAGTGGGAAACTATTCAAACAGCTTATGTATTAATTATTATTTGACATTTATTTAATAATTATATCCCATTTCATATTTTTCGCAGGGTACTTTCGATAATAAAATGTAAATCATGAAATTTGACAAGAATTAAAATTTATGTTGAAATATTTGTTAAATATTCTAAATTTGATTCATAAAAGCATATGACTAATGTATTATCTTAAAAATTAAAATTCTTATCACTATTATTATTATATTATCTTAAAAATTTAAAATTAATTATCATTAGGCTACCATGGAGTGACATCATTTTGGTAAAAATTATTAGTTGTTTTTGTCAATTCAGTGAAAACACTTCTTAAATAGTAAAAAAAAAGTGTTGGAACATGTTTTTACGTAGTAGTTCTCAAAATAAATCCAAGTATGGTCAATCTTGGCTATTACTACTTGTAATTCAATGAACTATCAATGCCCATAAATTTATTTTAACTGCGAATGTAATCATTAATAATTATCTTCATGTTTTCATCAGAATAATATAATCTGTTTTCATTCTTAAAAACTGCGTTGCTACAAATGTTTGTACGATTATATTTGAAATTCATTAACGATTTTCAATCGATTGGGCTTCTATAAAGCAATGTTAAAAACAATTTTTTTTAAATGTTGGCCTTAATTAAAAATCCGTAGCTTTAATGTCTTGAATAACTGTTAGCATAAACAAAATCTAAGTTCTCACTCACGTTTACAAACGATTGAAAACTATTGATGAATATATAGAGAAGATAGAATATAGATATATATTCAAATTTGTGTATATTGTTATGGGTATTTGGAGGAGGGATGGAGTACCAAAATCCTATTAATTTGAAAGGAAAGTTGTTGTTTCCAAACCAAAAAATACATCAAATTTTCACCAAAATCAAACATTCCTTGACTTTCATTAATCAAATATATCCAAACAAAGATGGAGATATCAATAGACAATAAACCATATATATGATGAATAAAACAAATAAGAAGATTATATCATTAAATTTATTTTTCGTTTCAATGGCATTTGTTTAAAACTATTAAATCTATCCTGTTTAAGTTGCTGAATTAAGCCTGATCCATATAAACAATATTGAAAACTTTATATGGAAACTATTATAAAGTTTTATTATGCTTTTGAAATTAAACTTAGGTAAACTAAAACTAAACGATGTTTTAATAATCAGTCCATTGATGTATAAAATAGATCTACTTTGAATAATCTACTAGATGCAAAAAAATATTACTATATCGTACTAAAAAAATAACTGTTATTTCATATAATACCTTTAACATGGCATACATTTATTAACTTTCTATTGGAAAGCTCTTGTTATGAATGGAGTACGTTTTGTGAATCCGGAATTATGACTTATCTTTAAGTCATTAGAACCGAGCTAAATTCAACTCTTTTTGAGAAATTCTGTGACTCATTTATGTGTGTATGTATTTGCGTTCGTTTCTTTTTTCGACTCGAGAAGACAAAACCGTAATAACGACGTGGCACCAATTTTATTCTACATGATATTACGTAACTGAATACTATTTGTTGAGAATTACAAACTAAAAAAACTACAAAAATACCCTATATACCTTGTAGGCTTGATTACGATATCCGTGGGGCCTCAATTTTTTGACGTATTTTGGTAAAACATGCCAAAATAAGATGAAAATGAAGAATACCAATTTTCGACTTTTCGCCTATTTTCGAGTTATCCATGGGTAGTTTAATCACAAGTTGAACGTAGGAGCCCCATAAATACATGGATAACTCGAAAATCCATGGGTAGTTTAATCACAAGTTGAACGTAGGGGCCAAAAGCCAACCTGACCCGTGCAAACTATACCCCACAAATCCATGAATTAATAAAATTCGAAAATGGCGTACATGTATTTTTAATAGTTGAATTAAATATACAAGTGTTGATATTTTTAAATGAATTAAATTTCGGTTATTTGTGCTCGAATTGTGTTTAAAGTCATTTAGCAAAAAATAATAATTAAATCTTGTAAAATGTTTTAAATTGTGGTATTCATGTGACATAAACACGATAATTTCCAAAAAAACAGTCCGGGTAACTCGAAATATAGACAAAAACTCGAAAATTGGTATTCTTCATTTTCGTCTTATTATGATTTGTTTTATCAAAATTAATCGTCAAATCGAGGCGCTACGGATATCGTAATCTCCCCACCTTATATAATTCTAATAATATACAAAATTGTTATTTGTTTATTATCCTATTTGGGAAGTTCGTCGTTTGGACCTTGCGGGTCGAACCTAAACTACTTGTTTTATTAGATTTTAACTAATAAACATTTTATCATCACTTTTAGGTAGTTATATTTTAATTGTTTAGTAAAAATAATTGTAGTATCTATTAAAATTATACACATCGAATAATATTTTTATTAATGTACTGTGTATACATACCGTATGTAATATTTTTCGTAGCCAACTTCTTCTATACGTAGATATTGTATAATAGGAAAACGTCACAAAAAAATTAAAAATAGAAACATCACTTCATGAAAATTTTAATATTTAAAAACGTAACATAACAAAAATTATTTAACATATAAAATTCAATTTTTCTAAGCCAAATTTTTTATTAAAACTATTATTAGAATTTAACACTGTATATTTACAATTGTTTGATTTTTTTTATATTAAACAAACATTTGATAAAAATTTCTTAGCAATAATTATTTGTGCTCGTGTATCGGAGATAACAATTGGCTATTCTAAATTCATGGCCGAAAATAAACTATGATATAATAATAGTATAAAATAGTATAATTTAAAATTGTTATACTCTATAATTATTTTATAGTGATATTTCTATTTGTTCAATGTTTAAAATTTATTATCAGGAAAATTAGAAAACTATTCTCTTTGTTTATTAACTATTACTTAAGTTGGTTTGGGTGTAATTGAATTAATTGTTGTTACTCACTGATTTATAAAAAAATAGCATTGGCAGCACTATTTCTAAGCCTAGAAGATTCGGTGATTCACCTTTTAAACCGACGAAAAAGAAATAAGTTCCAAAGTTAAACTGAATATTTTTATATTTTGTATGAACACGCATAACTTTTGACAGTCCGATTCTGATCATATTTTTTTAATTGGATAGCGTAAAGCGTTAAAAATTAGGCCAAAATATCAACTAGAAATGGAAGGAGCTGTGAAACAAATTTTTATAATTCTTCTCACTAAAACACATTTTCCATGGTTCAAAATTAACAATGTTTACTCAAAATTAAAGAATTACATTTTTTGCAAAATATATAACTGAGTTCAAACGCAGGAACTGAAAACTAAAAAATAGTTTTTATTGACAAGTATGTTATTCTGTTTTATAAGAAAAAGCAGTAACTAATAAGTAAAAAATAATTTGATAAATTTTCCATTGTCATCGGAGCCGATATTGATAACTTAAACACTGTGTACTAGAAAAGTTATCAGTATCAGTTATCATCAAGGACTAATTATTCAATACATTATAATCACTAAGGATTGGTATTTGGCTTATATTACCTATTATTATCTATTAATTTCTATTTTATCAGTTTAATTGATAATATTTGTCATTCATCGTCACAATTTCCAATTGACGTAATAATTAAAATTTCACAACCAATTGCACTTTTAAAACTTTTTAATGCTTTCAAACATTTTTTTAATGTCTGTATCACTTTGATAAAAAAAATTTCGACATTCTCCTTTTTCTAATTTATTTGAAACTATATCATATTATTTTGTCTCCTTATTCAAAAACGTTTTAACAGATCAAACAAGGAGTTAAACAAATTGAATTTTTTATTCGGACCATTCAGAACAAGAATGGTGTTTTGTATTATTGAAAATTATTAAAAAATAATATAAATTCGGAATTTATTAAGGACATTATTTGGGGGTACAAAATGAAGATATTATTGAGACGAAACTTTTTTTCGTTTAAAATGCTTTAATTATGGGGAAAAAAATTGTTCAACATAGTTATTTCATAGTGAACTATAGATTCTTCCTTTCAAATAATTATATATTGTTTGAAGCTGAATGTGAAAAAACACTATGATAAAAAGAATAATAACTATATTTTATCTTTTTCATTCTTATTTCTAACTGCCCGAAACAATTACGAATCGTTTTTTAAAATGGAAAGGTTAATAAAATTGATAAATTTTTTAAATGTACTAATTAGTTATCGATATTATGAACTTTAAATTAAAGGATTTTTTTGTAGTTTTATTGTTTTGCTGTTTATATAAGTATAAAATAATGATTAAAAAAAGACAAAAAATAAAAATAAACTAAATATTTGGCTATTTCGAAAAAAACAGATAACTAACGAATTGACTGATTTTTTTAGTGTTCGCATATAGAGAGAGAGATTATAATACTTTTAAAGCAAACATATTAGGACTTATTTTAACTAACAAATGGATTTATGTGTTTATAATTTACTTATTTGACAATAAGACTGCCAAGAATTTAATATTCATTTAGCCATTTAGCTTGGTTTTATATCAAATACAGACATATCAAATTCAGGCCATCACGAAACAAAATTTTTTATAATTTTCTTTTTTTCAAAATTATACAATTTTATTAGTGCAGGAGTATAACGTATCATTGATTCTCAAGTTCGAATTGATGTGTTTTTGTTTTAAGTTGTTTTAAACTTGGTGTGACCACATTATTAAATGTTTGGCTTCTAACGTGTATCGACAATTTATCACAGAGTATTTATAAACATTTTAATCTGTTTTCTGTTTTGTTGATTTATTTAATACAAATAAAAGAATAATTTTAATAATTCTGTAAGTAACGTAAAATATCAAGAATATTGTAATAAATAAAAATAGCGTGACATCTAATAACATTGTTTGATACAAGGGCATATCTAGAACGGTACTACGCATTGCTTCAGCTCCACCATTTCGTGCTACATATTCCACCCACCAAACAGCTGTTTGAAGTGCTGACATTGGCCTATCATTAAAATATTTTTGTACGAGTTTGGCTTTCTCCTGAGTTCTGTAAATAATAAAACAAATTAATGAAAATATATCTCCTATTGCAAATTTATTAAAACAAATGACAGATTTGAGTTTTTCACATTCAACAAATATTAAACGCACATTAATTTTAACGAATATTGGACAAACAAGTGAGGATAACACAAACTTAGTAAATTGTTTAGATATTCGACACATTATTGAATATCATTATTTAATTAATTTTCATAAAATACTATTAATACCCAGTCTATGTAGTTACAAATACATGTATAATAATTATATATATTGTTATTATATACCTATATGTGTTTATAATCAAAATTGGAGCTAAGATTGTGTGTGAATCCAAATAATAGACGAGAAAATGTTTCAATCAAAAGTTGTTTGTTTTGAAATATCAAACATGTTTCGTGTTTCAATTTTTCTTATATCTCCTATGCTTAAAAAGTTGGTCATGGATCCACTGTATCTAATGGACCGATTTTGCTCATTCGAAGTTGATCATACTTTTTAGGTCTAGAATACCTCACTAAAATTTCAGTTCGTTATCTCTTTTCGTTCTTGAATTATCTTAGTGACGGACGGACGTAAGCATGGACGTACGGATGTACGGGCTGACAAACCGTAATGGACTTGTTAGGTGATTCTATGAATACTTTAACTAAAATTTTGTCTGTGCGGTCAATATTTACTGGCGTTACAAACTTTAGTCTAAAATTAATATACTATGATATATTGTGTATATCGAGTATAATGAGCGCAAATATGACACTGGCGTTTAATTTACCGTAAAAGCACATGCAATTTTAATTGTTTAACGAAGTTGTAATCTTTAAAATTTTTTGATTTATGAGATTTGAAATTCGAGTTTGACATGGAGTCAATAAGCACTAGAATTATCAATACTAATACCACATTTTCATTTGATTTTAATATACTAGAAGATTACGATATTTAGTAGCTATCGTAGAATCATATATATCTATCTTGCCAACAAGTAAGAAAACACTAAAATATAAATCTTATTTCTTATATTTTTGTTCAAAAATTTTAATGTGAATGAATATATCTTTTATCTTTTATCTTTTATTGAGTATTTCATATTTTACCTTTTTTTTTCTTTTTTGACAATGATATTATTTTTTTTTTTTTTAATCAAACAGAGAATATAAATAAACAACCAGTGTTAGCTACCAGTGAAATTTTGGAATGTATATAAAATATTCAATAACTTATTCCAATATATAGTTATGCAAATAATTGATCCACAATTTTACTATAATCAAACAACGACAATTCAATCAATATTTTCGATAGTTTTCTTAATTTACTACGGCTCATATTGTATATTTCTGAAAACGAACGCACTTCAGATTGAATACAGCTCGAGGAAAATCACTTTGATATAAGAAATGCAGTTCGAATTCTTACTCTGAAGTTTTACTTCAGTATTAACATTTGTTGTATCTTTTCTATTTTCCCAAATTATTTGATGAGAAAATAATCCTGTTTCAATAGGTTATAAAAAAAACGCTTACTTTGAGGATAATACAAATTGAATGGCCTCCATTAAATCTTCTTCGGTAAAACTCTCAACGTTCAACACAGTGGCACTACCTTGCATTGCTAACAATTTTGCATTAGTATGTTGCTCAGCTTGAAATGGAATGCAAATAATTGGTACACCCAAATGAACAGCTTCAATGACCCCCAACAATCCACAATGAGATATAGATGCTTTAATATTTGGATGAGCTGTAATTCATCATTTTATAAATTATTACGATAGAGTTATTCAAATGTTGTTTGAATACCTAGTACATCAAATTGTGGCATCCACTTATTAATCAATACATTATTCGGTTTTCCCGGAAGAGTTTCATTCTCATATTTCCATAAGATTCGCTGAGGTAGTTTTGCAAATACTTTTATCATCATTTTACGATATGTTTCTGACAATGAACTTCCTTTACAAACTGAACCAAAACTGAAATATATAGCACCATTTTTTGCTTCATCTAAGAATGTTTGGATTTCCTAAAAATAATAATATGATTTTTTTAAATAGTTATTGTACGCATTTCGCTCAAAAACTTCAAATGTCTACGTTCTACAATAGTTATCTGCGTTTGAAAAGTTCATTTATAAAACGAAACTCAAAATCTCAAAATAGTCTAATAAATCTCGTATGCTAACAAACAATAAAACTTCTTCGTACATCAAGAGATGTAGACGATTAATAGTTTTGTTTTTAAAATATGAAAAAAAAAACTACTTAAGTTTTTCAATTTACCTTTGGCAATGCATTTGGTTCGCCTAAATGTAATCCAGATACTTCAATAATATTTGGTGGAAATGGTTTAGGTCGGTTAACAGCAAAATGACTATTAACCAAAACAATGCTAGCATTTCTAGCTAGTTCTTTCACTGGTGGTATACCTTCTCCAAAATGTTTTTTAATTATTTTATCTATTTCGCGTCGATACACCAAATCAGGTATTACATATGCTTGAATTAAAAATGCTACAGTATTTTGAACCCGTTCAAAAAACGTCATTTTTTCAGAAAATTTATGCAAATTCACAACGTTATACGAAGGGTTCATAGGTACTCCTAGTATATCAAAATGCCATGGTAATAATGTACAAGAACTCAGTGCCACATGGGGAACCTTAAATTTGTGGTTCAAAGCAAAAAAGCAATCACCATTAAAATGCTCTTGCATAATTAAATCAAAAGTATTATTATACTTTAACAGATTTTGCAGTTGTGGCGTTCCCAAAAGCTTATCACACATTACAATTCCTTTTCTAAATAAACTTAATTGGGTTTCATAAGTTTGCAATGGAGATACTTTATTCCCAATTGGTATATTAAGTTTTTCAACAAACACTTCCATCAATCCATGCAAACTAACATCATTATAATTTTCCATTGGCTCTTTTAATGGAAAATGACTCACAACGGTCATATTATGACCTCGACGTGCCAATTCCTTGAATAATGGTTCAAAAACTTTAAAATGGCTTAAACCAGTGTATGGAAATAGTACTAATATGTTGTAACTAGCACATATTGGTAGACAAAATGATATCATTAATAAGGACGTGTAAAATTTGGATTCCATTGTCTAAAACAGGAGTAAATAAATGAAAAGTTAAAATCTATTTACAAACTAAAACAGTAATAAATAATGAGTAGCATTTTTCTATAAATCATTCCTCAATATTTCTAGTAATTCTGTTAACATTTTTAGTTCTTACATTTTCTTGTCAGTTGAATTCAGTCGATTAAAATTTCAATTGTAATTACATTGATTTCATAACTCAGAAAGTTTTCTAACAAAATCTGTCATGGCTAGCATATCCTACCTTTCTCTTCATATGCCCTATGCTATTATTTTGACATTTAGTAAATTGAAGTGTTATAAAAAGAATGAATAAAGATTGATTCAATTGGATTGAATAAAATATTCCATTCACTTAAAAAAAAAGTTTGGTATTTTAATTATTGAAACAAAAAATTCATGTTAAAAGAAAAAAACAAAGAATTTGATAGAAATATCTTCTGTTTGTTATCCATCAGTGGCTATACATAAACTAGGCACGAATCTGTAATAATTTGTTGATAATAATTTAATAGCTTAAATTTGAATCTTAAATTCAAAACAACTGTGATGTTTTCCAAACAGATCTGATTCTATTATCATTCTAATCACACAAAAAAGGCGATGAGTGTGTGTTGTGCTCTCAACAATCTCAAACTCAGCCAATTTGAGTGTGTCTAATACTTCAAATGAATGGCATTGAGTCACTGAGTGTTCTTAGGCCAAATTATACTTTGTATTCAAATATCTCCAGTTCTAATGAAGATAGAGGATACATTTTGGTTTAAGAACTCTGAATAACTCAAAACCTTTCATTTGAGTTATTAAACACTCAAATTGGATGAGATGGAGGAGAGCAAAAAGCGTACATTCATTTCTTTATGGAATTTTCTCAACTCAAAGTGAATATATAAGGTTAGTAGTAGTTTTTATCTAAGAATACTCAGTTACTCAACACTTTGCACTTGAGCTATTAAAAACACAAATTGAGAGAGATGGACAATGGCAAGGCGCGGACATTCAACTTTTCATTAATTTTTTTAATATACCGATTTTTAAGTTATTAAGGATTATAATTAATTTATAAAAAATTTATTAATAGTAATAAGGTAAAAATAATTTTTGAATAAAATTTAGAGACGATTTGAAATAATAATCGCTCTGAAAAACTATTTGCATTCTGAAATTGTCAATTGAAATCAAATAATTTTCATGAATTTGTAAAATTTTCAAAATATTCATTTACTTTATTTAATAATGCAATTTGTCCATGAAAATATATTGAATATGTAAAAAAAAAATTTTCACGACCAAAACCAATATTGAAATTATTGATAGTCCTTAGTGTTGAAGTACTTTAATTAATTAAAAGTTTCAAATTTATTTTTACTTTATACAAAAGAAAAGGAGTATTATGCGTTAGGTGTTTTTGCGTTTGTCTTTTGTGTCAGTGTTTTTTAAAAATAGTTTCAAGCAAAAGTATTTGGTTTTAAAAAACATTACATTTTTTAATTACGTGCGTTTTCATTTATGTCCGTTCAAAGGGTTACTCACATTTAAAATTACATAGAATTTACTTTTAATTAATATTTACTTCAGTAAAATGAATAATGATGATACTTGGTTAACTTTAATTAATTTGGAATGTGTTTCCAGTCGTCATACGCATACAATTCCGTCATTTTGTATTTGTTATATTTTCTTTTTACGAATTTGTAGTGCAAGAAATTCACGCAAGAAAAATTCAATACAGGCAGTAACTTTTATATGAAACAACATTTTCTAAAATAATTTTTTTAAGTACAATAAATTATGTATCTTCGGACTTTTTATTTATATCTGGATATCACAGTCAATAAACTTAACTGTGAGAATAAACCAATCAAATGTGTTATGTGTTATTTATTTTGTATTGTCATTAAAACTGATAATAAGTTTATAGTTTTATTTACAAGAAGGCACTTCAGAGAAAATTGCACGTATGTAAAGCTAGCAATGTGCAATGGACAGAATCACTCATAACATTATTTAATGCTAATTTAGTGTCAAAAAATAAAATTTGATGCTCAAGTGAATGTTGCTAATAAGCTAGCTGTAAACTTTTTCAAATTACAATATAGCATTAAATTTCAACTTTAGAAATAAAATGCTCAATTAGTGCTGCCAATATAACACGAAAATTAAGCTAAAAAATATTTACTTAAGAGAAAAATGTTTTTAAGCTTAATTTTCGTGCTTTATTGGCAGCACTTATTGAACACTTAATTCTTAAAGCTAAATTATTTGCTATATTGCTCCAAAGCCGTAATTTGCAACAGTTAATTGCTAGCTTAATATAAAGCTGGCAGTGTTCACATGATTTGGAAAACCAGTTGAGCATTAAATTTTACTTCTTGGCACTAAATTATGAGTAATTAATGAGCTATGGTATGAGTGAGTCTTCCAATTGGACAATGCTAGCTTTCCATACGATTTGAGTAAATATTATTTTTAACGTATGTACTATATATATCTAGACTTTGTGTTGCATTCAAATCAGATTGATGTATTCGATTCCGACAACCTAAATTGACAGTATCTAAAACAAAAGTATGAGATTTTGACCACAAAATATAAAGTAATAATTTGAAAAATAAAAAATATTTTATAAAAACAATTGCTATATAACTTACCACAATAAAAATATCAGATAAATTCACTTGAATAAATTTTTTAATAATCAATTTGAGTGAATATTGTTGACGTCTCTTTATTACTGATCACAAAATCACTCTTGGCTGTTGTTTGTGATATTGATAATGTTGAACTATTATTGAATTTCATGTAATATAATTTGATATAATTCGTCTGATATCTAAGTTTGATTTTGAATTTCTTAGCCAAGATAAGATCCCGTATTACGTATGATTTTCTACTAATCGGACAAAGATCTCAAATCATTTTTCCTGCATTTCGTTATGTAAACATATATTCGTGATTTGATAAAAAATTTTGTATTTAATTGGCAAAACAATTTGTTTTCAGGAGAGTCAAATTTTCATTTATCTTAAAAGCACTATACCTGAGGAAAACGACAAGAAAAAATAATAATCACTTTTCTTTGATTACCTATAATTAATTGATACAAGTATTTGTAGATAATTGATACAAGTAGTATTTTCTATTGTAAAATTTTATTCTAAAAAATATCTCGTAACAATAAATTTACAAAAATTATAATTCAAATCATCCTTTGCCGAAAAATTTATAATATTTTTTAATCTGTTATGAACTTTAACAGTTCTACCGTATCAAATATCAATTTCATTTTTGATATTATATTTTTAATGCCAGCTTGTAGTAAATTTGATCATAAATTTCGAGTAAATTTAGAATATTTTAAATTGTTTAAAATTCATACTATGACTGTATATACAAAATCTTCAAATTTATTTATGAAACCTAAAAAAATAAATCTTATTTGTATCACAATTTTAAGAAACACTCTCACGGTTTCTATTCCATTCTTTTCTATTCCTGATACTTAATATCCTTTTTCTATTGAATCATTCAAAGCTACAGAATTTGTTTTGAACAATGTATATTTTTCACAAATGTATCATATTACATATAAAACTTAAATCAATTATAATAGAAATTCTCAAATTAACGCTCTTTTAATTATCAATTAAAAAATTTATAAATAGTTTATCTCTAAGGATTTTCAGTAATTTTACAAATTTGTTATGGCTAAAAACTTTCATATAAAAGAGATAAATATATTGCGTAAAAATAATTTTGAAACTTGTATTGTAAATTAATCACATGTTTTGCTATTATCATTTTTATAACAGAATGAATTAGAAGCTTCTTCATTCTCTTGGACATTATTCGAATGTTTCTTAAAAATCATATCAAGAATTCTTATATGCATCAAAAATGAACTTTCTATGTTTCGTATAAGTCTGATCCAGGTTTATTGATTCATGATAAAAATGATAGAATGGACTTATTCAATATTGATAAGAAAATTTTGTTCTTGTTTGTTGTAATAGTTGTCTGTAATACTGATAATGTGAACAAAAATTATATTCTATGCTATTTCAAGCTGTTTTTTGTTTCGTTGATTTTGTTAATACGATCCTAAAACTTATTTTAACAATTTTATAAATCAAATAAAACAGCATTGATGTCAAACTAATTAAAAAAAGTCCGACATCTAATAACATAGTTTGATACAATGGCATGTCTAGAACGGTGCTACGCATTGCTTCAGCTCCACCATTTCGTGCTACATATTCCACCCACCAAACAGCAGTATCCAGTGCAGACATTGGTCTATCATTATAATATTTTTGTATTAGTTTTGCCTTCTTTTGAGTTCTGTAAAGAACGAAGCATATATAAATGTATTTCTTATAAGACAATTAGTCTTTATTTTAAAAAAAATAAAATAAAATAAACAAAATTATCAGCATAAATTCATTTACTATAGAGTTTATTAAACTTTTGAGACATTACGTCATTTTTTTAATAAGTTTTTTTACAAATTACACTGTTGCTTAACAAGTTGTCTATACACTTTGATAAATCAAAAATTTGATAAAATTTTGTTGAATTTTATTTGTGAACGAAGCGAAGTGTAAGGTCCTTTACTTGTCTCACTTACGAACAAATTGATCACTGAGGGCAAAGACCATCTAACTATATAGTAAATTTTTTATAACTGAATTCAATGGAAGAATTTAATGATTCTTTTTTTGTTGGAAAGAAGATTTTCCAATGAGGTAGTACTATGATAAGGAAACCAAGATATGCTGTCCCTATGGGGTAGAATTGGCGAAGCCAATCCAAATGAAACAATTTCCGATGTGGTATACAACCCTCAAAAATAAGAAATCAAAATTAAAAATAAAGAGCATTTAAACTAATGAAATAAAAAGTTAAAAATAAATATTTGATTGGTTAGCGACGACAAAGAAAAGTAATTTATTACTTTTTCATTTTTTGATTTGGCGATTCTTAATTTTTTTTGAAAATTTATTTTATTATAGCTTAGAAATTTATTGGACAACTGCATCACGTTACAACTATTTTATTATTAGAACTTTTTGCTGTGCTGTGTAAATAACCATAATGAATATTAAAAATTACTTATCTTGTTTAATTATTTAGAAAACTATAAAAACAATTTGTTTAAAAAAATAAAATTATAAAAATTTTATTATTCGATTAGTTAATACAATAAAATTTATTCATAAATAATTTTATTTTTACAAATCAAAAATATATTATTTGTTTTTAAATTGGCAGAAATAACAACTTCTAATAAACAATATTATAATTATTTCTGTCTTATTCATATAAAAAATATACGAAATTGTTTTCTATATAATTATACATTGCTGTCAAATGTACGAATATTAGACAAGAAAGTCCAATCAAAAAAATTACATTCTATATACCGAATTAAGGTAAAAATGGATAATAGATATCTATCATCTAATCTAATAAAGGAGGTGATAGGTGATTATCATTTCAAGATTCGGTAGCTATTACCAAAATATTTCAAATAAGAATTAATATTATATTCTCTTGGTTCGATATTTAGTAGAATAAAATTCTACTCTCCGTGCCCGTTACATTTATTTGATAAATATTATGTTTAAAAACCATTCAAAATCATTGTGGTCTTGTTACACAAATGATTTTATAAATCTTGACTAAAATCTACACTTTTACTGGAAGAAATATGTGGGAAAAAAAATTTGACCAAATGGTTTGTGATGGTCACAGTTCATGACAAATTCAATAAACAAGGGGATAGTAAGCACACAATTCTCATTATTTTCAATTTTATGGTTTTACTTGATTTAAGCAAATAGATTTTTTTATTTTGCCTTGTAACAGTGACACTTACTTTGAATCCAAAGCAAACTGAATCGCATCCATTAAATCTTCTTCAGTAAAACTTCCTGCATCTAAAACAGTGGCTTGACCATGCATAGCTAACAATTTTGCATTAGTATTTTGTTCAGCAACGAATGGAATACAAATAATTGGTACACCCAAATGAACAGTTTCAATTACTCCCAACAATCCACAATGTGAAATGAATGCTTTAATATTGGGATGGGCTGTAATTCATGAATTTATAAGTTAATTTGAAAAGTTATCCAAATGTTGTTTGAATACCTAGTACATCAAATTGCGGCATCCATTTCTTAATCATTATATTATCGGATTTTCCGGGTAAAGTATCATTCTCGTATTTCCATAAGATTCGCTGAGGTAGTTTTGCAAATACTTCTATCATCATTTTCCGATATTCTATTGATAAAGTACTTCCTTTAACAGTTGAACCCAAACTGAAGTATATTGCACCATATTTTGCTTCATCTAAAAATGTCTTAATTTCCTAAAAAAATAATATCGCATCATAAGAGAACAAATTTATTAAAGGTTACTTTTTTAAAATAAGATAAAATAACATATTTTTCCAAATTTACCTTTGGTAATGGTTTCAGCTCGCCTAAATGTAATCCAGATACTTCAATAATATTTGGTGGGAATGGTTTAGGCCGATTAATAGTAAAATGACTATTAACCAACAAAATATCTGTATTTTTAGCTAACTCTTTTACTGGTGGTATACCTTCTCCAAAATGTTTTTTAATTATTTTATCTATTTCGCGTCGATACACCAAATCAGGTATTACATATGCTTGAATTAAAAATGCTACAGTATTTTGAACCCGTTCAAAAAACGACATTTTTTCAGAAAATGTAAGTAAGTTAACCACATTATAGGATGGATTCATGGGTACTCCCATTATATCAAATTCCCATGGTAATAATGTACATGAGCTAAGTGCTACTTGTGGAACTTTAAATATGTGGTTAAAAGCAAAAAAGCAATCACCATTAAAATGCTCTTGAATAATTAAATCAAAAGTATTATTATATTTTAACAAACTTTGCACTTGTGGCGTTCCCAATAGTTCATTACACATTTCAATTCCACATCTATGTACTCTAAATTGAGTTAAATAATTTGTAATTGGAGATACTTTTTTACCAATTGGTACATCAAACTTTTCTAAAAATATTTCAGATAATCCATATAAGCTAATATCATGATAATTTTCCATTGGTTCTTTTAATGGAAAATGACTCATAACGGTCATATTATGACCTCGACGTGCCAATTCTTTAAACAATGGTTCATAAACTATAAAATGGCTAACACCTGAGTAGGGGATAAGTACTAATATGTTGTAACTCGTACATATTGGTAGATAAAATATTATAAAAAATATAAACGGGTAAATTTTCGGTGCCATTATCTGAAAAATAAAGAAAGAACGTTAAACTTTACTTTCAAGCTACAAATGAAACTAATAGACAACTTTCTGGCATAAAAAATTAGAAAAATTGTTTACGCTGTTTAATAATTTGAACTTATTTAAACTTTGTTCGTTATTGAAAATTTGAAATAAAACGGTCTATCCTATATCCTTTGCGTGCTAGGATTGTACTGCTGATTATATGGCTGGCTTAGGCGAATTTTGTTATTGTTTCGAATGTCTTAAATCGATATTAGCAACCTGAGTAATAAAATGACAAGATCATTTTAAATGAAAAATAACGACATTGAAAAATTAAATAAGTAAATTTTTCATTTTTTTAAGAGGCTTCTTATCGAGTTTAATAAATATTTGTAAAAATTTTGAGTATAAAAAACCACTGAGTTTTCGTATTTCCTCGAAAATCTTCCAATTAATTTAATTAATTTATTAATATATATGCAATGTAAGAAATTGAAACATTTTTTTTCTATGCAGATGAGCCAAAAAAAAGTTATTATAATTTGAAGGCAAATAGCTTTTTATATAAAAAATATTATGTTTAATGCGCACTAAAATAATATTGTTACACTTCAATTTTATTGCTGTATCTATTAATATGTTTTTTGACTTTCTTATCAAAAAGTCAAGATATGTGGCCTTAGAATTCATAAAGAATGTTGGGATGTATTTTTTCATTAAATAGAAGTGAACAATTATAAATAGATTTTCTAATATATGAAAGTAAACTTTTAAACATTACCCATGGTAAATTTTAAATTTGTCAACGTTAATGTAGTATAATATTCTATAATCATGCAAGCGTAACTCAAAAACGTGTATTTATTGCGAATTATGCAAACCGTCACCAAATTAGCAACGAGTAACATCTTCTCAGAGAATCATTACAACTAGCTAATGCATACTGATGATGACTACTTTGCAATCAAAATACGTATTTATAAAAATACAAAATAATTTCATTTAGGAAATTGGGGCTAAAAATCGAAATTTATTCGAAAAATTCTAGAGTTCTCATTAATAATTATAAGATTGGACTTAGTTTATTGTTTGAGATACAAAAATTAAGGTAATATTTTAGCTAATTTATTTTAATATAACATTTGATTTATCCAATGTTATCTACAAATAGCCGTATTATACAATTTTTTACAATATTTGTACACATAATATTGTACAATATTTGAACAAAAACTTCTACAATATTTGTACTATCCGTACAAAATTGAATTATTTAAAGCAAGTTGCTAATTCAATTCACAGTAAAATTTCAGCCACATTTACTAAAATAAATTATTTTTCAGCATAGAAATATTACATAATTAAATTTATTTGTTGATTTTTTATTTTCTAATAAATCTTTGCCTTTCTCTCATGTTTATAATCTATAGTGGCTTACGGCATGGCATTAATAATAAAAGAGTTAATACACCAAATTCATGAAGATCTAGAAAAGTAATTAAATTTTATAAAAAGAACTAAAATTGATACAGATGCTTATTCTACGCAGTGTTATTAAACATTTTTTATTTCAATGGTAGAAAAATTTATATTTCAAGTTCAATCTGTTTCTTTACTGTTTTGATTAATTTTCCTGAATTTTGTTACGATACACATGGACTTTCGTACAAAACAAAATACATTTCAATGCTTTTGGATCCTAAAAAATTATCAATTAATCTTTATTCAACTGGGTATCATACAGGCAATGATAGAGAGAAGCGACACTTTTAGAGTAAACGCTATTTTGAAGTATGAAAAAAATAAAATTACCGATAAAAATGATTAGTTTTAATTAAAGCGGAATTATTACTGCTGTTTAGTTGTTTACTTACAAATACTATTTTAACTTATTTCCTTTTTACATCCATGCGCCTATTAGCAGAATTAAATTTTAATTATGTTTTAATTCACTAACAAAATTCAACAGTTATTACAAGTAATTTATATCAATGATAGAAATATTTTTATACATAATTTATTTCTGGAAAACAAGATAGTAACAAAGATAGTCAAAAAACAAACTTTCGGACTTTAGTATAATTCTGTTTTTAAATCACAAACAATTTTTAACTGGCTGCACTTAAACTGTTCACTTAATCTATTAATAACTATCAAATCTATTAATTAAAACTCACATATTTTACAAATGTATTTTACATACTATTTTAATATAATTAAATTAAATAAAATCATTTACATTAAATAATCACAAAAAAATTTGAGAATAGTACTTTTCAGAGTATATGGAAGCGCATTAGTTCTATAAATTTATAATAAATTGTTAGAGATGAATGTTTATAATTAGTCAATGGCATTGAATCTAATACCAGCATTAATTAAGTATACAGTAGGTCCGTAAAATCACTTTCCAAAGAGAAGCAATATTATTATACTTATGTACACATTGCAATTCTGACTGTTGTTTCCTTGCAGAAAGTGCTTCTTTGGACGTACTGTTAAATAAAGCTTTTCTGGTCTGGGAGATCAATATTGTTGATACGGTCCGTCCTATTGGATTATCATAACGTTGTTTGATTACTTCTGGGCAGATTATTTATTGCTTTGATTTGTAGAAATTAAGAAATCATGTTTTTGTTGTTGTTGTTTTTCTATTTCATTTTAATATCGAGTTTGCTTTTCATTTATTATATTTAAGGTAGTTTGGTAGCCAAATGACTTGAAGTTAACTGAATATTTTTTTGTGTTTATTCAAAAGATTATAATTAAAGGCAATTATAGAAAAAAAACCGATTTTTTTACCACATCGTTATGAGATATAATTATTTAAATTTTAGTAAAAATACACGATCTCTTATGAGTGTCCTTGTTCAATAATACCGGAAATGGAAGGTTTGTAGAAAATTGGCAAAGTTGATCCCGCAAAAAAAAACTTTAAAATTGATAGAACTATATCCCAAATATCCACTGAACAAATTTCAGAATAATTCAGCACGTACTTTCGATGTAATTAATTTTTCAATATTGACACGTGGCTTCTATCTCTGTCGTTTAGCGGAGACACTCTCTCCTTCATATTAACTAGGGGAATAATGGCGGCTCCATTAAGCGCACCAATTTCAAATAGTAACTAGCGTTTTTAATGTTATATAACAACAAAAGGATATTGAACATTAATATATTTAAAAAATATTTTTTATAATATTAAATTTATTTTCTAACAAAGGAAAGGTTCAGGTTTATGTTTAGGAAATCATTTAAAGTTGGTATTATCTAGTGACAGTTGAGTACTAGTCAAATAATATTTTATTTTTTACATTATTTTAATTATTTAATAATAATCCGTGGTAAATTAAATCAATTAAATTCTTATATGAATTTTTATCAATTATTATAGCATGCATCGTATATTTAGTAGTAAACAAAATAAAAAAAGTCTGATACATGGATCGGCGAATTGAATTTTACGAATTGTCAATGCCGTCCACACTATTCTATTATCTCGAATGATTTTGTCCCATTATAAATTTACATAACGTACATTTGACTAATATAATAAAAATCCCGAGGTATTTTCACGATCTATTAAGAAATGTCCCCCTGTTTTTACTAATGATTTATTTGACAATTGTTTGTGTACATAAAAAAATATTTTATAAAATCTACCAAATAAAAAAAAATAACAAATGATAAAAGTTACAATATGTTTTTTAGAAATCGTTACTATTAATCAAAAATCAAGAGATTTTCATATATAAAATCGTTTATTGGATAGGAAGAAATTATATATCTAATGCCACTTTTTTACATAATAACTTTGACAAGGTCAGAATTTTTCATTAAAAAATGAATAAATAAATAATACAATATCAAATGTCGAATTGCCTACTACAGGAGTGGTATCATTGGCTTTACCTTCTATATAATGGTAATTATTTAAATGAGTTAAACCAGTAATCCGTCTACATATCAACGTGACAATAAATACACCTCTAAAAATTCTAATGTAACATATTAATAGTTAGTCTAATAAAATTTTCCTCTAAGAAATTTCTTAGTTGTAAGAAATTTAGTAGTAGTAAGTAGAAAGATCTTTAGACTCTAAAAAGTTTGAAAATACACCATGAAACTAAAGCAAAATTTATGTATATCTGAATTTCCGATTATGCATACATCCATTTATTGTATTAGAAATTATTGTTGTTATAGATAACACAGTATCCGCTACTCTTGCCAGATACCCACATTGTTTTTCCAATATGATAAACAAAAACGGATATCTGCGATTGATATAGTTATTTCAGTTTCACCTTTTGACTTATGTTTGGGCCTCTGTTTCAAGAAATATTGATATCACTGTGTCAGAATGTCCGTTCTAGTGCACAATAATAACTGTATAATTATTATTATGCACTTGAAACAAAACAAAACAAAAAAAAGAATTTTGAAAATATGAGGTCTGTGATTTAACTAGACCAGTTTTCATTGTGTATAAAGTAACTAAATATCTATGTGTATTTTATCTATTTTTCGTTTTTGATTAAATTTGGTAGACAGAATTATCATATTCTGGATAATTATTTTGTATTTATGTTACTAAAATCTCTCCTTTGGGAAAAATCCCTATAAATAACAACTTTTTCTTTACATACTAAATAGATACGGTATTTTGTAAATGATATGAAATAATCGGGGAACACAGAAAAAACTTTAATTTTTTTTAAATTCTTGCTATTTAAAAAAATCATTTATAATATTAACTTTTTTCTACTAGTTTTTTTGCAACGAATATGAAATGCAAATGAAATGATCAAAGTTAATTTATTATTTTGTGTTTTCTTTTGCGTTTTTGAAATCAAGAAAGAGGTAGGTGTAAGTCTGGAAGTAGGTGTAAGTCTGCATCTCACAGAATTACTAGTATACATTCATTTAAGGTCCAGCGTCCACCTTATTAGATTTTCTGATTAGAATTTCAGATCAGAAAATCTGATGTAACTAAATAATGTGTATTTTATTTTTAGACCCCGCACACGGTAAGATTTCTACATAAGACATCAGATTTTCTGATCAGAAAATCTTACGATGTTGTCTGATGTAGACCATCTATTATTTAAAAAAGTAATAATAAATTAATATATTTATAATATTTAAAAGTCCATTGTGGTTCGTTGTACGTATCCGATGACACCCGATGATTTGCGCTAGCTTAAGAAATTTGTCTGATGTATGATCAGATTTTCTTACTTGATGATAGCCCCTTCCCACTCAATTTTATTTGGGTGGGAAAAAACATACAGTATACAAATTACACTTGCATGTTTATGAATAAATAGTAATCCCAAACTATAATATTAAGTTTTTGGTAGTCTCCTTGGCATTTGTAAGCTGTTTGGAATACACAAATTCATATATATTTTTTTTCTATTGAAGGTCGTTTTTCAACAGCATGGCTATTAAAATAACATTATTATTATTGGTATAACAAAATATTTATTTTCAAATTATTCAATATCATATAATGGATTAGACTTTGTTTTACCAAAGACTGATTGATACCTTATTAATATTATGATTCATTTTTTTTAAATGTTCAAAATTGTGAAAAATAAGAAACCGAAATAATAATAGCACACATCATAAATGATTTAATGTTTGGTCGAATTCTGTAGGGGATGTTTTTAATATCTACTTCTTTTTTTAATAGACTCGAAGGAAGTTACATTCATATGTTATCTTTTTATAGAAGTTTTTCCCTCGTGTAACAAATACATACATTCCAACCCGATTTTACAAGAATTCCAAATTTTTGTTTAATAAGGAACTGTTATCATGATTACAAAATTAAAAACCGTTCTCAACCGAAACCAAAAGTTAAAAGTAACTCTTACAGTACTTGCATGGGTGTTCGCATAAGAACAATAGTTACTAATGACCTTAGTAGTTTAAAATTAACGAAAAATAAATTAATAGAAAAAGTCAAGATTTTGTTCGCAAAAATATCATACATTCATAAAAACTTTCATTCAAACGCTCCGGCGGTCTACCACGGTCTGTCAATTCAAAATTTGATACTTATATTACGGGTTAAAATTACTAAATATGTTACACTATAAATACTAAGAATTTTTATGAACTGAAACATAAATTTATTTAAATTAAGAAAAATCACTCCACTTTAACGTCGCCTAACGTGATTTACTCTGAATCCGTGTACAGAAACAAATTACCATGGGTTGCTATTTTTTTATTTTTAAGTTTTATAGTCGTTGGACATTTTTTAAGATGGGAAAAAACCTGTGAAGAGGCGATACTGTTACAACTACATTTTAAGTACATTTAAAACGTATTACATATTTGTAGGAGCGTCAAAACTATAATCATTAGCATATTTGTCTATGAATTCTACGGACCTCGCGTAAAAACTACTGCGTTCATTTTAATTTTATTTGATTTTCTTGTATATTTAATCCAAATATTATCTACAATTGTAGATTATTTCTTATCATTTACTAATTTTTAATGAAACCAACATCTAACTTAACATTGTAATAAAAATTAAAAATTTTAAGCAGTAAATTATAATTTCTGTAAAACAGCCTTGATTGATGTTTTACTTCAGTGCCGACATTTTTTTGTGAGGTGTTGTTCTTTTTTTTTTGTGAGGTGTTATTCCAAATTGATTCGTCTATCATAACTGAAGAAATGTTTTAATAAAAACAAACAAACTTGTTCCTTTTTTATAGTAATATTTGTCAGTAGTAAAGATTAAAATTACTTGTTTAAAATAACAAATACACATACATTTATTAGTAGTTTACTTTCATATATAAACTTCGCATGAATGCTTTTAAATGATTGTTTACAATCAGATTAACTGTTGATGCACGTAACTCAGTTAACGAAACGTAAAATTAACTGATATTTCAATTTATTCAACAATAAAGTGATACTTATTTCTCTTCTACCAAACAGAGCTGTGTAATCATTTTTATAACCAATTAAATAAAATTATTTTCTTACTATTTTGTTCTTTCAATCTCAAGATATTCATTAGGTTTAGCAAAACTAATTAAAGTTTTAATGAGTAAGGGAAACGTTTCAGGACAAGAAACGAATTTTATTGTCGATCGAACTACGTATGATCTCCGGATTTTTAATGATTTCCAGGTATTAATAAATGATTCGATAAAATTATAATTTTCCAATGTTTTGTTGTGTATATTCTGCGAATATCACGAATAAAATTGTTGTAATTTCGATAATTTTCTCAAATCAATCATGATCACCTAAGTATATAAGGTCTATTAGGGAAATATGGTATTTGGTAGCACTCCGAAACATTCCTCCATTGTAAAAAATAAAAAATAAAAGCATTAAACACCATATCATCAACTGAAAAATTAAAAGAATTGAAATTAAATAGAATATTGCAAGTTCCATGCCGTTTTTACAATCTACATCTATAAAATATGCTGTTTATTTAAAAAGTTGTTTATTTAAACAAAAAAAAAAAAACAAATATTTTTTTATTCTTCTTCTATTTTTTATGGTTAAAAATTTTGTTTATGAACTTGATCTTATTGTCTAAAATACACCATCAAAATTTCAGCTCATTATGTCTTTTCGTATATGAGCTATCTTTATGGGCTAATTGGGTTATTCCATGAACACCAAAATGTTGTTTGTGCGGTCTATATTTACTAGCGTTACAAACTTAAGACTAAAATTTTCTTAACACAGTCGCAACTCGTATAGTTAATAAATTTCGAATAATATAGTTTCACAAATTTTAGACCAAATCCAATTATTCGAAATCTTTCATTAGTGCAAAGTTATTATTATATGTTTGAATCTTTTCTTTAAATATGTAGAAAACTTGCTCAGGATCAAGTAAATTGATAGCGCGGTTCGGATTTTGTCCGCAGGTTGTATGTTGGCTATGCATGGCCGAATCAATTAACACTCTCATTTGTAATAATAACTTCTTAAGTACTATAGCCTTTTGTACACTAATGTGGACAAAGGTTAAACCGTTACTTGTAATGAGACTCGTAATATGATCATTCAAAATTCATTAAAAAAGTATGAATTATTATTGATATTTTTCATATAAAATTTCCCTATTAAAAAAAAAAAATACTTATTTAATAAAATATGAGAATAGAAAATATCATAAAAATTTCAACTAACTAAAAAGAACAAGCAACAAAAAGAAAAATAATCAAATGAAAATTGTTGGTATGAAAAACAAAAAGCAAACTCAACTTATTTTATCAAGGGTATAACATATATTTTATAAGCAACAAACTAGCTCTAGCATGTTTGTAAAAAGGAAGCAAAAACTATCTGTAAGTAAACAGCATAAAGTGAGATAAACTATTCGTTTTAAAAATATATATATATGGCAAGGATCATATGGTTTACAAAACATGATAGGAATTATTCAGTTTAGAGATTCGAAATCATATAAATGTGTATGACAAATTAAGAAAAACTACCTTGTTAAACAACGTTATTGAAGGTTTACTGGAATGTGAGCTAAACGGCTCGAATCGATTGATTTTGAACAATAGAGAACAAAATGAAAATACAGTTTATTTAACATAATAGTCATCGATTGATTTTGCTTATGACTTGTATTAAAAATCGGGCTACCTCAAACCTATTTCAAAAAATTTCTGAAGAGAATTTGTTGCGCCACACTATCATTCTTAGCAAACGCCAAACTTATAAGTTCAATCTACTGATCTGCGCTGGTTCCCATAAGACAAGTGTCATCGTACAAGACCTTGAGCTTACGAGACGACTATATAATCAATACTCTGATCGGTTGTATTTCATGGAGAATTAAAAAACTAATAGATGTACACCGAACATAGATCAAATGCCCATCCAACTCTTCCATAATTAGCAGAAGCACACCCAAAAGAAAAGCTTCCTTTTGTCTATTACAACCATAATTTTTAATATGATATGTTTTATACTCGACATATGCTTAAAATTATTTTTCTTAAAGTTTGTAACGCTAGAAAATTTTGGTACAGGAGTTTATATAATCACCTAATTTGTCCATTTTCGCATGTTCGTCTATCCGTCACCAAGATAACTCAAAAACGAAAAGAGTTAGCGAGGTAAAAATTTGGTGGTGTATACATAAAGACTGAGTTTAAGTTCTTGAATGAGCATTATCGAGTCCATTGAGTCCAATGAGTCGAGAACCCAACATTTGGAACACAAAAGTTAAAGCATTAATAAATTTAAAGCATCAAAAATGTTCGGTGTTTTAAAACAAACAACTTTTGTTTGAAACATTTTTTTTGTAAAATGCTTAGATTCGCCTGAAAATTTTGCACAAATTTAAATATTAAGTATACTCGTGGACTGAAAAACTGCAACAGATTAAATCTTCCCCACTACTTAAAATTATAAAATATCCTAATTTTATGGTGTATTTTATAATTTTTTCAGAATTCTGAACAACTCATCACAATATAACAATCGAATATTTAATGTTTTTTAATAGGTAAAAAATGAAAATAAGTAAAAATATGGCAATAATAATTTCATTCCACAAATATACATATATAACTTCAATACATATTATTATTTTACTATATATATTCATAGCACTGGATATTTCGATTATTTAAACAATCAACTCTGATGGTTGTTATATTCACATGTTATTGTTATGAAGTTCGCAAACTATTTGATAATACTATGATAATGAAACGTGTGTGTATCTTTCCAACAACATGTACTCAGGAGACCTCCATTAATTAACACTTTCAATTCTCAAAGCAATCTCAAACAGTATTAAAAATGCATATACCACCTTTATCTGCTCCATATATGTACTGTAGACCAAATGTACACGGCATGTGTATACGTTTACATTTACTTGTATGATGCCTACTATCTGCAATGGGAAAATGGGAATATATCAGTGGTATTAAAACAATTTAAATTTTAACTAGTTTTAAAATCCTTACATACTCCATGTAAACAAGATTTTTCCATAAAAAAAAGATTTTCTAAATAGTACCCAAATCTTCAAGAATGTTGATGTAAAAGCCATCATTTAATCTTGGAACCATTTAAAAGGTGTTGCCCAGGGAATTTTTTTGTTTGCAAACTATATGTTAAAAAATATTAAGTTATTAAACGAAGGTATTTAATTTCTTTTTCCTTATATTCCTATTTTGAAAATTATTAATTAAATTTATTGATTTTGATTAATTAATGGAACTTAATGTAATAACAAATTTTTCTTCCATATGAGTAAGGTAAACTGCTCAATGGAGCTACTGGTGTATTATGAGACCAAATACTAGTGGTACACCAAATATTCCTATTATAAAAATTATTAACTAAATTAATTTATTTTAGTCTGGGTTGTAATGTTTTAAAGACGTTTTGAAAAATTATTATTTTTTTTTTTTTTAATTGACAAGAAAATCTGCTAGATTTAATTACGAATATATAGAAACTAGAATCCGCCAAGGTACCCTTTTAGCGTACATCGACACAGACCAGTGGAATTTGTTAATAAGCTTTAATATAAAACTTAGTATTTAGACAATTGAACTACATCGAAATAGAAATATGTCTACAAAGTTGCTAGATTTCATAGAATATTTTAAAATGTTTAGTCTTGCATGCAATAATTTAAACTATCTAGTTTAATTTCATTATTCAATGGTAAGTATCTCATATTGCATGAATGTACCCTTGTATTTACAAAACACTTAAAACTTAATTATTCAATTAAAAATATTAAATTAAAGAAACTTTCTCGTTAGTTTTTAAATTTACATTAGGATTTCGCTGTTTGACCACATAGATAACATAACTATCTGTGTATAAACTGCCCTTTGTTCAGTCCACAAATGTAAAATATATAATTTTCTTCTTTTTTTATAAATGAATACTTTTTGTTTTTTATAAAATTTTTAAAGTAGATATTACAACTTCTATTGTAGATAAAGGCTGTGTGCATACTTTTATAGATGAGGATTAGGAAACATTTAGGAGTGCTCAGACAATAAGGGCATGAAGTGATGGAATTAACCACGATGATGCATGGCTCAAATGATTATTATTTGTTCAAACAAACATACGAAAATGTATTTAGTGCTTTCAATATCCATGTTTGATACAGACAACATTTAATACACCTCCATATATTTCGTATATCTTCAGAGCATGATACCACAGGTATATTTCTATTACCTTTTCGATGAATGTAAATTTTTCTTCAGTATTTATCACAAAAACAATACAATAATTTAAATTCTCCTTTTAAAATTACAAAAACGATAAAATAGTATTTTAAATTTGAAATAAGTATACGAAGCGGTGTGGATTGTGGTATTCAAAACATAAAATACAAAACGAAATAAATTAAATTAACTTGAAAATATAAACAAAAGATAATATTAATAAATTGTGGTTGCAGAATCATTGTACAATATTTAATAGTAGAGGAGCCCAACATGGAATATTTGAATTACTCAAACTAACCAGATTTAGGTTTGGGTTAGGGTTCCTTTGTAGAATTGCCCTCACTAAATCTTACACCTCTAAACGGAACCACGCATGTAGGTTGATAGTTGGAAATACTTGAATACGTCAGGCGAAAGTATTGTAGATCCATTATGGTTTGAAAATGTTTGCGTGCAATAATCTGACAATTGGAGCGTTCTCTAGGTTGGTGAAATGTAATTTTATATTTACAAAAATGATTCAAGGAAAAAATGTAATTTGACAAATTAAGAGTGACGAAAGGTGGAAAGATCACAAATTTGAAAAAAGAGCACTACTTTGATATTCTGGATTTTTTTGTTTTTTTTTTTGAAAGAAATATTTTGAAATTTTAACGTTTCACGATGTTTATGCGCTTGATATGATAAACTTTTTTCCTAAAAAGTTATTTTATTTCAAATAAACACAGTTCGTTTTACAAGACAACGACGTAGTGAGGTGCATTTCTGTTGCAGTTACATATGTGTAAATATGGGACATGGAATTCAGGCAATTTGTATAATAAGTTGGTAAATTGTAAAATAATTAGTAGTATAATGAGAGAGATAAATCGAGTATTATGACTGTAGTAAAAAGCATTTTTTAAACATTTATCTGTATTTCTAAGACTACAAGAAGTTTCGCAACGAGCTTTGGTTACGACGTTCGAGTTAATTCTCTTTTAGCATTGTGGGCTTCACTTATATAAATAAAAATACTATGCTGAAAGTTTAAATTTTTATAAACTTATGTGTAAATGTATAGTATAAGTAACGATTATATAGACTAGGTTTATTATTTCTATTAGCTATTATTATTACATTATATTAACGTGTTTATGTACTGTGAAAAGGTAAAGGATATTATCATTATTATATTATTTTAGTAAAACAAAAGGTAGAATAAATCAATTTAAAACCTTTTTATACATAAATAAGATTCAGTGTTTTAGTGCTTTATTTATCTAAGGCCTACTAGCTTAGTGTTTGTGATACATTAAATAAATTTACAAAATTTTTTAATCATGTATGCAATACATGAATGTTTTCATTGCCCATGTGTAAAATTTTTTTTTTTTCTATTTTAAAACTGTTTTTTTATACAACCCAAGTACGATTTTCTGTATTAAAATTTAATTTTTGTTCAATAACCGTAAATTTCTTTAGGTTACAAAGCATGCATTTCAATATCATGTTTTTACTTAAATTAATCTGTTGCGACTCGTCACAGGACTTTATTTTACTATAAGAATTCTACAAAAAACAAGCTAATAATACAAAGTTATAAGTTTATAATGTAAAATGTAAACTACTTACGGATCTGCAAGACCTTTTGCTAGCAAGGAGGAACTCGGAATTTAGTGTTTTCCATGTTTTTAGCCTTTCACGATATTCCTTACACTGCACAAATGTTTCTTCCGGAATTCCATTTTTTTTAGTGTCTGTATTTCACGATATTCCTTACATTATTTTTACTATTCCTTTTTTGTTAATGACCATATTGCTATTATTTATTATATGGGTTTTTGTATGGTGAATTTAAAAACTATTTTTTTTTAAAACTACAATAAATTTTAAACAATATTTTTTTTACTACAATAAATTTTAAAAATAATAATTACCTCAGTGTAAATAATTATCATTTACTTCTATTATTAATAAATACAATTTATTTATAATATTAACATTGAGAATTTAATTTCATTGAAATTCCATCAAATTCAAATTTATTGGTTATGGTTTCGATGGAAACGATGTTTGTAGGAATGGTAACATCCTTCAAGTGAGAACTTGAATAAAAATTTTGCCCCCTTTTTTCACTACCTTAGCGGTAGAATTTCGGAAAATATTTTCTTATCGGACGCCTACTGTTTACTAAGAACACACTCCCCAACTTTATAGTCTCTACGATCAGCGGTTTTGTCTGTGCGTTATTATTCTTTTTTGCAGCACAAAGCATTTTTTGTATAGATATAAAAAAAGTCTCGCACGGTCGTACCCTTGTTTTTTTTATTTTGGCCAATTTGTCAATAGCGCGATAAGGAACATCGATGTATTTTTATTTTGGACATTAATAATCGCCCAAATCTCGGAAGAGAGAACGTTCATTTACGATGATACCATATTGTATGCATTGGGAATGTAAAACTAATTTTAATGGCAAGTTTAAAATAATCTAAACATACAACCAATATAATTATAAGTATTAAATAACTAATGTTATATGTCACACCAAATTGAACAAATTCAAATACATATAATATAATCTTTGACCTGACTGATAAATTTTTTAATCAAAACATCATAAAAAATATAAATAACCTATTTACATCAGTTACATAAACTAGCACAAGGTATCCAATTTCATACGTTTAGTAAATAATTCACTATTATCAAAATATGCCAAAAACATTCCAAAATATTACTAGTATAAAAAAAAAAAAAAAGTATTAAACAAATATGTTGTATATTAGCTGACTAAACTATGAATCTATTTCAGTTCATATTCACAATACTGAATATAAACACTAATAGACCTTAATTTATATTAGGTGGATAAATAAATTTACACACTTCAATTTTTTTATTTTTTTATTTTGCTTAACCACTTTATTTTATTATAATTTACGCGACATGTTTCGGATGTTACTCCATATTCAAATGCTGAAGGTAAATTTATTTATCCACCTAATATAAATTAATACTATGGAATACCACAAATTAAAGCTATCTACCATTAATAACTAATAGACCTCATTATCAATTTAGAAAACTTTAAAAATATTAAAATATAAGTCTCAAACAAAAAAATTAAAAGAGCCGTCATTGAGAAATAGTAGTAAAAACAATTCAAAAGTTAGTTTTTCAAGCCTTTATTAGTCGTTTATATATCTTACATTAATATTGATCAAAAATTAATGGTTCATTTATTTTTAAAAAATAGTCTTTATATGCGCCATGATAAAAAAAAATTAAAAAAGGCGAAATTAATTTTTGTTGTTAAAATTTTTTTGTAAATTTTGTTTATGATTTCATTTAAACAACCATTAGAATCTGTAATATTCACATTATAAATACATAGATTCTTAAAACTATAAAATTATATCAAATTAAATGTATTTTTCAAGAAGATAAAATTTGAAGTCTGCCATGCTAAATTTTTTAGAAAAATTAATTGTTTATTCCCAGGCGCGAAGAATATTATCAGGTGAGACAACAAATTCACAAAACAATAACTAAAAAATAAAATAGTTTTTAAGCAATGTAACATGACAATAAAGAATAAAAAATTCTGAATATCGTAAATGTATTAAACAAAAAAAATAAGGTGCCATTTTTAACATTGGATCATTATTTTAGCACTTCCTATTTACAAGCTTTTGATTACATAATGGTAAACAAATTGCCTATACTTGTGAACGCTACTCTCATATACCATGTGTTTATTTCTAGATATGAAAAACAAAAACTGCAAACACCAATTGAAGTTAAAGTCAAACGTTCAAAACAATATCTACAATGAAAACATGAGCGCCCGTTCTCGCGCATACAATGGTCGATTAGATTGATACACCAAACTGTTTGAAGATGAATTGGTGATGACCACTTTGTTTATGTAAACCGCAATAACTCAATAAATAGTACAAATATGTGTTTATTTATAAGTTTTATATTTATATATTAATTTTAAATTTCTGCTTTAATTTTGACCGTAGAAATATTTTACACTAAGACAAGATATAAAATTCATTGGTTTCGTTTATATAGAAATGAAAATTAAGAGAAAATAAACGTAGAAAGTAAACGAACAAATGACACAAACCCAAAACATCTGTCACGCATACGATATGTGTTTGTGAATAAGGAAAAGTTTATTCCCAAACCATATTCCATTACACAATCCATACACATATCGAAAGTCTTTGAAACTGAAAGACAAGAAAATTGTACACCACGTCATTTAATAAGAATAAATTAAAATTAAAAATATTAAGTTATAAAACTGAATTGAAATATATATTTAAAGTTTCAAATATGTCAATTGGATTGAGCAGTAAATTAAAAAAAAAAAACAACACTATTTCAGTTTTAAATGAATGAAAATGAATTGATTCGAAGAAAAAACCATTTTGCTGTCTTTTTCTAGAAGAAATATTCATATATGACCTTTCTAAATGGTATTATCCACACAGGATAACGATCCCTAATTGTTTGATCTACTTCCAGCAGCTGTCCATGATGCCACTTTCAATCTAAGGTCTGGATTCGACACACCGTTTCTTTAAGTCTAAATACATTTATAGAAACAGCAGTTATAGAAACAGTTTGGTTACGTTTTGATGTTTCTTTAAGAAGAATTTTAAAGTAAAGTAATACCTTCAAAGTTGGAGGAAAATATTCCCAGTGATCATTTTAGTCAATAGTGTCAAGTTCAGTTAATTTAAAATAAGGTCAGGTGATTCATACTATTGAATTATAGGTTTAATATAACTCCCGAAATTCCTAACTAATCTATATTTTTAAAAGCTAGCTGCGCAAACTCGAAACTTATGATAAATAGGCCTAAAGCAGAAAAGGATTGATACAACCTATATATTATTAAATTTACTAGTCTAACCAAAACACGAACCAAACCGAAATTCATACGAAAAAATAATTATTAATGCCATTGAACGTTTCATTCGTTCATGTTTTGAACTTACAGGATCATTTGTTCTATTGGGATATACATAATAATACTTCAGTTAACATTTGAAAATAACTACAAAAAACAATTTTTCTAATTTCTTAATTTATTATTAATTACTAGAGCGATATATAGGCTAAAATTTAGACGTATGCATTATAAAAAATATCAGAATATAATGTAATCACATATTTTCGTTATTTATACTACACACAAAGTACAGGTTCTTCCACATTAAATGAGATTTAAAGCATTTATATAGCTCGTATATACAAGTATATACATATATTACGATAACCATGGTACAATGTATTTTACGCATTTAAATCACAAAACTTTTAGTTCAAAAATGTTGTTAGTTTTCTATTTCATGTAGAATTTTTACATTTAAGCTAAACATAAGCTATAGATACCATCCATTTCAGACTAATGTATGCCACTACTTTACTGTATTCAGTATATGAAAGCCATGTCAAGTCATAGCAAGTTATTCTCCACGCTAACAACTAATAAAAAGTTGTCAAAGCGATTTTCGAGGTGAACTATAATTTATAAAGAAACACTTTTCATAAATTCAATTTATTAGACATATGAACTGATAATTTTAAAATTTTAATCATCACAAATAGGTCGTGGTTGGTTGGATTAACGGTCTATTTGTGAGTTTGTAAATTTTTTTTTGTGATGAATCATGATAAGTCCAGAGACGATGTTCAACTCCGCGTCATGATAGTAAACTAAGTTGGAAAAAATATTTCCTATATAAATTAGAGCATACACTTTTAAATAAACATGTTTTTTTTTTTTTTTGGGATAATAATAAAAATAATAAATTTTTATTAAACACACATAGAATTCACATACATGAAACAAATGTAAATTCTGTATATGAATGTGTAAACGGCGCTCTAGCTTTGTTAATTATAATAATAGACTAAAATAGTTTAGAAACTTTTATTTAAAATGCATGGTCTTCAACTTCAAAATTTTTATTTGATACTTTTTTCGAACTCTTGCCTTTTGGGCTGCAAGTCAAATTACAGTCTTTTAAAATATACAAAAGCTGAAGAGTTCATCACGAAAAAAATTTGCAGCATCCGTTTCTGAAATAAAAAATATACAGTTTAAAAAAATATTGGCACTCATTTAAACTAGAGGCCATGCTCCGAAGAGTAAAATGTACTTGATATTAATCGGTCCTTTTAAATTATTAACCTTTTGTTTCAAAGAATTTTCTTGTTTCACCTTTATCGGGTTTTTTTGCATATATCAATTTAAAAAAATCAGCCTGTATATAATATTGAAAACTTTGTATTAAAAATAATACCATTCATTTTAAAGATTAAACCTCTAGCCATACTTAAAATATTAAAGTTTTCCATCATCATTTATGATTATTATTACAATAGTTTTCAAAATGAATGTTTATAGTCCGGGAGGTAACATTGTTAATAGCACAAGCATTTCAGATCGATTAATTCATGTTGAAATTGATCGTTTATTAGCTGTCATACACTGTTATGAAAGTCAGCAGGCTCCGAGAGGGTGGACGGGTGAGATAAAAATTTATGCTGAGTAGCCATGCAATCTCCATCTAAGGCAATCAAATTTCATATTCAGCTGACAATTATTTCACCCGTAAATATTCTGCCGACTATTTTTTTTATATACTACATGAGTGAAACTATCTCTGTTATTAATTTTAAGCGACCTGAAATATATTTTATTATTTCTCAACCTTGTTACTAGTCCACCTTTGTTGCGCCTACTGAATCGCTATTCAATTGTCTACTTCATATAAACTTCATCGAAAATTGATCGGCCTGAAATCACCATGAAAAATGCAACGCTACCTCCCGGACTACTACTTTTATATTAGTATATGAATGAGTACGATATTACGTGACAAATTCAATGTTAAATTTCCGCCATATTTTAATAATCTATAGAATTATTTGTTGATGAAGTGAAGCATTAAATCTCAACGATGATGATGCTATATTAAAATCGTTGAATGGTTAGAATATACAATAGTTAAACAAACATAAAGGTACATTTAACCAACCCCATAGCGGATAAGCTGCATTTATTGAAAATGATATGGATTTTATTGCAAATATGTTAGATTATGTGTACAAAACTTTGTCATATTAAAGATAAATGTGTTTGTGAATTTTAATAACAACTTAATTAAATAAAAACTTATATATCTTTGATGAATCTAAGCACTACATTTTAACCGAATGGAAGGAAACAGGTTTTTCAATTCGACAGCGTAAATATTTTTTTAGTGTTTGTTCGCGGATAAGTTTGTCGTTTATGGACCGATTTTGATGATTTTTTTGGAAAGTAGATATCCCAAAAGTGGTATCATGATAAGGAAACCAAAATATGATATTCCTTTTAGTGATTAAATTTCATCGAAATAAAAAATTTTTCGTGGTTGACTAAGAAAGATAATTGGTCACATGAAAAAATTTAAAATTGTTTATTTTACTTTTTAGTTCATATTTTTAACGGGGGTTCATTTTTTTAAAACAAAAAACTTTTGTTTGAAACATTTTTTTGTAAATCGTTTAGATTTGCCACAATTTCAACTGCAATTTAGCTAATTAGCACAAATTTAATCGCAATACATATTATTATACTATATATATTTAAAGCTATATGAACTGAATATTTACGGTATTTCATGAATGCTGATCATAAAAAATAGTTCAAGCATTGATACTGAATTGTATGTCGATTATCTAAACAATTAACAATGTTAGTTGTTTTTTTCACTTGTTTTATTTTGATTTCAATAACAATAATTATTCAAAGAAGTTTGAAATCAAATTATAAAAATATATATTTAGACAATCACAACTAGTCTTTAAATTTATTATTTTCAAGTATTACATTGTTCTAAACATAAAATATTATAATAACGAATCATGAAGACATAAATCACGGATATAGTCAAGTTTGCTAAACGTAAAAAACACATGCATACAAGAATCATAAAAAAAACTTTTCACCAACTCATAACAAACAGATGTTGTAAACTTTAAAAGCAACGTTTTTTTTTTAAATATTTTGTAAGATTTTTATGACTTTTGTATTTGGGATACGTATAGGATAAAGCAGAAAGTTTGTATACTTATATTATTGTAAAATAAAACATTTCAAGTACAACAATATTGCAGTACGATGGTGTATTATACAATGATAAATGCAATTATTTTTATTACAAAATTCTACTAAAAACAGGTGAAAATAATAATTTGCATAGCTAATTGCTTAAAAACCCTGAATGTAGATAATCTTAATAATAATAATAAACTTTATTCATCTACAAAAACTGAATTCATACTGATAATAATATTAAATTTACTATCAAACAAAATACCATGAAATATGCTTTAAAATATTTTATTATACAAATATGAAATAGTTTAAAATCAAATTTTATTTATTTATATTTATATTGTTTTCTTTGTTAAACAAAATAAAATAATTCTCTAAAATTACCTTTCATCCCCGTGTGTCAGCTGCTCTTAGTCTCACTTTTCTACTGAATGTTAATTTACAACATTTTCGAGGTTTACCTAACCAGCATACTTGTTAGAAGAGTTATTATATGCTTTGAAGTGGTAACCTGGCTTGAATGCCCTTTGTAATATTAAAAGACAACAAAGGATATAATAGTGGTTTAAAGAAGAAATAGAAGATTATTGCAGTTAAAGAGAATACTTACGTTATTTAATATATATCATGTATATAACAAGAACACACATATCTTCCGTCTTTTGCGCTATTGTTTACATGAACGTTTCGTCTTCGTTAAGCAAACTATTCACTATGTTAATGTTTTTGAATTATCTTAAAATTTAACATTTAAGTACTCGAAAAATGAAACAAACAAAAAAATAGGGCTTACTATCGAATTATTGTGCAGTTAGACGTATTTTAATGCGGTTTGGTACGATGGATTCGTCACACTCTATGGAAATTTTGTGTCCTAGTATAATTATGGCATCCCAAATTTAATTTTTGCATAAGAAAAATGCATTTCAGAAGTGCATTTTAAAGTAGACAATTATTGAAAATGTAAATAATGGTGAACATGAGTTAAATTATATTACACGGGTTCGCTGAACATATAGAAGATCACTTTTACATAATTATACTAGGTCACATTATTAAAATCCGTCGTACTGGGCAAAAGAACGACAGTGCGCTATTATTCGTTTGTTGATTCTACATAATTCAGAATGTCAATATCGAATGTCAAGTCTTGTGTGCAAGATTGTTAAAAAACAATTCTTGTGAAAAAATTTACCGATTCCGAAACTGAAAAGAATTTTAAACATCCAGAGCAAAACTATTTCGTACACATCTATCTGCCGGTACATTCAAATGATTTTGACGAATACGAGTACACATAACTCCCTACGACAAAAAGAATATCTTTAAATTTATGATAATTTGTATTAAATCATAATATTAAAAATTAAACTAAATCGAAAAAATATATTATACAATGTGTATCCATTCAATTTTGATGAAATTTTGTATATCCACGTATGATATAGTTTCACATTATTGATTTTGTTGAAAACTACAAAGAAAATTACAACAAAAAATTACAAGAAAAAAAAAGAAAATAAGTAAAGCTAGTTTACTACTCCAAGAAATTATATGTGATTGAAATTTAGTAAATTTTCACCTCAAATACAAATTTCAGCTCATTTGATAAAAACGTTCAAGGCATATAATCTTGAGGAAACCCATTCATATATCAAACCTAACAAAGATGTTCCGTGTCCACGATCGTTAATGTAAATTGTTAGCGATTATTCCACGAGTTTTGTTTAAACATCCATTGTTCACCTATTTAACAATCAAGTAACAAGAATGGGTTGTCGTAACATTTTTGCTGGGTAACGCGGAGATTCTATTGAAACCATTTATGCTTATAGAGGAATTGACACATAAAATCAGACCTCTATAATAATTCTATATAAATAAGGCATAAAATTTACTATCCAAATGTTATGAAATTTGGTACGCTGAATTTTGACACATGAAAACGTAGGAATTAACGATGAATTTTTCCCGAAAACAAATTTCTAAAGTAAAAAAAAAATTTTATTTTGTATTTAAAAGTGATTTTTCGTTTTATACGCCCACTGTTTTCATGTCAAGCTTGCTATATAACCTATCAAATATCATAATAAACAAAATTTATTGAACAGGTCTCATTTTTTGTGTCAATTCGCCATAAGAATGAATTTTAATAGAAATAATAAACTACATGAACTCTATCTCCAAAAAAAAAATTATTATTATTATTATTATTATTCTCAGAATATTATCAATCCGTTAGTGGTTATCTTTTTTTATAAAAACACTTTTACATAAGTAAGTATCCATGCAAGCATAAAGGTTTAGTAATATCATGTTCATTTAATGCGTATACACCTTTAATGAAATTTAAAACAATGTTATATAAACTTGTTACTAAAACTGTCAATGTATTTGGGGTCTTTGTAAACTTTAATCATAATATATATATATATATATATATATATATATATATATATATATATATATATATATATATATATATATATATATATATATATATATATATATATATATATATATATATATAAGTTTGTAAAAACATAATATATTCAATATTTTTGCTTTTTATTTGCAAAGAATACTGCGGTTGAATATTTGTTATTGCGGTAATAATATTATTAAGTAGATTATATTAAATCTAGGTAGACCTAGAGGGCCTAGAAGATCATCATAATGTACAAATTAAATATGGTTTTCTTGGATCCTATTAAAAATTTTGTAACTACATTATTATTATTATTTTTTTTTTTTTTAATTAATTATAAAGAGTTATATTTGAATGCAATTTAAATCGTAAGTAGTCGAAAACAAAATATTTTCGAAATTATGAAAAGTGAGAACTTTTATCATATTTTTGAAAAATTAATCGTTTTTATGCTTTAAAATCCCTAATCAGCCACCAAAAAAAAAATATATATATATATATGAAGAAGAAAATACTTTTCGGGAAAACGACATGTATTACATAGTCTTTTTAAATCCAAAATTACAAAATTTAAAAATAATTAAAATCCTAGTCAACCTTGTTTAAAAATGATTTATTATCCGAAAATTAAAAAGTGTCTAGTAAACTGGGTATTTTACTGAATTTGTTTATTGTTTTGACATAATATGTCGAAAATTATACTTAAAGATTATATTATACATTATAAATAATTAACAAACCAAACAAAGCTTTCAAAAATGAGTATAGACCACAGAAGAAATCTTTTGTTGTTTTAACCCTTTTCAATAACTTTTATTTTATGATAATTGCCTCGTTTAATTTTCTCCGTGAAAATGGGTAATTAACGTAAATTATTAACGTTAAAGTTGAATATAATAATCATAATAATTAAAAAATAAAATTCTTTACCAACGTTTTTGTTCAATAATGTAGATACGTTGAGGTTATAAAAAATTTGCTCGTATATAATGAATGAATGAAAAATGAATCAGAATTAATGAACCAAATGTAACTTGAGTTCTATTTACGTATGACGTCAACTGTTAGAAGCTCCATAACATGTTCAACATCAAGAAAGAGATAGAAAAGAAAACAAAATAGCTAACAAATTAATTTTGTATCAATTTTAATGTGAAATAAAATCAATTTAGAACCTATTCTGTATTCTATTGAGCTATATTTAATGGATGAAAGTCTAAAAACAAAATATTATACTCGAGTATGGTAAGCAAGGACCCATTTGAGACGTTGATCTTTAGTCTAACATATAACTGCTGGTTTTTAGAATCAAATCCCAGAGGGGAATACGATCCGAAAACAGATACATCTATAGTATATCTGTGAACAAATAACTCCCATAATAATTATGTAATGAAAACTAGCATGCAAAATAAACAATTTTTGTTTTTATTTTATAAATGTTTCTTCGAAAAAACTATTAGAGTCCACCATTTTCATGTATGTGTATGCCAAATTTCACTTCATTTGGATAGTGATATTTTGAATTATTAGTGAGCGCAAATAGCGACAATAATTTTACTTTCGTTGTATTTCTAATATAATATTAATCGTTCGTATGTCCATATTTGACATATACGAGCTATACGATTAGAATGTTTGCCTTTTTTGACTAAATACATCATAGAGCTACTTCTTTTCTAAATAAAAAAAAAATCTTCTAGATTGTTTTTCGACTAATCTACCGTCCTTTGCCTGGATAGGTCAGGTAGCTCGCACACCAAAGTTGCCAAAGCCACACTGTAAAGAAGTTTGCTGGTTCCATACCTGCCGCCATCACAAAATTTATTATTTTGATAGGTTGATATAAAATATGTACTGGTATAAAGACTCCGAAAATAATGGACCTTAATGTGCCTATCTTACAGGTCTACGCTTTCCCTCCAACACTAACTAATTCGACTTCCTTTCATAAACTTTTCTTCAAAAAACAGATAAATATCAATTTATAAATAATAAAAATAAAATGTAATTATATTTATCTCTAAGAATAAAAATACAATTTGAAAATAATTTTACTTCATTTCAAAACTCATGCCATTAAAAAAGATCCCAGAGAGGTAGTAGAGATAATCTCAAATAGAATTTGATGTCTCTAAGTGATTTTGGAGATTAACGACGATCAATATTGTGACCCGGGATTTTGTTGTTTGAAGATATATTATATTACGCAAACAAAAAAACATATAAACAATATGAAAATAGTTTGAAGTATACGGAGATTACACAGACGGAGATCATAGTTCTAAGAATTCCAAGCCAGCTGTTGGTGTATTTTCCAGTATACACAACAAAAATCTAAAAAAGTAAGCTTTATAAAAAATCCATTAACAATATTATTACCTATAAACTATCATCATCTGGTTTCATATCAAAGTACAACCAGATGTATTCTACACTAATTCTATTTAAAAAAAAAAAAAAACATCTTTTTCACATAGGTATATTTTTTGTATAATATATTTTCACAAAAAGTTTCCATAAGAATATTACGTTGAAAAACAAAATCAATCAAAAACAAATTTCAATTATGGTTTTAAAATTGATATTTTTACTACTATCATATAATATACTTCGAACCGTGTACAAAGTTTTGTTTCTTGTTTGCGTTCTTTATCATTTTTTTTTTTTATTTAGAAAATTTATACCGAAGCAAAATAAATAAAAATAAAATATCGTTTAGAAAATATGTATATTAAATTTTTTTATAAGCAACATCCAAAATCCCCATCGTCATCCTATTGTTCGGTGCGATAACATTTATACAATCCATTTTTTTACTACTAACATATTTTAACCGATTTGCATTCAATACTTTTTGAAAATCCATACCTTGTGAATGAGTTTTTATTGCATTTGCAACATAAAGTCTACCACATTTTGTGTCAAGATTATTGTAACGAAAAATTAGATTCAATTTGAAGTCGGGCATAATCGTGGCAGTTATGTAGGACTATATAGACGTGGCGTTATAGATTGAAACAGGCAGGGAAAAGTTTCTTTCGTCTCGGAAAAGGCATAGATTCAAATAATGATAATGATATGAATTTGGAGTATTTATCAAATATTCCGAGACGAAGGATTGGCTGAGTACATCACTTCTACCAAAAAGAGCATCTTTTTCACTTTCTCACAATTAATTTTATAAATTTCATTAATGGTTTGATAAAAAACAGTTATAGATATATTAGGTAGTATATAGGTGGGTGAATGCTCAGTGGGTTAATAAAAAATAGATTATGTAAATCGCATGGCACTTAGAGATCGCCATTAGAAGTGTCACGACTGGGGTGTGGTAAAAGTGTTGCACCATTTTTTCCTATAAGAATGGTAAGGTTATGGCTCGTGCCCTTATCACGTCTGTGTGAATTGGGCCTTAGATTGTACAGTTTCTTTTAGTTATTATACAGTTTATAACTTTAATATTGTTTAAATTTATTTCGTCTGTATTTCTTACTCATGTTGTTATTTTATACTCATTTGTGTAACTTTGTAAGAAAATGTTAAGACAATATAATAATGATAATAGTTATTATATGTTGACAGTATACGTTTTTAATATTATTTACAGTTTATTTTATCTAATATGGCACTTTTACAGTGTTATACTAAGTAAAATGAAGTTTATAACAAAAAGTAATCATTCGGTAAAATTTTCTACTACATATGTTGTCATAATTCGATTAAAATTGGCATCGTTATAAAAATTAATAGTCATGCCGAGAAGTGTAAATGACTTGGGCTAATCTCTGTCTTCAAATAAACAGTCAAGAAGAATTTTAATTAAATTGAGAATGAAAGCAGATTATTTACAAAAAATAATTAATTTTTTTGTATTTTAAAAAAATTGTTATTGGTCAATTTTATTTTTAAACCTGGTGACAGTATTAGTCCAGAATGATTTCTCTCAGAAATGGCAGAAAGATTTCGGATATAAGGCCGCGTACACTCGAGTAACATTTGCGTGTAACTTAACGCCGTAACACAACTTTGATGCGAAACACCAACCTGTGTGTGGATGTGAACGCTCAAAAGTTGATACTCAACGGTGTTACATCGCGTCCCAAAAATTATAAATTTGAATCGCATCGAAGGATGTTGCTAGGAAGGATTATAAATAATGTAGACTCAATAAACTCAATATTTGCAAAAACAGTCACAAATTAATCATTTGTATTTTAAATATATGGAGAGGAACGAATAAACTATAATACAATTTTATGAAATTCATCAATATAAACAAAGACTTAAAGTGGAGGTACTCTGCTTGGTAAATGGATGGAACGCTATGCAACACATAGCAACATCACAACTCTTACAAACCATTGGTCTCGAATCATGTAACATGTAACAGTACCGACTTACAATACGGTGTTCAAGAAGACTTTTCAATAGTAGGTTTTCGTTTGAAATGCAAACCACACCCAGTCCAAAAAAACCTTATTTTACCGCGTTGGTACACAATACACCATTGGATAATTAATGTATCTACTATGAAATGTGTATTTTATTAACAATCATTTCATTCTGTTTCAGAACAAAATTTTCAAAAAAACTCATAAAATATGAATGACTCAGATAATTTTTGTTTTTTCATTTCATAAGCCACAAACTTATATACGTGTATATATGAAATTTATATATATTTACAATAACTATATACCAAAAACCATTGATGTTGGACGGTGAGCACCGACAATTTCCTAGTGGATCAACAAATCCCGGCTTATTAACTTTTACGATGCTCCTTCATACACACGTGATCACATATACAAACATATATTTGTATATTTTTATGTATGCTTGTTTGTGTAAGGCTATAATGAGAAAAGTGTCTAGTCACATGTAAAGAAGTTACTGAAAATTATAATACAAATTTCTTACACGTTTAAATTATAATTTGGGGAGTACGACTGAAATGGGTTTAAATGGGATCAAGAAATTATCCTACTCAGTTTATAAATTATGAAATTCTGAATTATTTAAAAGCAAGGCATTTTGTTAACTTAAAGTCAAAGTGTCTTAAAAATATTAATCCGTTATATGAGTATTGTTTTTCATTCAAGCTGCGAAACCAAATGCATCCCTCGCATATTCTTTGAATTCTCATATGGAAATGAATATGATTTTTAAAGTTATTCAAGTTACTGGTCTACAAAACTTTCTAATCTACACACTTGTGTGGGGAAGTTAATGCCTTGGTTGAAAACTAGCCAAATAGAAACGTCACCTGGACATCCTGTAGCGCGTTCTATTGTTTTTATTTATTTTGAAAGAAATTATTCAAGAACCTCGGAATTTTGTGCGAAGGTCACAAAAAGCCATCTGAAAATTCTAGTGTGCGGTCCTATTATTTTAATTTTCAAATATCATTAGATAATAGATCAGCATGGCTACGGCATCAAATAGAACTATTCTAAAATTAATCAATGGTGGTGATTCTGTTTGCATTTTCAAAAGCCTAACACGAGCTTACGTCACATCTGAGTTGCCAGTCTTTTGATAAGAAGCTTTGTTCGGGCTTATTAAATATCACGTTTGAAAATCTGACGAACTTGAGTAAACTTTTTTTAATGCGTGTTTATTTTGTTATATTTTTTGAAAGTCTGTAGACGCTGTTTCCATCGATAAAAGGTTATGCATTAATTATCTTTTTTGATACTAAAATCACAGGAGTAATGCTCAAGTAAATCACCATCCTGAGATTCCCTACCATACAGAATTTTTAACAAGAACACATGATGAGCTACCGTGTGAATTATCACAGGATTGAATAGAAACTTCAATGTCCCTCTTGTGTGATACTATTTGAGCTACACAGGAACAGGAAGAAAACCACAAAAATATATGATTAAAGTAAAAGAGCAGAGCACACACTTCGTTTATATTACACACATTCGTTTATATTACGTTACGACATGTTTTCTATGTAAAACAAAAAATATTGATGTTTATTTATATATTTTTGTTTGTTTCTTTTCCTTATAAATTCCTTTCATAAATTTTGAGTTTTGCAAAAATTTCTTTGATTCTATAGGGTAGCTGTCTTATATTACGGTTGTTAAAGTATTATCATAACAAAGGTCATTTTGGAAATTTAATAAATATTTAAAGTCAATGAATACTTCAAAAAACTCCACCTCTGTTCAATTTTTAATGCGTATTTAGCAATAAACTTGTTGTGTTTCCACTTCAAGTTTAAGTGTGTGCCTAAAATTAAAAATTGTTCCCTTCCAAGTTTCAATTTGAAAATAAAAGTCTAAAAAAACAACTTCTAGATGTGGTAATATATAAACGACAATATATATATATATATATATATATATATATATATATATATATATATATATATACATATATATATATATATATATATATATATGTATACTGGCATCAGGACTATATGCTAATCATAGAAACTTGTATTTTACACTTTTCCCCAAATTTAAAAAGTTTCTACAAAAATAATGTCGATAATTGATATTGCCTACCGTAACAATATATCTTTTTAGCATTTATCAGACTCCTCTAGTGTATATATAAATCCAATCTAAAAAAGAAAACTATTATAACTTTGTGTCAAAACTTATTATAAGTTGGAGAATATAAAATCCCAATGGAAAATATGAATGGTCAGTTAACTGACTGGTTGGTGGCTTTTGTTCTTTTTTTTGTTTTTTTTTTTTTTTATTCTTGTTTATGACAACAATACTTTTGAACGAATAATATTATTGTGATAAATTTAAAAATAACTTTTTCTGAAAGTAATTTTGATTATTATTGACGGTAGAATTCATTCGGGAAATATATATTTATAATAAAAATGTTTTTATTTGTATCACAAATTTAACTATATACGAACAGAAAAAAAAAAACAAATAGAAAACAATTTATAAATAATTGAATATATTTTTTCATCAAAACGGGATTAAAAATCACTCAATAGAAATATAATTTCCGTCTTATAGAATAGATTTTCTGACACTACACTTTTCACACGCGGATTATCTTAGTTTCATTGCATTGTGACTTTCATTGGAATCGCATGCAGATTCGAACTATATTTAATAATTCAGATATTCCAAATAAAATTTATCTAAATGCCCTGACCAAAATACCCTCTTTTATTACCCTATTTTATTTTATGTCCAATTATTAATTATTACTTAATTACACGCAGCAATTTAAATCATTTGTACTAAATATATTACATGATGCTCGGAAATGGATTCTGTCAACCCATTGTGATTTATTGCTTTATTGATTTTGAATTTAAAATGCATGTAAAATTATTATTCATAAAATTTCTTAAAATTGAAGAAAAATTTATGATACTTAGTATATACGGGTTTTCGGGGTCGCTGATGGCGATAAAAATGTTGATTAGAGCCAAACTGCATTTATTATGCATTTTATTACATAATGCATAAATGAAACTCTTGAAATTTATTGAAATAAGTTTGGGTTTCTGAGATAGCAGAGTAAAAATACCTGACATCGTGATGGGTATTTTTACATTATGGTACCAGCTACCATCTGAATAGTTACCATTCAAATTAGTAAAACTTACTATACTAAAATAATAACTATAACTTCTTCTATTAACAGAATGTTTAATCAAAATGTTGCATACACCATGAATAAGAAAATATTTAATTTGGCTATAATTTATTTCACACTACCTTGAATTTGAAAGTTAAGATAAATAAAAAAAAAAAGAAACATAGGAAAAATAAAGTTACAGAATTTAGTATGACCTATGTATTATAGACATTATGTCTCTGGCATATGAATATAAATAGAACATTTTGTGTCAAAAGAAGGTATCAACGTATAGAAATAGCATGTCAAATGTTACTTTATTCAATAAACATGGCAATAAAATACCTACCATGAAAAAAGACACAAATATTTACATGGTCCCATGGATTAAACTATTCAACATACATTTTTTATGTCATGTTACTGTGTACAAAAAAGAATATGTATGTATCTACTCTATTCGATATGTTAAATATTTTATAAAAACATTAAAGTGTTAAAAAACCGATACATTTCCTATAAGATTTTTGTATAATATCATATGAAGGTTTTTACCGAGTTCATAATTCATATCTTAAATCTAGCAGACCCAGTCACACTTTGATATGATTATTTACACATTTCACAGAAATTAAAAAAAAAAAAATTTATTCCTAACTTTCATACAAAATAGTTATTTTTGCGACTTTATTTAACATAGATTCCTCTAAAATAAATAAATTATTTTAAAAATTGTTTGGTAAATATTTAGAGACTAAATTTATTTTATGTTCGCTTACTAACAATTTTTAAAATAATTTATTTATTTCAGAGGAATCTATGTAAGTTTTAATGAAAAAACAAATAGCTTTTGGTTTCTTGTGTAAACATTTTTATTATGATAAATTTCGATTATATTTTTTAAATTTATTTTGATAGCATAGCACAATGTTTATAAAAAATTATTTAAATTATAATCCAGTAAATAATATCAGTAGATGTATATCAAGACTCCCACCGACGGAGTGTGACTAGAAACACACACTGCCTTTGTACACTGACCACCATTACCCCTGTTTCCCCTACATTTAAAATTTATTTTATACTATTGAGTCCATTACACTAGGTACCTATTATTTTCCTTTATTTATCTATTCACTAATTTTATTTTTTAAGTAACAGATTTTCTATACAAAGCATCTAAGTATTTGATATCGTATCTATATCAACCACTTCTTCAAATATTATCTCTGAAGTGATAGAAAATGGTGGCCCATTTAAACTTTCTATATTCTAGATAACAAAAATTTCAGAAATAAAATTTATATTTAAACAGTCTATAGAATTATAGGTTTTATATACAGTAAAAAAAACTCAGTCGATTTAATCGGTATACACAATCAAATCGAAGCAATTCAAATGCATGTGTGATTTTTTTTTATGAGTTGATACTACCCACAAACATATATAAAGGTGGTATTCAGTACAAATCTTTAGTTTCGGCTTCAGTTTGTACATATGCTATCAAAGCATTAAAATTCTATATTTATACTCGACATAATAGAATACCTCAGAGTATACTAATTACCCGACTACGGGAAAACCAGAATTATAGGTGATGATGTTTTTAGCAGTCAGATTTTATGTGGGTATAACGTATGTTCTACTATTGAAGCTAAACTACTGAACCGATTTTGATCAATTGAAGTGTGCATCGATTCGTTATTTCAATCTGGGTATTATGGGCTACTAAAAATGAAACAAAAATGATGGAAGAAAGATTAAAAAAGTGGAGGTTTCACAACATATAAGTAAAAAAAAGAAAATATAGGTTATTAAATTAGGGCATGTTAATCCATCCCCGCTTAACTTCTAAAGAATTTATCAAGAATAATAAACTGAAGTAGGGTTTGGATTTTTGAAATTAAAACTTTTTGGTACGTTAAACACTTTCAGACAAGGTAAAAACAGCTACGAATAACAAATTCAAAATTTGCGTGACTCTCAACTATAGCAGTTTTAGAACTTTATCAAGTTTTCATTTATCATTTCCCTCGAAAGTAAAATTAATACATTTTAAAATCTAATAATAGTCTTCTCACTTGTACTATATTTCGAATTTTAATAAAAAATCATAAAATTATTAATTAATTTATTTATTTTATGTTACTCGCATCATTCATTCACATTTGGAGTACTTATTGCTTTGGAATAAATATACTACGAGAAAGCCAAAAAGAAGGGTTATATTTACTTTAAGGGTTATAATTTTTACTTACGTACATTTATAGCAACTAATTCAAGTACTTGAATTAAAAGTTATTTTTTCACGGCAGCAGTGCATCATAATGATTTAATTTTACAAAAAAAGGACCAAATTTTGAGTATATTTTACTCTACTAGCTTTATTAGCGTATAGAAATGTAGAGAATAAGATTTAACAATAGATATACTAAAATATTGAAATCATTTAAATTAGAACTTGTAAAGTTTAAATATTTAAAAAAAAAAGACTCATTTTACGTATAATGACATAAGAAGAGATTCTTAAAACTATAATTCTTAAAAATAGAAAAATATTTTAGTAGCAGTAGTTAAAAGTAATTCTATAAAGAAAGAATCGAATAATTTTAATGCAGAAAATTATAGGATGTCGGACATTTCTTAGCATTTGATCAAAAAAAGTTGCTATTGTTTGAAGAAATTGAAGAATATCCAGCCTTGGAGTATAAAATATGAGCCGCAATTAAAGAGAAATAAGATTTGAGAAACATTCGATTTTTCCTTCAAGATCTAATTCAAAACACTATGTCACGACTATGAATACTGCCTTCTCCGATATAAAATATCTTTACCATTATAACATTTAGGTTTATTTTTAACATTTCGGTCGTTATATATTGCAATAATTCATGATGTTATCTTATTCTTGTGAACATCCTGACCTCTCGCGGCAATATTTTCATGTATTACAAACACAGATGGTGACGACTATAGAAAAAAACAACGGATCTCGATTTTGCACACCACAATTTCTCTCTATGGCTTAAAATAAAAAATATACCTAAATAGTTTTTTTTTTATATACATATTATATTTAGATATTTATTTTTTTTGTAGACATGTGTATGAAGCAAAGGTGGGTTGTTTTTAGTACATATTATGGAAAATTCATGTTTGAATGTTAGTCTCCTCTCGGAAAACCGTAATAATATTTATAACATACAAAAAATCCATTCCATAACATGTTGAAGGCTAGTAGGAAAATTTACTATGCGAACCTCTGTATTATTTTCTTTTTTTTTTATGTTTTTTCACTTTTTGAAGGAAGATAATTTTTTTTGTCCCGAAAATTGAAATTAACATTGTAGTTTCTGTGCGTTTTATACACGTTTTAAAATTAATTATCCTTAATAGAGATGTGGAAAAATCTTGAGTATAATAATTTTTCGCTTAGATATTTGAGGCCTGAACATTAACCATATAGACTGATAAAGTTTTCTTAAGAGATAAGACCTTAATTTCGCAAGAACTAATTGAAATACATTTGCTGACTATGGATTGTAATGAAATAAATTTTTTTCTACAAATACAATGGACTTTAAAAACAGCAGACTAAAGAATAAAAATTAAATAAATTACATAATTACAACTACAAATAATTTCTTTGTAACCAGTTACGATTTGAAGTCGGGATTAATCATATTGTTAGCAAAGAACTTATTAAAATTGTTTGTAGAAGTATTTGTTTAATTTTATATAACTTTTTATTTGTTAGTTCATTTTTTTTAATGGACCCATTACCAACAATTATTTTCAAACCCATTGAGACATATACGAAAAAGACAATCTCTGTTGAAATTTAGTGTAATATACATTGTAAGTATTACTGTCTTTTTCTATACTACCATAATCAAGTATTGTAATCCTGTCAAAATTCAATATTAAATTTTCACCGAAAATACATGCTTTGAGTTTGCCTGAATTCTATCTTCTATCTATCTTCATATTACCACTACCTCGTCTCACAATTTTTTCAAGTAATTTTTAGGTAATTTGCGCTTTTCTCGAAAATGACTCCAACGAAAGCTAAACAACAGCTGTCATAGTATGGGTGACCAACTGAACATGCCATGTTCTATTATTGTTTTTAGATACTGTAGTCACTGATAACCGTAGCAGTTAAAAAGTAACAAAATAATAATTTAAAAAAAAATTATACAAACATTATCATTAATTTTGCTTGTATAATCTAGTCTTGAACACATGTTTTTGCGTGTTGTAGATTTTACCCCGAAAAAAAAGCACTACTATAATTTTCCTTCGGTTTCATGTAAAGATTATGCATATCAAATTTCATAAGATTTGAATAATAATTTTTTTAGTTTTTTGTGTGCAGAAATTGATTTTAACTTCATTTGTTTTATCTACCCTTAACCAGAATGTTATTGGACTTTTAAGAGCCATATCCACAACAGCTTGTTATTTTTAAAATAACTGTATTTTTTATATTCCAACATTATAACTTTTGAATGTAGAAGAGATACATGTTCACGTATATGAAACATACACGGTGCATTAGATTAGTTGTTCATATGTGTAAAAACTAAAACAATATAATAAATATATTGTGTACTCTCCACACAACTAAAATATATACTTTTTAACAAAAACCACTAAAATAAAAATATGAAAATTTTTGGTTGCTCTTTCTATATGTTAATAAAAAATTTTTATCAACCATGATACTCACACACTGTAGGTGTGTGGTTATAGAAAAATTTATTTCTAAATTTAATTCAACAAACGAAGAAAAGATAACAACTGACTGAGTTAATTGCTTTAACATTTAAGCTAAAGCAAATTGAACAAAAATGTTTATAATAATTTACATTATTTAAAGTACGTATTTCTTACAATTGAAGTTACACGTATAATGCATATTGTGTGTATTGATGAGCGGACTTGGCTTGCATTGTGAGGAAATTAAGCAAAAATATGTTTCATTGGTTTTTAAGAAATAACTAAATTTTACATTTTCATTTTTCTACAAAAAGGGTCACATAATTTTATAAGTACTGACTATAAATATTAGATATATATAATAATATTATATATATAATTATATATAATAATATATAATAGGATTCCAGATGAACAAGGTAATTATAACCAGCGAGAAATTTAAAATCCATGCCATAATGGTTAGTACGAGATCAGGAACTTTATCAAATGTAACATAATCTTCAATAGTCACTGCGATAGCACATGCATAGCTGTGAATTTGAAAAATTACTAGAAACAGACATGGGTGTCTCCAATACATGAAAATATTAGGTCATCCCCGTTTTTGTCTTACGGGACAAATCTAATTACTCCCCTTACAAGAAAGTTAAGAAAAAATTCGATTAAAATGAATAATTCAAGTAAAAAATACACCTTTCAAAGTATCACTGGATTCATTGATACAATATGACTGGCCTGAATAAGTCATCGGTATTGGTATATTTGCAGTAGAAAGTGAATAATTGACATTTTGCATTTTCTTACAGCTGCCTCTTTGCCTATTTAAATTATTGTAAATGTTACAACGAAAACTGTTCTTTCACAAAATTTTATATTTCCTCAATAAAAAAATCTGGTAACCAACTCAATATTTTTTTATTACTAGAATATAAACATAAAACCGTTCTAAAACCAATTAAAAGGTTAACTGTGTATGTAAACTGTAAACAAACATTATCCCTGTTCTCTGTTATCTGTATGTACATGTTACCGACCGGCTATCTCACAACCAGGTACTTCATAGAATTTCTAAACAATTTATAGAATATCTGAAACATTTAGATGTGATATGTAAATATAATGTATTTTATATTTCACCCAAAATTGCGAGTAGTATGTATATAAATTAAAAATTAGTTTTACCATAATCAGTCATAATCATCTTGCAACTGGGCGCGTCAGCCGTGCGTTAAAGCTGTACATAATCTATGTATCGTGAAAGTAGTAAAATCGGAAAATATCTTAAAATTACAATGTAATGAAAATATGCGGTAATTATTACGTGTCCAGCACTATGCAAACCATTTTCGTCTCCTGCCCGGATATTGGAATCATACGCAATATCCGAATATTTAACTACGGTTTAATACTTTGACTATTGATGATGAAATGTGCTCAAATTGGCGGTTTTTTTTCGAAGGATGACGTATTTTATTGTTGTTTTTAAAATTTATTCGCTTTTTAAAAGTCAACAAATAAATAATCAGTTAACCTCACACAGCAAATTGATTGAGGAAGCAAAAAATATCGTAAGTGAAGATAACACTCTTTACATCCGAATTGTTTCGATGATACATTTGGTTACAATCGTCCACCTAGCATATACCGATTATCCTATATTCGCCCAAACAACTGTTCACCATACCTCACCTACTTATAATATATCTTTGAAAATTTTACGTTTTTTCTTAAGCTTAAACTTCATTTACATACCGTTTTTTTATAATAATAACCTTATCCTTATCTGAAAACTTTAAAATGACGTTTTATACAATTTCAAGTTGTCGGCTTCTTATTAAATAGAAAAAAAACGTTAATCAGTTTTAACCCTGTTCAAATCTACCAAAATTTTCATGGAGTAGCAAAAATGGTCTAGCAGTTGTTAATAGTGTATGCTTAAACAATTATGCTGCAACAGTTACTCTACCAGAAATAGGTCGTTTCCTCTACATTATTTATAAATATTTAGGAAGTTCTGAGAATATCCAAATTAAATGTTTCACCGGTAACAGACATAAAATTTAAAATTCAAATTTTAATTCACAATTGGTAGGGATACGACAACGATACTGTATGTACTACGATGACTTCCAGCAAGTAGTCAAGCAGCAGTATCTACGAATATATTGTTTTACTTATTATAATTGAACCATATGTTTTTATTTAAACAAAAAGTTATTATATTTTGTGATACCAAAATAAAAAATAAAAAAATAATAATCCTTATAATAATATTTTGTTTTAAATAAGTTCATTCTGTAATGGGCTTTTATTATAGCTTTTTTTTCTAGTTATTTGTTTTGAACTTTTATTATTACATATTATAATATAACAAGTGAAGATAACAACTAACAGAGCTAATTGTTTAAATACTCACCATATGGTTCAGTATCAATGTTTGCAGCATTTTTGATGATAAGTATTCTTAAAATACTCCAAATATGAAGTCCATGCAGTTATAAACACATATATAATAATAATGTGTATTGCAATTAATTATATGTGCATTTTGGCTAAATTAGAGCTGAAACTGTAGCGAATCCAAACAATTTATGAGAAAATTCTTCAAACAAAAGTTGTTTGTTTTGAAAAATGAATCATGTTTTACATTTGGACTTTTCTTCTATCTTTAATGGTTCAAATGGTTCGATTTTGCTCTTTCACGAACTGGATCTTACTTTTAATGCCTAAAGTGCTCCGACAAAATTTATAGTATTTCTTTTCCTATATTGAGTTATTTACAAGCGTTACAAACTTTAAACTAAAATTATCATACTTTAACATAATATTTATGTCAAGTATATAAATAGTAATTTGAAATTATAGGATTTTTGTATTTATTAAGTTTTATAGACTTGATAGAAAAGAAAAAACAAATTAAAGGGTACCTCCGTGGCCGACTCTAACAATATATCAAATATTTTTTGACACCACTTATTATTACATAATCTTTATTCAAATTTAGTTCCGAAATACATATCCAATCTGCTACGACAGTAGTTTTTCGACATATCTTCGCAATAAAAACCACTTTGTCTTTAAATCTAAACTATTGTAAGAAAAGTTAAGATATATTGTATATTATTTTCTTATTTTAATTCGAATGCCTTTTGTAAAAATAACTTGGTTAGGTTTATCAAGATTTAAGTCAAAAACCTTATAGCTGGTTTTTAATGATTATTCAATGGTAAAAAAAATGTGTGTGGCAACTTCACTTCATGTTCAACATCCAAAAGACATATATTGTAAACCACTTAAAAGATTTTAAATTAAATTTTCCAGTTTATTTGTATCATAGAGAATATTATAAACTACTTTCCATTAATTTTTGACAATTTTTTCTTTTATTATAACATTAAAAACTTAAAACTAATTTGAAATTTAAAAGTTAGTTTATTGGTCATTCGGAACAAATTCGTGAATGCGGGTTTTTTTTCAGTATTTATATTATTGTTTCAAATCCTTATAAACTTCATACTACACTTGCTTTGTACATATATATACACATGGAAAATAAAAGTTGATTCTGCTAAGGACAAAGTTTTTTGCCCAATTTTTGAACAATAAAGCATAAAATCTGATAATTTATTCTTAAAATATAAAAATTTTATCATCAAATTTAAGTATTATTAAACTGAACACAATTAAAATTATAAAACTAATTTTGAATAAAATTAATAATAACAGTAGTAGTAAATATAAACTTAAATTATAAGAGTTAAGTAATAACGTATACCTTAGTTCATATAGTGCTTTCAGAAATATATACAAAAAAGTGTGTTAATAAGTATTTAGTACATCTAAGAGATAGCGCTCGAGGCACCGCTAATGGTCTGTTTATAATAAGCATCATTCCTTTCTTAGTATCTGGAAAAGTTGGTGCCATATTCATAATTTGATCTCATTTTTATCGACTGTTGGAGTAAAGACCTTGTGTTTGTTTAAATAAATGGAAAAAGTTAGTTGAAAGCAAATATTACAAATTTCTATTTGAAAGGCATCTGCCCCTGTATATGTGACAGCTTTATATTTAGATAAATGAATTTAAACGTGGATTTACATCAACAGAAAACGAACATCTATCAAAACAAATCATCGGAAAAAGCCACATGTTATGTGATCGAATTATAAAATTGTACAAAATAGATTACTAGAATAATTATTTGTTCAATTGTTTCCATGTAAATTGTATAGCAAATGTTAAACAAAAATTATAGAATAATTACAAAAAATGACATTTAATTGATGCTATCGAAAATTGTAAGAAGGGTCGAATAAATAGCATTGGTAATTATTTTTACGTGCAAAGATTAAATAATTATTCATTTAAATTTGTTAATAAATTTTGAGATATTTCCGTTGTTAAATCATATACCATTCATAGACTTATAAATCATTCAATTGATAAAGTAGCACTTTGGGGCCATAGAAACGAATGAAAACATGTTGTGTTGCACGGTGCCCGTAGCCATTTGTTGGTCACTGCTAGTAATCACATTAAATACTGACTATAGACTAAAATAACACCTATATCCAACTGTGTGGTAAAGGTAAATATTGAAATTTTTTTAATACATAAAAAGTGGACTTATGGTTTGTATTCTTTGCCTCTGTTAACAGTGTTGTTAAAGCATTTGTTTGTATTTCCAAACAACGTATAGTTTGTTTAACATGTTATACGACATAGATAGGTATATACAACGTTTATATTAATTAACAATATTAATAATTTCTTAATACAATAGAAATTTTCCCATTTTCATAATAATTAAGAACTAATTCGTGTATTACAATACTGCTGTAACATCATAATATTATTATTATATTTAGGTAGATATAAGATAGTATAGGTATACTACACATGTTATATAGTATTAGATATATATGAATACTTAATATATAAATATATATATATATATTACACATACATAACGGTTATGTAATGTGGGCTTATTTTCTAATTAAATAGTATTTTCTTACGTAAAACTCTATATTTACATATAGAAATCGTTGCCAACAACTTTCTAGATGCCTTAGCCTAGTTTTGTTATAACATCATTTGCCTGATCTACATAAGCAAATTATTTGATTTGATTTTTTTACCTATTTGGATTTCATTTTGTTATTTGAAATACAATCTCTAACGTAACATATCTAAAATGGAATTTTTTTTTATTTTTGCGCACACATAACTCAAAAAATAATAATTTAAATGTTTCGTAGTTTGATAATCCTGACATCGCAACGGAGAACGATTCGCACAATTTTTTTACAAAATAAATTTTTATTTGCCCACAATTTTATTTGATTATCAAATTATCATAATCGTATTACTCACTTTTTCACGTTAATTTTGCTTTTGAATTTACATTCTAGAAGTTTATTGTTGGTATTTTAGAATATTTATTGACAAAATAAAATAAATTCATACTGCTACGTCATATTCACAGAGTTATATAAACTGTAATTTTTTAGTTTTAGATTTCCTATACAAATGTATATTTTTATTAAAGATATTTTTATTATGAGAATTTATTGACAATTCTGGACCGGACTAACTTAAAAACTACTAGATAAATTTGAAAACTTTGGATAAATTTTAGAATACGCTAATAAATGGTTGGATTATCATTTGATTTGTGTTATTGGTTTGAAAAATTCCGAATGACTTTGCAACAAACGATCACACTATAGTGTACATACCGAAATAGCTATATATGTATAATTTGGTCGATAAAAAGAGTTTTTTTGATTTTTTAAATTTTACGTAGTTTTCCTGATTTTGTAAAACCTTAAAAATTATCAATAAATTCTTTATTGCTATTTTTAGGTTACCTACTGTAATTTATGATCTAGAAAAACAAAAAAATAAAACTTATTTTACAATTGGCATGCAAATTTCTGAGATATGGTTTGAATTTTTTGTGAGATATTTGTCTCTGAACATATTTCAATCTATATCTCGTATACTAGCCTTCGAAACGATAAGTGCAATTTGGATTTTTCTAAATTACTCTAGAAAACCTGCAAATAGCAACAAAAAATTTTTTTTCAACTTTTGGTGCTTTACATTGCATTTCACCAAAACCGTGGCAATGAAAAAAATCACAATAACTTTCTTTTTTCAAAAAAATTCAGTTCATATACCGGTTCACCACTTGAGTTCCTTGGATTTTTAAACATTATTTTAAAGGTGATTCTATCGGACTAAGTTTGTGCATTAAATATTTATTTAGTCATTTATTAGGATGTTCAATCACCTAATTGTAATAGGTGTCTTTTCGCATCGAATATACTGAACTTATGTATTTAATATAGTACGAATGTTTTTTATTTTGCTAAATAAAGGCGTTTAACTATCAACGGTAGAACGTGTTTTATATTAAAATCTAGATATTTTATTCTAATTTTAATTCAAAACTCGTAATCCACGGCTTCAAAAACCTACAAAATAATCAGATGTTTGAGACAGAGTCTAAAAATTACATGCTAATCCTTATCCCAAATCAAACGCATATTAAAATAATTCCTTATACTGCTCTTAAAATATTTCTAAACTCTAGATGCTTAATTTACAGTATTTCAATAAAAATGCACAAGTAACTGTTTGAAAATAGCGTGAAATAGTGAAATAATGCATAATAGTGAAATAATGCATACTACATCACTTAATCAAGATTGGCCGAATGCCTTAGTTTTTTGTAGCAAACAGTGATTTACGGCACCGTATATTATCCATAGTACATTTCACTTCATCACGTTCAGTTTCATATGTGGATCAGGTAACCCAAAATCTAGTTTGGTTGTTTCTAAAGAAATAGGATAAGGTTGTGTATCATCTATCTATATATATATATACAAGCGTATAGTAGTAGTCAGTCGTACGTATAGTTTACAAGATGTGAACATAGAATGAGCAACGTCATTATTAGACATCTGTTTGCTATCATCTTAAATAAGGCAATTAACTATGATATATATTTTATGTTTCGGCTTAGTAACCAAAAGTTATAGTTACTAACCAACGAACATACACACAAGCACAACCAATGAACACAACAAACGTAAAAGTAGTAACAACTAGCAGCAAGAACTCCTAAACTCTTGAATTGAGGTAGAAGAAGAAGATATGAGAAACCATTATTATTATACTTATAGTATTTCTATATATATACTTTACCAAAAGTAAAACACAAATGCAACTTGTAATTATAAACTTAACTAAATAGCCGTAAGGATTCATTTTCTATATTATATGCATACTTTAATGGTTCTGATATAGACTTATATGTATTTTATATAAAATACAATACTAATACATATTCTAATGGTATGTAATAAAGTTGGTTTACATAACTATAAACATATAAAACAGTTCCAGTAAATTTATACACCTACAATCTGTTTTTTAATTGATTGTAAGATATTGTTGTCTAAAATATAATGTACCGGGTGCCAAAAGGTGTAGAAAAGATCAAATTATTCGCAAAACGACCGAAACGTTCTTATTACATTTTGGGTGCAAACGGTGATTATCCAATGATACCAAAATCTAAACTCTAATCTTTTATCTGTAACTTTAAAATCTTAAACAGTACTATCATCAATATTTATACTGGGTATAAATGTAAAAGATATGAGAGAAAGGACATCGTCTCTAAAGTCAGAAGTGTAAAAAAACCTAATATTTCGAATTTGTAAATATTTTCATCTTACTACAATCGACTTTGGCTAAGTACAGTCTTCGTCCGTCAGTTCAACGATAATGTGTAAGTGAGACTCATTATTGTTCTAAAATTTTATTTTAGTTTGATAGTGTTGGTACCTGTAGTTTACTGAAGGACAAAGTAGCCTATCTAAGCGTGAGAGGTTAGAACTTATTCTGTAGCATCTTGATCATCCCAAACCTCTAGGAATGGGTAGCTCTCCATCCCTACCTTCCTTTGTTGGAAACAAATTTGTACGCATTGGTCTGCCCGTTTAACAAGATACCTTAAAAACGTAAAGAAATAATGTGCGTTGGACTTAAAGAGCGATTCATAAGAGTTAATTTTTTCCATTTGTTAAGAGTTTGAAGAAAAATTCAAATCCAAAAAACCAGAGTATGTTATATTTTTTCCAGTGCTTGAATTCTCATAGTATATAGTTAAAAGCTTTGAAACAATTAACAGTGTTAATTGTTATCTGCTAGTTATTTATTACAAACTCAGAGTATCCATACAAGGATAAATGAGATTTATATGTTATATGTTTGGTGGAGATTGCTTACAGGAATTTAAAAGAATAATCTAAATACGCTGCAAATTAATTTAATTGAAAAACTATAATTCAACAATCCTAAATTTAAGGTATATTTTAATTGTTATTTGTTTATAAAAATTTATAAAAAAGAACCTAAGACGTTTATTGAACAACTGTATTATAGACACTATTCGTAGAAATGAATACGATACATACATGACAATCAAAAAAAAATATATATATATATATATATATATATATATATATATATATATATATATATATATATATATATATATATATATATATTTTAAATTCGTAGAAATATATAACAACTCATTGTTTAAAAAATAATAATAGTATATTTTTCTCTATCTTATAAATAGAAAAAAATTCTAAATTGTTTTCTGTTTAATATGCGCAGTTGTCAAATTTACATATATTAGATTATAAAAACGATAAAAAAAAACACAGTGTAAAAAATATATCTACATGAAATTTAATGATTTTGTGTATCTTGCTTAACTGTATCTAAAATTTGGTGTATAAATAATATAAAATTTTATAATCATTCTATAATTTACAATAAAATATACGTATATTATTATAATTTATGTATAAGTAAAACTATATGCTTATAAAATGGAACTAAAATATTGAACAATAAATCATATTGACACAATAACTCTATGTAGAACTTTCATTATATATAATATATATAGATTGTATATGATGTTTCTTAAATGAATATTATCACTTCTCATTGTACATTGTATTTTACTCAGCAACATTTCCTGAACAAGTGACGAATTTTGGTCATCAGACATATTTGTAAAAAGCTCCTCATTGTAAACTGAAATGATGTTTTGGACTTTTAGTTTTTATTTAAATTTAGAATTTTTAATAAAATTTACTACTAATTTTTAATTCTTTTCTTATAACGCTTTCAAAATTTTTGCAATTCTAGGCCCGACCCCGAATGCAACACTGAAAATACCAAATCCACTGTTGTACTTTTTGCTTAATGAAAGTGATTATTATAATTGAGCATACAATTTTCAAATATTTAAAAATATTATTCAAGTTTTTTTTAGGCAAAATAGTTTTAACTTTAATCAATTGCAAAAAGATTTTTAATTCCTGTGGATAGAACACTTTTTTGAATGAGATCATAGCATTTGGATAATTTTAGTTATTTGTGCGTGAAAATTGAAATAAATACAATTTATATTACATTAATGAGTGTACTTATTACAGGGGTACCAGTCCCCCTTAAAAACCAGTAAAATGACGTAAAATGATTGCTTTTAACATTATCCTTGCGCCAACGTAAATACATATTTTGTTTTATATGTAAAATCTTTACCAATAATATTTCCTAAAAATGGTTGTTCTATTACTGAATAGACACCCAATATATACACGTAATTAAGAATATGGTTTAGTACATATCTATCTAAAATATTATTTGTCTACATATTAATAATATCATCCACAGTGTGCGACATTTTAAGATTCATACATACGCAAATTATCTCAGAGATTATCAACCATTATTTGCTAAAGCATACTTTTAAGAATTTTTGCTTATATTCCCTTAACAATTCAAATCAGTTCGATTATTATATAGATTTAAGACAAAAGATGTTGTTCCATGGTACAAATTGTATGAATTTAACTTAAGAACCAATGATAACGCTATTTCTAGTGGAAATGTGAAATAAAATATTCCTAATATAAAATATATTATTATTATTATTAATACATTGTGTGCATATAGCTTGCATTGAAAATGTGATAATTATGACTACGGCTATCAATCATTTTCTTTAGTAAAATTTTCAATTGTAGACAGAAGCTTCTACAGTTCTTACAGGTACTTAATTCTAAAACAAATAAAACAACCGCTTTGTCAGTCTGTCTTTAGAGAGAGTTTTGTAGAAGTTGATAATAATTGTATCATTTTCTAACACACAGATAAAACATTAGCTCAGGTAAAATACATATTATATACATATATTTATATTATAGACAGTTACTACATCCGTATATATAAATACTATATATATATATATATATATATATATAGTATTTATATATATATATATATATATATATATATATATATATATATATATATATATATATATATATATATATATATATATATATATATATATATATGTATATATATATATATATATATATATATATATATATATATATATATATATATATATATATATATATATATATATATATATATATATATATATATATATATATATATATATATATATATATATATATATTACAAAATTTGAACAAGATTTTGAACGAAAACACACGTTGTCCATACAAAGTCGGCCCCTGATTTTCAACAACTTAGTAGTAGAATTTCAGAAAATTATTTCTTATTGATGACCGATATTTGGTGTTGTTCTTCCGTTACCTCGTGATGTGGGACGCCTGCCACTTTGGTTTTTATTTCGTGTAAGTAACACTTGTACTTGGTGTTTTTATTATAATTTCATATAATAAACAAATGATTTACAATAAAAAAAATATTCAGTTAACTATCGTATCTCTCTAGTAGGATCAAACTGTACACATATTGCTAAATTTGATTAAAATCGGTTCAGTAGTTTAGGAGTTAATCGCGGCCAAACAGCGGGTGACGAAATTTATACTTATAAAGATTTTTTATGTTTAAATGGAACAGGATCGATAAATTTTGAAACGAAATAAAATTAAAGTAGGATGAAATCTATTGGAAACGGAAGAGAATATAATAAAAATGAAAATAAAAATGATTTACGGGCAATCTGAGGTTGAAAAGTGTAAGGGAGTGATGCATTTTTAAAGGTAAAACATGGTTTATCTTGATTTCCAGCAAAATTACAAGTCCTATGGAATAAAGTAGGCAATAAAAAGATTTACAACTTTTTTATTTACATTTTTTTCACGTAACATCAAAGGTTTTCGATTGAAAATTAGCCGTGTAACTTTTTTCCATAGGACTTGTAGTTTTGCCGGAAATTGAGATAAACCATGTTTTACCCTTAAAACACTCACCCTCTTACAACCTCCCCCCCCCAGATCGCCCGTAAATTATTTTTTCTTTCATTTTTGTTATATTCTCTTCCGTTTCCAATGGGTTTCATCTTACTATAAGTTTTTTATCACTTTTTACCATTTTTAAAGGATTCTATCCTGGTCTAATAACTGAACAATTATTATTTTCTTCGATATGGTTTTAAAGTATAATAGTAATGTTTAGATTATTTTATATTATATCTTCCAACGATTTATTTGACTATAAATTATTATCACTATTATTATTGTTATTATATAGGTATGTATAAATTATTATAATATTATTCCTATTTGTTATACTGATTAATTTGCACGTCCATATACTGACTATAGAAAATTAACTATTAGGTGAATCATTCATCAGGTATGTACAAACATTTAGACGTCGAAAGAAAATGATGGCACGTAAATATCCACCAGCAATCTATAATAGTTTCTTTAATATTGAAGCCGTAATAGATGCGACTGTACAAAGTCGTGCCAATAATATGCTTATAAGAAATTTATTTCATTCTCCCGGATGTAATACCTAATTCAATATATTCATTGAACTAAAATATATATTATATAATAATGAGCAAAAATTGATTTTTGTATTAAAAAACGCAAACTTTTTTCTATTTTAATTTTTCAATTATCTCTTATCGTTTAAAATTGACCGATTTTGATGGCCGTATTGGGTTTGCATGGACATCTTCGTTTCATCAAATATTCATTATTTTCATTTTTCGAGTCAGAAAATCGGATTAGAAAATTTGAATACATATAATTGCACATACGTACAAACCCACACACTCATAAATACACACACTCATATATTTTTATTCAATATAGCGCAAACGATTTTGGTGACCTTATAGGTTAATAAATGAAAAGTATTTCCTTGGACAGTAGATTTCAATCAGAAGTAAATAAAACGATAATTAAAAAATAACTCATAATATCCTTCTCTATTCCGGTCCAGCGACTATCTCGTCAAGGTGTCACTTTCCAAGTTTGAATAAACATGCAAATCTAACTATTGAGCGTTCCATTGGGATATTCGAGGTTTCGTTTTCACTCTCAATGTAAATGTAATATTATTTTTTACACAGAGGATTTGAGGTGCTCACACCAGTAGTTATTGTTATATGCATCACGTAAAATTATATCAGATACAGACATAGTTTAATTATTAGCTATAATTAATTTATCGGAGAGGTGAAGTGACAATGAAAGAGCAACCATTTTCTAAACGATGATTTTTTTATATTATGACATATTTATGGTGTAGAGAAATAGCCAGTGGTTGATTCGTTAGTGTTAAAGGTGAAAACTAAAAATTGCGAGTTAATTTCTAGTGGGTTAAATTGGGATTGAAACCATGCACAGTTGATTTTTTATACCAGATTCGTGATCAGCGACCCTAAAAACCACCGAGAGTGCTATTGTTACTATTTAAGGTAGGAAAATTATCCTAATTTTCTCAATTTTCATAGTGACCTAGAGGGGATGAATGCCTGAAGGTCTAAGGAACACGTTCAAACAATAATTTTTTAAATCGGAGCTATTTATATTAGTTATCTATTTAAAATTATAACCAATAGTCGTATTATATGTTATGAGGGGGAATTGTCGTTAATTAAATAATTGAAGAATATAGTTAAAATTAATTTAGATCAATAAACTTAATTAATTCTAATTTTTAATTTGCCAATTATTATACAATATAAATCGATTATTTGTTAATTTTTTGATTATTAAAAAATATGCTTCAAAAATTCTAATTATAAGAGTTAGTTTTTAATTAGAATTTTCATTTTGACAATTATTACATAAAAAACAGAATTGTTAAATTCATAAGAAAACTATATTATTAACATTCAGTTATAAACATCTACGTTGTAAAAATAATGAGAATCGAAATCAATTATTAAATAATAACTGTTCTGGAAAATTTGTAGCAGTTTATGTGAAACACTTAGTACCTATATCCATCGGTATTGAATTGATTTTTACAATAAATTGGTGTCTTATTTTAAACATCTTTTAAAACTTTGTACACGATCTAGTAAACATTGTGACTGTGAAATAAATCAATACATCGTTTACAATTGTTAATGTCGCGACAGCATTTGTTTTAAAATGTTTTAAGAACAATATTGTACCAACCAAAATTACACAGGTGCATCGACATGCTTACATTTACTGTATATTCTATACAGGGTCATTTAAAAAGTTTGTAATCATTGATAAGGTTTTCTCAACAACAAAAAAAAACCAACTTCAAAACAATGAACTAAAAGGTAAAAATTTTAAATTAAATTCTTCTATAAATACTTTCCTTGTTCCAATTACATAAAAAAAATTATTTATAGAAGTATTTTATTTAAAACTATTTTAACTTTTTAGTTTAGTTTTTGAAGTCAGTTTTATTTTTCCAAAATTTTCACTTTTTAGTGAGGTTTTACCACTAAAAATTGCTCTTTTGGGTAATATACAATCACTAAAGTTTTTTGTGGCCTCCTACCTCATAGATATTTAGATTTTGTTAAACAAATTTAAATGAAACCAACTTTCAAGTATACCCTATTTAATAAAAATATAATGATTCAAATCTGACTACTCTATATGCTGGTATATTTGCAAATCTGATTCTTTTTTCATTGGGTAATCGTTGGTTAAAAAATTAGTAGTAGTAAATTATTAGTAAGGGGTCTAGTTGATACCAATATCTACACCGATATCACTAAGTAGGTACATAAGAATGTAATCTTTGACAAAGAACACCGTACCTACCCAAATTTATAAAATCTAGTAAGGCCTGAGAGAAAATTTATATATACCTCCGTTATATTTAAACACAATACCTTGCTTTAGTTAAATATTTTATATAAATATCTTAATCACGATGAAAATAAAAATTTACTAAATTTTGTTCTAAAACATTTTGAATTTTCAAATAATACTGTAACGAAATAAATAAATTTTTACAAGTGAGGTGGGGTACTCACCAAAACTTGTTTATAAAAACTCTTTACAGAAAAAACCAACCTTATTTATATGGTTGTAATATCATTTCAATGGTAAAAGAAAGTCATTAATTATTATACAAAACAACTCTCACCTTGATTTTGACAATTCAATTAAATTTTGGAACTTATTTTATTAACATGTAGAAAAAAACAATAAATTATGCACATACAACAAAAATAATTACAAACTAAATCCCTTAACATCCTGTAAATATTTTCCTGTAAGCCAACATATCTATATATATATTTAGACTGTGTTATTTATCCGCTTGAAATCAGCTCTATAATTCTTGCTCCGTGAAATTAAACTGCCAAGACCATTCCCAAAACTACCTCAAACCAATTTTATTTGTACCAAAAATCTACCTTATTCATACCACACTATAAACAACATTAATATACCATATATGTATTATATAGTAATACCAATCCTATAACATACGTACAATTATACGTATTTTTACAATGTGGCTCTCACAATCAATTATCAATGTACAAATCAATAGCTCAAATGAAATTGTAAGCAAGTGATATTAAGATATCAAAACGCTACAATTCCATAAAACAAATCCTTTTCCGAGCTCCGAAAAAATCAAATTAAAAAAAAAAAAAAAAAAATTGAAGAATTTAAAATTGAAGATAACTTCACATTTACTTCAAAATTTGTATAGATTATATTTATTATAAAAATTCTGGTTGATACAGTCACGTAACTTTTACGTGAATGCGCCGACGTTTAAAAGAATATTCAGGAAATGAGAAGGAAATAAGAATTGACGTTTCAAACTGAATCTATAAAGGATAGACTGATTAACCGAAAACATGAACTAAAACAAAATAATCGTAGGTTGACATTCAAATTACGGATTGCCGATATATAGATTTCATATTTACTGACTTTTCCTCTTATGCAAAATACTGATGGGGCTAGTGCACTAACAACTTGTAGATATAGTAGATCTCATACTTATTGATCTGTGTTGAATCGCAAATTTAGACCGTTTGACTGCTGGAAGTGTTCATACTGGTCTTTTATTAAAAAAAAGGTTTACATTTTAAAATAATTAAACATTAATTTTTGAAGCGAAAATTGTGTACCTTCCCCTTTTTACGAAAATTGAGCGGTCAGAAGAGTATGAAATTTGGTACACTTATAGGCACACACTATGACAAACACACATATAAGAGGCGTGGCTTTTATTACACTACCATACACACGCATATATACTCTTTTGATTATTATACTGTTTTGTTTAAAGGCACGCATATATATACTGTTTTGTTTAAAGGCAGTGAGATCCACTTTTGAGTGATTAAAGTCGCATTGCAACAGCTGTAACGGAACTCTAGTTATAATAAACAAACAAGTATATCAACTGAGAATTGGTGGATGAAAATTTGTCCAAAGCCTAATTTGATTGTCCAAAGCCAAATTTTGAAAATTATAATATAAACAAAACGAATAACATAAAAAGAATGAATTAAGAAAAATTTTAATGGTAGGTCCATTATTTTTAATTTAGGCACGTGGACCATGCAGGTTGTATTCAGACCAATTGTTCCAATTAGTCACATTTCAGAAATTCATATTCACATAATATCTTTAAAACGAATAATAATAATAATCACAATCAATAATATATTTGGATAAGATTTTATAACTACTCATAATATTGAAATTGATTTTATATATACTATGATATAATAAGAATCTGTATATAAATCCATAGAATGTTGCCACCAAAAGATATATCAGAGAAAGTATATTGGGACCATTATAAAGTGAATATCGAAGGGTAGTAACTTATTATTATTACCCATAATATAGAGAAAATCAAATTCGATATAGTAGTTATTATAATATTTATTATAAAATGCTTTATGTTTATTGCTCAATAAAATTTTCTACAAATTTTATTAAAAAATTTCAATGCAGTAAATATTTACATAGTAGGAGCTGTTCTTTAAAAGCTTTATTAAATTATATTACTAAGCTTAGATATACATACGCAATTTTTTTTTTATTAATATTTTTATGTATGGAACTATGTATGTGAACAATTTAGTATACATTGTAATTTTCCGCAGACAAAACAGAGAGTATATTACACATATATTTGCTACTGTAAGTATAAAACCTTAAAAAAGTCCGTGTGGATTGTATCATTGTCATCATGCATGGCACGAAGGCGCAAGATTCATCAATGCCTTCTGAGCCAAATGATTTGAGACACCTCTACTGATAACCAAGCTCCCCCATTCTTAGCTTTAAGGACCAAGTATTTCTCCTCCATCGGAGTTTAGGCTCTTCTTTTCTTCGACATTATGACATTTTATAGCTCTTAGAACCTGGCTAAGTCATTTTAGTCGACCAAAGAAAAAACAATAGCTTAAATCTATTAATAAATTACTTGTTTATAACACAAATAACAATTTATTACTCGTACCAATAAAAAACGATATTTGGCTAAATTCAAAAACGAGTCAAGTTGTTTTAATAACGATCAAAGTTATACCGAAATTTATCTTATTGTACAAAAAATATATCTCTAAAGATTTTTATAATAACATCGATTCACTCGCTCATTTAGACTTCTATTTAAAAATTTTTAAAGACTGTTTTTTACTGGAAAACTAAGTTGCATGAATTTAGAATAGAATTAAAAAGTAATTTTCTGAATGATATCAGTTAAAGTCGTATATAGTGATATCTAACAAACGAGGGGAGGGTAAATCTCATTATTAAATTTGAAGCACAATTTTCTAAGGTGTTGCAAAGTAAGGCTATAAAGTGGTATTTTTTTTAAATTATTTTTTAGTATAATTCGGTTTTTTAATTTTTTCAATTATTTAATTTGTTAAACTTAACTATTCAAGTACTGACAGGAGAATGAAGCCGGAGCTACAAACTTTTAAAGAACTTTAATTCATTAATAAATACCAACTTAATACTAAACTATTGTTTTCCAAGAATTTAGTATTCTTTCAACATAACAACGTATCGTACTTATTAAACGAGAAAAAAAATGTTTTTTTTTTCAATTCTCTTTTGTAAAATAAAAGGAGAGTGGAAAAAAACAAATATTAAGTGTCAAATAAAAACTTTCAATAAGATTTATAAATCATGTATTTTTCACACAGAATGAAAAACGAAATGAAAGTAAAAAACGGAACAGATTTTAATATTAGTTAGAGACAAGGAGACATTTGCTATTTCTTGTTTGTGTGGTTTGGAGGTTATATATATAAACTTCCACATTGATTTTGGTTGATATTAACAAAGTTTTTATATTACTTATTTGAAAAACTTTCTACACTGTGTAAATTATTGGCGAAAAACGATATTAAATGGTAGAAGTGAAAATTGGTGCATGGATATTGGGTAGTTTATATGGGTAGGGTATACAAACTATAAAGTTAACACATTTAGTATTAATAATGTATTAAACAATCGTTTAAATAGTAGTTCTGTGAGATGAAAACCTCACTCGAAAAAATCGTTTGTAAAAAATCCCGCCTTTCTGGTGCGCGTAATTCCATGCATAGAAACAAAGTTGATATTTTTAGAAATATTCTCTTAAAACAACGGTTGCACTGAAAAAACAAGAATTGTTTCGAATTCAAGAAATCACATGTTCCTAGTATTATCCATACACCAAAATTGGTATATTTGGAGATTTTCTCTTAAATGAAGAGGGATGTAATAGACCGATTTATGTTTTGTTATTTCCCCTTTTTTATTTAATTTTTTATCAATTAGAAAAATCTACATCTAGTTCAAAACAGTTGATATTCTTGAGAATTTCCCTGAAAGTAGTGGGAATTTTTTGTTTAACTATACAGTAAATGTCCTGAAAGTGATAAACATGTCTGTCAAATTTCATCAAAATAGAAAAACTGCATCTTTTTAGAATGTATAGGAATAAAATTACTATTTTTAGAGATTTTCCCTAAAGGAGCGAATGGAATTTTCCCAAAAACTGAACAGTAAATTTGCCAAATGTAATAAACAAGTGTACCAAATTGAATAAAATAGGACAATGCGTTCAAAAATTACAACGGAACAAACATAGATACAGATATTAATACACACGAAGTGCAAAATCGTAGAGTTATACCATAGACCCACATATTTCATAAAAAATTAGATTTAGAAATAGCTTTTATAATTTTTATTGTTGTTCAGAATTACAAAAAAATGTGGAACGCTTCACGATTTTGCGTGTCATCCTTGCGCAGGGGCCATGCTAATCTTCTCTGTATCGTTCCAATTTTAGTATATGTACTGCCGAAGCAAGTACAAATAGTTAACAAAATAAAAAGTATATATATTAAGTTATATACTACGTGTCACTAGTGAGAGTTTGAATAATTCATTTAATTTTTTCTAAAAATATTTGAAATGATGATCTTATAAAATTGATTCGAACAAACTATCACATCAATTACTATAATTTAACAATTTTGTTTTTTATATTTATTTCTTGTTAGTAAGAAAATTATCATGTTAATTATACCTTTTTTTTGTATTTTTATACAATGATGAATGGCCGAATCAACGAATTCAGTACAAGTATTGTACTCTAGCGGAAAACATTAGAACTATTATCCAATATATGAACCAAATAAAAGCAATACAAAAGCAGTAAGTTTTGAATTAGTGAAGTTATTCTCTATGAATAAAGTCGTTTTATGATAGTAAATATAAACTCACGTATTATTAGATTTGAATTGTTCCATTTTTATTATATAATTTTTTTTAATATTTCAATATCCATCTTGTATTTTATGCACTTCTACAATACACACAGCTATTTGAAGAACGAACTGTGGAAATACCTCTTTTCATAGATAACTAAAAAGTAAAAATACATACTTTCGATACCAATTATTCTATGATACAACGCATATACATATACGATATCTATGATAAAAATAATAAATACTTCCCATATTGTTTATGATAGCGTTTCTCTTTTTTTTTTTTTAATTGGATTATTCTCGAATATATTTATATTAAGAAAATTGTTTAAAAATATTTTATAGATAGATAGTTGGTAATTTCGTTCTAAACAAAATAAGAATTTACTATACTATTATAATATACTTAATATAAATTGAATTTATAAATTCTATAGACCTATTTCATCATGGCAGCAAAAGATGCTACAATAAATTATGGTAACAATTATCATAACAAAAACATTAATAATATCAATTCTATAATTCTAAAAAAAGGCAAAAATGTTATAATAAATGAAAAAGGCGAACTGATTGGATTTACAGACATTATTTTGGAACAAAACATTTTATACAAGAGTTGGGATGTATGTCAAACTTTGGAAATCGAAATTAAACAGGTAAATAGTCATTAGTCAACCATTGTTCCATTTTGAAATATTTATTATATTAAATCAAAATTTGTATTTCAGTTAATGGACATGACGTAACGATAAATGATAAAATTATTTTGATAATTTTGAAGACATCACTGAAATTGAAAATAGATATTTTGTATATATTGTGACAAATGTGCTCCTTTCCTAAATAGTTTGATATTATTTAAAAATAAAAAAATAAAAGCAATTCGTTTTGATTTTTATTTTAAATCCTATTATTAATTTTTTTTAATAAACAAATTATGCATGTTTAAAAACATTGTCATCACTGATTAACCAGTTGTACATTGAATTTGACTGTCATTATTCAGTCTGATTTCAGGTGATGTGGCCGATGTGAAATAGTAACATGCAAATTTGATTTTTATTTAATTTCAAAATGCAAAAAATAATATCTATAATATTATTTGTAATTTTTATTTGTGATTTATTTTATATTTGTTTAAGTGAAGATTATAAACTTTGTGCTGATATAAAATGTTCAGGTAATAAGGCAAAATAAAATGTTTTTCCATATTTATTATTCATTGTGAATATTATTAACAAATAATTATATAAATTAAGATGGAATTATTAATTATTACAATTAATCGTTATTTTTTACCTACAATTAATCGTTATTTTTATTAAAGGACCAATATCAGAAGGGATTACTAAAACAAGATATTTTCCACCAGAACCATATTCGCTACAGTTTAAAATCGGTGAGAAAGTAAAAGTGTTTCATAAATTGAAAGGATCTAAGAAAGAATTGTGGGGAATTGAAATTAATGGTAAAAGAGGTTATGCACCGCGGTCTTTGATAAAAGAAAACAATATCATCTATAAAGGCCAACTTGTAAAAGTTCCTTATAATATCCGAGATGATTTGTTTCCAAGCATTACTGAAGACGATGATACTAAGAATGCAATTAAAACAGACATTCCAGTTGGAGCAACTGATGAAATACCTACACCTGCAAATGTTCTTTCGCCTCATGAAGTCGTTGATGGTACCACGCTATTTAGTGATCCAGAAGATAATATAATTCCACCAACAGAAAAATTTTTCGAGTCTTCATTAACGGATCAGACTGATTTTAATTCCAATAATGAATATGAAGATGTTGTTGAAGAATGGGATCTGGAATATAACGAAATAAGTGATATTAAAACTGAAAGCAAGAGATTATCTTCAGAGTCAATAAGCGAACCCACAACAAAGGAAAAATTAGATTTAATGTATGAAAATGATAATAGAAATATAGAAGTTAATTTACAGGGTATTGAAACTATTAGCGAAATAAATAATGCAAAATCAAAAGAAAGTGGTGTTGACAGTTCAAATATTAAAGAAAACTTTATTCATAATACCAATATGGAAAATAATAGCCTGTTAGAGTCAGAAAATAAAACAGAATCAATCATTGAAGCCAATAATGATAAGCCAATAACTGCACACCTAGAATTTCCGACAGATAAGTCGAAGCAAGATTCTGATAGTGAAATAAATAGTGCAAGTTCTGAAATTAACCATCCGGTACCAAACATTAATTCTGATGGCAAATCTGAAGAAAGCAGCATTAAAGAGGCAACTACCGATGATAAACTAATTAATTCGAATGATAATTCTCAAATTAAATCTGATGAAAATCTGAGTACATCTACCGATGATAACACATTAAATTTTAAAGGTAGTTCTGAAGATAAATCTGAGAAAAGTGCAGAAATATCTAATGTTATTTCAAAAAAATCGAACTTTAATGTTCCTAATGTAATTGAATCTGTTGAATATTCATCGTCAATGGAAGTTAATACAAAACGTAGTTCAATAGATGGAGTAGACGGTGCTGAAACAATAGAAGTAACCACTGACAATACAACAGCTTATAATTCCTATGGAATGGAAGAAATTCCCGAACATAAGAATAAACAACTTCCTGATGAGCCTGTAACAACTGACAATACAACAGCTTATAATTCGTATAAAATGGAAGAAATTTCCGAAAATAAAAATGAGCAACTTCCTGTAGAGTTTGTAACCACTGACAATACAACAGCTTATAATTCGTATGAAATGAAAGAAATTCTCGATCATGAAAATGATAAACTTGTAGAGCCTGTAACCACTGATAATACAACAGCTTATAATTCGTATAAAATAGAAGAAATCGCTGAAAATAAAAATGAGCACATTCATGTAGAACCTGTGACAACTGATAATACAACAGCTTATAATTCGTATGAAGAAATCGCTGAAAATAAAAATGAACACCTTCCTGTAGAACCAGTGACAACTGATAATACAACAGCTTATAATTCGTATAAAATAGAAGAAATCGCTGAAAATAAAAATGAACACCTTCCTGTAGAACCTGTGACAACTGATAATACAACAGCTTATAATTCGTATAAAATAGAAGAAATCGCTGAAAATAAAAATGAACACCTTCCTGTAGAACCTGTGACAACTGATAATACAACAGCTTATAATTCGTATGAAGAAATCGCTGAAAATAAAAATGAACAACCTTCTGTTGAAACTGTTATTTCATCTCCTGAATTAATAGTTGACTCGTTTTCGTCTAATAGGCAAGATTCTCAACACTATAATAATCCTGCTGAAAATGATCAGGAAAAGCACACAGATAATTTACCTGAAAGCTTATCATCCGACAGGCAACATTTACCTTCTGTAGAAGTACATACTTCAAATTCACATAAGACAGTGAAATCTTCAAATACTATTAATATTTTAGGTCAATTAAATAATGATGCATTATCAACAAATAACATTAATAGTATTACGGAAAAACAGTTAGGGAATACACCGGAAGATATAATGAAATCCGATAAGCACTTTTATTCTAAAAATTCTGATTCAGATTCCACTATAAACAATGATGAAATTCCATATATGGCTAGTTCCAGCAGCGAAGACAGAATAATATCAGAAAATTCCATTTTCAACGATGTAGTGCAGACTCAAGATACAGAAAGAAATAATGAGAAATCAGATGTGTATTTGGAACAAGCTGATTTTCTGACAACTGTGTACGAATTTTTTGGTATATATCAGTCTAAAGAACCTGCAGCAGTGATCAATACAGATTCTGATTTTCATAAAATGGAATCACGCTCAATTATAGGTACGATAATTTAAATTAATGCTAGTATATTATCTACTACTTAAAATATTTATAACTGAAATAATAGCCGTAAAAATATTAATTAAAATTTTTACATTTCTCATATTTATGTAATAATGATAACCTAAACAAATCGCTTGCTTGGACTTTTTTCAGGTAAATGTGATGTTATTTTACTTTGGGTGACAAAATATAAATCACACTGGTATTATGCTCTTACGTATTTTTTTTATGTAAAAAAGTTGGAAATATCAACGCAGATTCAAAAAGTTTTTTTAGCTAGTAATTTTTCAAAACCGTGGTGTTAAAATATGTATTTGGTTATTACAAATTTTACAAAATTGATTCTTTCTAAGTTCTTATTTATCTTTGGGAAATATACGTGATTTACGGTTCAGTATAATAAGTTATGACTCATCTACTACTGAGGCATCCACCAAATTTAATTCTAGACCAGCTTCTGACGATATAATGTCTATTCTTAGAAAGATCTGATACTTTGACCAACAAAAATTTTACTGCCTCTATTATTTAAAAAGCTAATAGAGTAATTGATTCCAACCTGCACACATTTTACTGGTCAAAGTGTATGAATTTTAGTATTAAATGTCTATTATCTTAAAAAAATTAGTGTATCTATGGCTTCTTTGTAAGGTTAAAAGAAGACAATAATTTTTTGCAACTTGATGAAATCGCTAATTTGTTAATCATGTATATTAGGCTATGATCATGAAAAGGGATAATAAAAATAAACTCGTAAAACCACTGCAAATTTTTTTGTGATTATTCATTAGCATATATTCGATTATGTATTAATATTATTATATTAAACTTATATTATTTGCATAATATAAGTATAGTCGTCATGCTACTTTATTCATAAAATAATTCTGTAAGATTACTGCCCTTTTTTTTAAAAGGTTAGATTTTGTGCAATTGCACTGTGGGTTGAAATCGCATATTATCACGAAATCAAAGTAGTTTTTTTGACCATGACATTCTTTTACTATTTTTATGGAAATTAATATTAAGGAAATTATGCGATCAAATTATAAAAGCTATTTATTTCTTCCGAATAAGGACTTGATTATGTATATTATATTCTCAAAGAATACCACTTGCAATTAATTTATTGAGCCTGAATACGCGTTTACATCTCTACAAAACTTACAAGGCCTCTCACTGCAATCATTGATACCATATTATTTTTGTGAATTTCTAATGTTAAAATAAAATCATTTTAATTTAATGCAATCACCTAAATGAAATAAAATTTTTAATCTGAACATATTAGCAAAATAGCTGTGATGTTTCGTGAACAAAGACATTTTAAACTATAGCTAAGCTAGCGGTAATTGCACCATTATAATAACAGTTATAATAGTAATCTTTACTTTTAAATGGAGTTTAAATTACAATTGACGATCTCCTGGCTTTCTCATTTTATGAAAGTTTTTTGAAGTTCTGCTGTCGGCATATTTGTATTAAATCTAATAATATAGAATTCGTATTTTTAATTTGCTCAACTTATACTTTATAATTTGTATACTTTTACTAACTTTAACCCATTTACTTCTCAAGTTTTATAAAATATCAACTTTTATTTTATATCTATTGCAGCATACGTTTAATTAACTTTATATTAATTTGAACGGTTGTCCCTTGATAACAGTAAATGATTTAGATAATTTTACACTTTTTTTGACACAGGCGGGTAACTTTGGATTTTTTTTTAAAATCAATCTTATACAGAATACATAATTTTTTGTAATATATATATAAATAGTTAAAAAGAAAACATCTTAGCCCCCTTTATCATCTGCTTTTCGACTGATTTTTTTTTATTGTTAGGTAGGTATTGAGTGATTATAGTCGATTATAGTGATCAAAGTGGTGGTGAACTCTAATTTTAACAAATGCGCATTAAATTTAATTTATAATACTTATTTTTAATTTTAATTACAGGCAATGAAGAAATAAATTCGAAAAAAGGGGAATTCATTTGTCAAAATAAAGACAATATTTATTCATTACAACAGTTTGAAATCCCTGAATCCACATATGGAATTATTATTTATTTAAGTATCACAGCTATTACTGTCCTTATATTCACTTTAGGATATTATTATATTGAAAAATTGCGCCAAGATGGAACATTAGTTAAGCGAATAAATGAATTAGAAAAAGCTCTACTAAATAGTAATAAAGAAAAAAACATATTACGAAATGAATTAGAATTATCACAGGGTGCAGAGGCTCCAATATCGCTGTTAGAAAAATTACGAGATGAACTAGAGGAATCGAATCGATTGAGAATTGAATTAGAAGAACAAAATGTGAATTTAGAACGGGAATTAGAAACAGCTACTGAAGCGGGCTTGGAATTAAATAAAATGCTTGGTGAATATTTAAGCACACAACAAAGTGGTAATTTAGTAGAAGAAAGCTTGGAATATTTACAGAAACAGTTAAATGATCAACAGTTAACAATTGCTGAAATGACTGCATCAGCGAATGAAAAAGCAAAAGATTTTGAAAGAAATTTATCTGAATTAAATGCAGCGAAGGAAAAAATTACTGAATTAACTAGTGAACTAAATTCCTTGGTTGTTAATTTCACCAAATTACAAGAAGATTCATATACGAGAGAAACGCAACTAAATGAGCAAATAAGTATTTTAAAAACACAATCAGAAAAACAAATTAATGAAAAAAATCAAGAAATTAATGACAAAAATATTGAATTGAATCTAATTAGGCAATTATCAAAAGAGTTGCAACATAATTTAAATGTAAAAGATAATGAATTGCTGTTATTAAAAGAAAATTTACAGTCAGAGAAAGGAAGCGAAAACAATGTTGATAGTATAATTGATAACACTCATATACGTGCCGAATTGAAAGAAGTTAATGAAGAAAAAGAGTTATTAACAAAACAATTGGAAGCTGAAATGGAACGAAAACAATCATTTCAAAATCAATTGACACAAATTATAAATGAGAAAGACAATTTACATACACAGTTGCAGAATGTTGAAAAAGAAAAAATTGAAACTCAAACTAGATTAGAAGTTTTATCTGCATATTTTAAAGAAAAAGAAACTCAGTTACAAAAGTAAGTTTGAATACTAGTCAATTATAAAGATTGTATTAAGAATAAAATTTAATTATTAAACTATATATTAAAGAAAAACATTCAATTATACTCTGTGCTTGATATGCTAAATTATTACTGCTGTGCATTTTATCAAATTTAAAAACCAAGCGTTTGTTTTTGAAATACGTAAATTTAACTTCAAATATTGTATTAATTTTTGGTGCATGGATTAAGTTCACAAAAAAGTTCCTTGACTTAGCTCCGTGCTAACAGGATCAAATGGTCTAGGTACAAGTTACGCAGTTGCCGTTTCCCTCTTGATATAATCTTGCTCCGTTCTAACCAGTGAACTTAAAATCCTTTCCAAATAGAAGCAGAAAAATATTGCATATCAATTCAAATTAATTATGATTTATTTATATTTATATTATAAATAATAAATTATTTATGATTTCGACAAAATTTCGAAATTATACATGATTTAAATGCCATCTCGCAAGTACAATAATAATAGAAAATTGTGAATTAATTTAAGTTTTAATTTCACAGGGAATTAGCGAAACACGAGGAGCTGTGGTTGCAAAATCAAGGACAGGCGAATTCTACTGTTGAAAGAATAAAACTTTTACAAGAAGAAATTCAAAATTACAAGTAAACTTATTTCTGTATTTGATTAGTAAATAGGTAAATGTGCTTAAATTTTAATTTCAATTTTAGATCACAAAACGAAACGTTGAAAAATGAAATTGTTGATCAAGAAGTCAGTTTAAAGTGTCAAATATCTGTAATGGAAAAGAAAAATCACGAAAACTGGTTATTGTTAAGACAAACAGAACGTAGATTAGAAGAATCAAAACATGAATGTAGTCAATTAAGAAATCGCCTTACAATTGTTGAGAAAAACTTGAGTAGCGAAGATAAATCACAATTTAGTACGTAATATTTTTAATTATACATTTTAGCATTATGATAATGTTCGAGTAATTGGGTCATTATAGGTCCATTGTTAAACAATTAACACTGTTTGATGTTATCTTCTTCACTTGTCTTAAATTTCTGTTAGTATCTCTAAGATTTGCTTACAAGCTTCAAAGAATTGAAGCACGTGAGCACATGACAATCTCACGTATGTAGTGTTTATAGAGAATAATACTTATCATATTATTAAATTTTGTATAAAACAGTTACATTAACAAACTGTATATTATGAGACATTTTTACCAAAAATCCAATGCATTCTTAACTACTTATAATACATATCATTTATATCAAAAGTATGAAACATATAAAAATATACAAATAAAATCTGCTTATATTTCAGCTGTTGTTCCGATATACATTGGTTCTTAACAGTATACCTGTACAGTCACAGCCATATAACATAAACAATTATGAAATCTTATTACATGAATCTGATTTTTTACTTTGTTCAGAACATAGCCTAAATTAATTATTTGACACTTCTCTAAATTATCAAATTATTAATGTAAATGGTTTTTAATCAAGTATTAAGTGTTTAGTTACTAAACTACTTGCTACTTAACTAAATTACTTGATCAATATGAACAATACATTATAGGAACTTGGGATGAATTATAGGAAGAAGATGGTGACATTTTATGATGCGATTTAGAAAATTTACATATTTAGAAAAAAAAATGGTCACTGGGTACTCTTGTTAGTTTTCAACAAGACAACTAACTGTATAGTTATTATAACGAGTTTTAAAATAATTCCCTTTAAATACATTGTCTTTTATTTTAGGGGTTGTTTCACCTCCTTTGAATGGAAATAGAAGTACATCGCCAATACATTTGATTGAACCTCCGGTATCATCGCCAATCAACTTTATGGGTCTTCCACCACCACCACCTCCACCAGGAGCTTTACCATTCATGCCACCACCTCCTCCAGGAGTGCCATTCATGCCACCGCCGCCAACATTATTCCCAGGAGACCGTCGACCTCCACCTCTAGGTAGAATGTCTTCACCACCACCTCCTCCACCAAACACATTTTCACCTCCGCGAACATTTTCGCCTTATGATCAGGATCGTGATAGCCCTCCAATACGTGATCGTATGTATAATTTATATGACAATGACAATAATTATCGACATCGTTCACCACCACCATTTGCACCCTTGCCGCCACCACCTACAGACCAAGTAAAAGATTGGGATAATAGGCAAAGTTTTCGACCAATAGATCAACAACGGCCAACCAATCGATCTAAAACTAATTCAAATTCGAACGAATTTGTTTAATGGCAACAACTATGATATTTTGCTTTTATAGTAAATTAAAATAAGCAAAAACGATCGTATAAAATACGTTTTTCTTTATTATAATTTTCAGAGCTGTCATACAGCGTTTGAAAGATTCAGAAAAACCACAAAATGTGATATTATGGGTGCGTCATAAATTAAATAAATAACAACGTTTGTGTTTCATGCGTAAGCCCTTAAATTTTATCGAAAATGTGGTCGCCTGAGACATTTATTCCATACAATAAAATTCGTCAATTCGGCGGATATCAAACAAATAGAGAGCATTTGAATTTAAAATGGTCTTATGTTTTTATTATTTATGCTGGTTTCAAAAATATATTAGAATATAGTTATAATGAAAATTTTAAATTGGATTTATTATTGGAAAATTTTAAATTGCAAAAATTGCCTTGTTCTTTAGATTTTGTACCAAAATAATTGTGTTTCAAAGTTTACAAAAAGAAGAACTATAATATTGTACTTTAAATTCACTAATTGTTATTTCAAAATACTTTGTTTTTATTGTCTACACCAAATGTTATTTTTATTATTTTGCATGTAAACGTCGATTCTAACAATAATTGAAGAGAAGAAATGCAAATATATTTATTTCTTTTGGTATATTAGTAGTTTTAAGTTGATTATTTTGTAACATTTTTGTCATGTATATTTTTTGTAAAAATTATTTCATTTTCTTCGAAGTTTATATTGTAAATAAAACAATTAAAATGTTTATCTGAATGAGTATTCTTTATAGTTTATCAAGCAAGAATTAAGACAATAAGATCCGAATATGATTATTATTTACTAAGGTTTACGCAAAAAAAAATACGATTAACGATTAAATGTAACTATATAGTATTAAGTAACTTTCGTTTTTTTAATGTTAATTTTTGACAAAATATGCCATGCTAACATTGCCTTAACTCTTATTTTTAGGATCATAATATTCCCTCTTGTTCCCTTTCGAATGCATCATGATTATCGCCTGTTGAATTCAATAACCGTACCTGAAATAGTTCACATTTCACATTTATTTTATTTAAATACTCAGGATCTCAGAAAATTAGATATTCAATATTGTTGATTTATCAAACGCATAGTTAAGTATCTGATTCTTACGAAATTTAAGCTTCGTTTTCGTTTACTTCAGCGATCTATTTGCAAAAAAGGCGATATTGAATGAATTAGCAAACTTTTATAGTTTATTGATGTTTACGCGTTAAATATGATATATTAAAAAAAAAACTATGAAAAGCAACCTGTTTGTGAAAACAGAACATCTAAAAAATTTTAACGTATTATAATACCCCCTCTTAGATTTTTTAAAAATAAACCAATAATCTTAGTTTATTGTTCAGTAAATGTGCTTAGTTAGTTAGCTATGAACCTAAATTTTTTTGTATGAATATTTTATAGAAATGTATTTTAATATTGGCTTCCCATTTTTGTCATATGGAAAATAATTCTGTGGCCAATATGTATATACAGTTTTTGTTCGTGTTTCGATTGGTACTAACCATCGAATTATAAAATGTAATCCTTGTTTTTATTCATTTTTTACCGACTTTGAAAAAGGAAGAATTTATTAATCTTTGTAAGTTCGGAGATTATTTTGTAGTTCGTGCATAATTTCTATGTTGATGGACCGATTTTTGCTTTTTGAGGAAGGTGAATGTATTCACACATGAATGTTTAATACAAAGTATTTTAGCTTTGGTGAATAGAAGCTAATCGGTTTTGGATTCATCATATTCTGAAAGTCGATATTATCTAGCCATTGTGTTTAGAGAAGCCCCTTAAGTATACAATACTTACTTACATTGAGGAACCTTCTAAGCATTCGCAAACAATATATAACGTAAATATTTTACCCATAAAAATTTGTTTGAATTCTACCAGTTTAATTGGAATAAAAGTGCATCATGGTAGAAAGACTTTTTTATATGTAAATATAACCCAAAAAAACTGTCAATAGTTTAGCACAGGGCTTCTTAAACTATGGGTCGCGACCCCATTTGGGGTCGTGTAGCAAAATTCTGGGGTTGCGAGAGATAAAAATACAATTTTTATAACAACAGAATATGTTTTTTAACTTAAATTATTTAAGATTTTTGTATGTTTCAAAACGAATTCTAAACTTATATATTTTCATATGTATATGCATATTGTTACCTAATTAATAAATCATCAAAAAATATTCATTTATTTTTCTTTTATATTTGTATGGGGTCGTCAAGAAACTCGCAATCATAAATGGGGTCGTGAATTACAAAAGTTTAAGAAGCCCTGGTTTAGCAGGTAAGTAAAATAATTATAGGATTATTGTATATTGACCGAGATCAATAACGTATTAAAATTTAAAATTCACCTAAATATTTACTAACATTTTTGTATTATTAAGACTGCAATGTTTGTGTTTCGAAAGTGATAGCATCAAGGATCACATTCACTTATGACGTCATCAAAATAAAATATTAACTGCTGTTAGCAAATATACTATCATTTGCTGTTGCCATCACTTTCGAAACACATACATTGTAATAATTATTTGTACGAATTAGGTAACAACACCCAAATGGCGTTTGATAAAAAAATTGAATTATATTAAAATGATAGTTTATCTTAAAATTCTACTTCTACCATAAGCGTTAAAAATATTAGACTAAACACAAATTTGTAATAAAATCAAAGCTGATTAACTCTGTGAATGCGGCAATGTTATTTCAAGATTTGAACGTGGTATAGTTGTTTTTATTTCTCGTCAAATAAGTATTAAAAAGTCAAATAAGAACCGATATAATCGGACGCGTTAATTAAAAAAATTATCTAGTTGAAACTGAAGTATAAAAAAACAAAATAAATCAAAATCACTTCTGTCTACATTTACTCAAATGAGCCCTTAATAAAAATTGAGAAAACAGATCACATTTAAAATTCTCGGAAAATTTAAACTTAATTATTATTATAAAAAAAAATATACCCACCAATGCTTGCATACTCCGGTTATCTCATAGATACTCTGTTATATAAGTTTGTTGCACAACTTTTTATATCTAATACTCGTATTAAAAGTAGACAAACTCATTATAATATTATTAACACTGAAATGCAATTTCAAGATAGATTCCTCTTAATATAGTCCAAGAATTGAAACATTCAAATACGGCTTACTGCCGATTTTCTGCAAATCTCAAATTGCAGTAAAAGTATAAATAATGGTGAAATGAGTTCAGTTTGGTTACTCGAGGGTTTTCGGGGTCGCTGAACACGAATACAATATCGGCGAAAAACTACGAATACCTGTTGCTTTCAGCGTGCGTTCTAAATATCTTTCTCTGGAGTACTATGACAATTTATCATATAATTGTCCCAAATCAGTTACTTGGGGAGTTTTGAGGTCTTTGAACACGAATACAAGGTCGAAGGAGTACCTGGCGCCTGCAGTGGGTGTTCTAAACGCCTTCTTCTGGAGTCTCCTGGTAAGCATTCGTGTTCAGCGACATTAAACACCCCCGAGTAACTGGTTTGGGCTAATTATATGATAAATTATTGTATTGATAATTCTCCAGAGAAATACGTTTAGTACATCCGATGCCGACACCAGATTTTTCGTAGGTTTTCGCCGATACTTAGGTTTTCAGCGACCCCGAAAACTCTCGTATACAATTGGACTCATTTGGATCATTATTAACAATTATCTACTTCATAATTTTTCTTATGCACATATGCAATTTGGGATTTTTGCATAATTAGACTAGGTCACCAAAATTCCAGAGATTTTCACGAATTCAACGTACCAAACCGCATTAAAATCCGTGTTATTGCGCTATCAATCGCCATAGCACTACTTTAAATCCTCGACTTTAATGATAATGTAATGCAAATATTATGCGATGTTTGCGTGACAAAAGCATTGGTCCTCAAAAGTTATTGAAATTTTTTATGTAAAAATTAATACGATGCACGTTTTTGCAGTTGAAATCGTAGCTCCCTAGTATATTTATAAAAATTAGTAATTGAAAATAACCCAACAGCGTTTATTGTTTGATGCTCATATGATTCAGTATCAATGTTTGAATTATTTTTAATGATAATTATAAATACGTAACATATAATAATAATATGTAATGCAAATATATGCATGTGCTTATTAGTTAACTTTGAGCTGAAATTGTAACGAATCCAAACAGTTTACGAAAAAATATTTTAAACAAAAGTTGCTTGTTTCCAAAAAGTAAAAATATTCTTCTTAAAATTTTTCTTTTATCTTCTATAATTAAAAAGTTGAATGTTGGTTCTCTGGGGCCCAATAGACCGATTTTGTTCATTCATTTAAACTTACTTTTTATGTTTAAAATGCATTAGCAAACTTTCGTTTCGCTATGTCTTTTTATTTTTGATTTATCTTAATGATGGGCAGGCAGACGGATTGGCAAACGGAGGAACGGATAGGCCGATAGACGCACAGGACGCGGGACAGGCGGAAATGGACTATTATAGGATGACCACTCATAATAAAATTTTGTTTGTGGCTTTAATATAGATTTTGTTCTTTCACGATATAGAAGACTTTTTTTATTATAAGACTGGCAGTGAAAAAATTTTAGTTGTTGTCATACGTTCGAAGCTAGAAATAATACATATGACCTAAGCAGTTACTAAAAAAGCTGAGGCCGGTTTGAGTCTTGAAAAAGAGTCGTCTTATGTTCGGAAGTAGATATTAGAAATTGTTTATTATTAAATTTATTTACTTTATAAGATTATTAGGTACGTTGCATACATAAATTCTATAATACATAATTGTTCGTTCAATGTTTCCTTCCACTTACAGCTTTCCAATCATTGGTAATTAAACTGATTTTTGTCTTTCTGTTCGTGATATTTTTTTTTTTTTTTAAACAGCAGAAACGTCACGTCTCAAGCATAAGCAGGTTGTATAAATAGTTAATTCTATTAGTTTTTAAATTTTTACTTTATTAAAATAGCTTTATGAAAAAAGTACAATGTAAATAGAAATTGAATGGTACAATTGAAATTTTATGATGACATAAAATAAAATGAAAATGATAGAGGGCATATTGAATGACTCATAAAAATAACAATTTTTTTATGGTTTGAAATTATTACAAAATGGTTCGTAAAAATGATTTTATATACGGACAGTTTACTGCTGTCTAAGTATATTGAGTAAAATATTTTAGCTTTTATCATTTTTTATTGAAAATGGACATCGTAAAAGTGTAGAACATAAGTAATCTGTATGTATTCGATTGTCGAAATGTGTGCACATCTATCATATATCTATATCAGTGATCGTCAAAGTTTTTTGACCATATACTCCCCATATAATAACGAAAATAACAATAATATTTGACCCAAAATATATTTTATAATTAAAATTTTGTGTGTTAGAGGACATCAAATATTTTAAACAGAAACGTGGCGTATACCCGAAACTTTCAACGTGTCCTGAAAATTCCCTACTTTCCTTCCCTCATAAATTAATACGATTTTCTGCATTTGGATTTCGATATTGTGAATTATATATATTCTTGAAACAACAAATTTACTCAAATTCGTAACTTCAGATTACTTTTTAAAGTTAACAATTTTTTTTGTGATTCCATAATCGTATAAAATCATTTAAAAATTGAGGCACAAGCAGTCTAAAAATAACATTTATTCAATGGCTGTTTAGCTAATTTTTAATTTGCTTGGCATCTGTTCCAGATATCAGTCTCAGAATTCGCGTTATACAATATTGCAAAAACTATAAATCAAATTGTTAAATAAATGTTATTTTTGAAATTTTTTGGTCGCAATTAACTTTTTTTATCGGGAATGGAGACAACAAATTTCTTATCGATTATACATAATTTTCTTAAGGCAAAACGTACCTCTTTGAAAATATCGATAAAATCGTGAAAAATTATCTTTTCCGAATTCAATAAGGTTTTTACTTCGGATTTTAAAAATAGTAATTATTTAACGATATTAGGCGTACTTTTTGATTTATTCTTAAAATAAATTATTTTTCTGTTTTTTGATATTTTAAGTACCCGAACAAAGAATTTTATTTGTAGACTTTATTTTACACTTTACTCAAGCAAAAAAAATAAAATAAAAAAATAAAATTTTGAAACTTTTGCGAACATGCTAAACAATCTCGTAAAATTTAAAATGTCACAGCTAAACTTAATAAAACGCCTTACAATACCAAATTACGTTAATTGAAGGAATTATGAATCTTTTCTCATTGAAGTAATGAACATAAAACTTTGAGTTACAGCTACTGAACAAAAATTAATATAGACGCGTTTCAGGAATTTTGTATGTGGGTATCGATTTTTTTTAAAGATACGAAAATTGGAATCGTAGATTACGCATCATAAATAATATCGAGGTCCAGGGGGCAAGGATCAATGGATTGTGCAATTTTGTATGGTTGTATTGTTTTTAAGAAGAATTTCAAATATGATATTATTAAGCTAAATATTCATTATTATTATTATTTTTTAAAAACCTTTTTGTATGAAGATAGAAAAAACTATATGCGTGATTAAATTGTTATCAATATGTCACTGCTTTCTACTCAAATTTACGTCGACTGGATACCAGCGCGGATAAAGAAAGGCAAAGCTTTAGAGTGATACACAACCTTTAGCGCCCCAATGCTGTGCGTTTGTCCCTACAAAACTTGCCTCTAAAGTTTTCAATGTCCAAATTCGTGGAAAATGGAAAGACCTATATATTAATACGTGAAGCAATAACTTTGAACCCATTTTTACAAAAATTTTGCGGACGGAGGAGTATGAAATTTGGCACACTTATAGTTTATATAGAGAAGGACTGGATAATGCTAATATTTTCTTTTTGAATTATGCACGAAAAAAAACATTATACTAATAAAAAAACATTACACATTCCTCTAAGCCACACCTCCTATATATTTTAATATAGGAGATGTGGCTTATATTACACACATTATTATACGCACGCATATATACTTTATTTCTTAATATACTGCTCTGTTTAAAGGCGCGTATATATACTGTTTTATTAAAAGGCAGTGATATTAACGTTTGAGTGATTTTGGTCGAGTTTCGAGCGCTGTAACGGATCTCTAGTTCTTATAAATCTATGTTATATCATTTCAGTATATTCAATATTTTTATGTATGCCAATAATAATATATTACCAAAAATTGAAACCCAATGTACATGAATCAAATTCAACGAAGGTATAAAAATCAAATCATTTTCTACTAAAATATTTTCCACTATAATAGAGTTCGTATATTTTTAAAGGCAAACAAAAATAATATTAAATCCAAGCTAATAAAATAAAGACTATTTTATAAACCTGCATTTATAAAAATGAAGATTTTAAAATAGTTTATTGTTTTAATGGAGAACGCGTTGAATGTATTTTAGAGTGGACGAGATTTTTTAATTAATTCATCGTACACCAGACATGACTCAATGTTCCTCAATTAGAGGAATTTAATAAAACTGAATTGGTTTTGAAATATTATATGTCTCAAAGTTTTTTTACTCTCTAATTTTTATCTGTGTTCATAAATTTGCCGTATATTGTATGTCATGTATTTTATACCGATGTTGCGATTGATACGCACAAATTACATCCTAATCAAATATTACGGTTTTCTTTTTCAATATAGATTTTTTAAATTCATATTTTTTTATAAGCAATTTGTGATCGAAAAGTTGTTATACATGTATTTATTTTGACTTTTGTCTACAGCGTATCTATGCTACCATAGAATAAAAAAAAATTATTAGTCCATTTTCGTTGTCTGTTCGTCCGTCCGTCATCGAGGACGAATTCAAAAGCGAAAAGAGGTAGTGAGGTGCGATAACGTATTCTACACACTTTAAAACGCAGATGTAGTTATTTATTTCGTGTATTATCTAAAACGTTTAATAAGATTAACAACTTTAATTAACTAATTAACATATTTATGATTATAAAAGATGCTTTTGTAAAATGAACTATTTAAATTTAATTATATGAACAGCATATTTATTGTATTTTATTAATTCCAATGATTAAAATTAGTTCAAACATACTGAACCATATGTCAGGTATTCAAATAACTAACACTTTTAACTGTTATCTTGGTTTAATTTTTGTTTGGGTTTATTTGGTTTAAATTTATTTTAAATCCATGTAACCTCCCGCTTATAATACATTTATAAAAACCTACAAAGTTTAAGTAGACATTTTTTTTTACTTAAATATTTGTAGTTTGTGAAATGATTTCGAGTCTAAATTAGCCCCGAAGAAATTTAGTGCGAAAATAAACTAAAAAAGGGAAAAAGTAAAGTTCAATTTGTAAAGTTTTACTATTTTTAATTTTAATACTTTTCTTAGAATTTGAAAAATTATTATGTTTGGATAAAAATACATTTTCAAACATTTTTTTCAAAATCTTTAGAACCTTTATCAAATCGAAGTGATAATTTACCAGCTACTCAGTTGAGATGCATCCAATGAAATTAGCCTTCAAATAAAAAAGCCTTTATTGTGAGATCTCTATGTTTGTAATCTTTCCATTGAAGGGCAAATACATTTAATATTAAACATTTCCCTAGAAAAGTTTGAAATGATGGACACTGCTTATCTTAACTAGTTAAGGAACGCTTAAACTAAATTTGTTCTGGATATTTACTTTCGAGGTAGTAGAAAGTCTGATGTAGCGATTGAGAAAAAGTTTAGCTATTCGCTCTTAAAAATTGATTTGTGATTTTTGGTATTTGTAAAAACTATTTTATTTCGCCTTACACTGTGACTCGTTATTTGCGAATCAATGTCTGAACTCCTAACTCCAAGAGTGTAAATGACAGCTCATTGCTTGAATATATTTCTATACAAATATATATATATATATATATATATATATATATATATATATATATATATATATATATATATATATATATATATATATATATATATATATATATATATATATGTACATTCATTATCTGGATCTAACGAAAAATATTTATAATATATATCGTTAACGAAATGGTACATCTTATCTTTGTTAATGAAATATTATTTATTATAAAAGAAATTATCTATATGATTTTATTTTAGGGTATGATCCGACTGTACATAAACAGACGGGCGGTGTATTCATGAAATTTGCTAATGTCAGTTTTATTATAAATGGGTTAATATTGCAGTATATTACTAGTTGTGGTAGGTACTACTTATATATATTTTATAATTTATGTAAATATATACACAGTATTAACGAATTATATATACTATTTAATTTACAGACCACTGAAATGAATGTTTAAACTGTCTCCATGACCGGTGCAGGCTACGAATATTATCAACTAATAGAAAATACCGGTGCCGCCAAAATTAATATTGGAATATAATTCCCAATTGATAGTAATTATATTTATTTGATTCTTCTTTGATATTGTCAGCAATAACTACTAATAAAATCAATTAGTCTTCAACAAGAAATTTTAAACTGGACAAAAATTAAACATTTTGAAAAATTTATAGATAAACTAGTAATTTATATATAGAACTAGTAATTTATATTGAAAATACTTTCATTGAGTTCTGAATGAGACTGCTTTAATTTTGTATAAAATCCATAATATAAATAGGCTATATTATATTTTAGTACTCTGTGTTATAAATACAGATTACTTTATATTTTATGTCTCTAATATATTATGTTGTTTTTGGAAAAACTAAAAAAAATGGCTGTTAAAAATTGCATATCAAATTAAGCATTTAGACCAGCAATAGACCGCATTATACACACATTTTACGTTATTAACTTTCAATGGATTCCTTTTTTTGAGTTTCCTAATTTCTGTTACTATTATCTAATATTCTTTGAAAGTTTTTTTCTTATAAATTTTCAATTTTTCTATACAAATTTCTTTCTACCTTAAAAAAAAAATTAAAGAGGCCTTGCAAAGTTGATATCTCCAACATCCACATTTCTTCTAGCGTCGCCACTGTTTTAAATAATATTTTTATAGTATAATATATTAAAAAATATTTTCATAATTTATAAGATAATCTAAAAAATATATTTGTTTAGTATCAATAATGGCTAACAAAAACAAAATTTTATGCGATAAAATGTGATATTGATAAACATCCAACAGGTTTTGTTGATTTTCGATTAGACATCGGTGAAAGTGTAGTTGTCTGCCGTTTTATACGCTAGACAATACAATCCAATAATAAACATAGAGAAAAAACACTGGCGTGTCTTAGGGAGTTACAGAGGGAAATAATTATAAATTACATTCAAATCTTATAGTTAATCATTTTAAGAGTCGAGGGGAGGGGTACTAATGTAATATACTACTTATAATTTGAAATATCATTGTCGATATGTTATGAAATTTGATTACTTGGCATGGAAACGGAGGCCATGCCGGAAACTTCTTTCCGAAATATGATGCATTTTAATGTTTGTTACCTCAGAACTTTCGACTGGGTGAACAAATTTTAATGATATTTGAAAGCTGGAAACAGGCGAAGTAGTGTGGTCCCATTTAAATTTGGTCCAGATATGCTCCTAAGGGGAGAGAAGGGACAAGAACAATTTTTTTTGACATTTGTGTTCGCGGATAGCTTCATTGAGTGGTACCATTATAAGGAATCCAGAATCTAATATCCCTATGGGTAGAGAAACGTCAAACACATTTTCTAGTGATTAAATTTCATCCAAATGACATTTTTTCGTCAATACAAAAATTAAAAAGAGCTGCCTTCAAACAAATGAACTAAAAAGTAAAAAATAAATTAAAATTTTTCCTTGTGACAAATTACCGTTCGAAGTCGGTCCCAATCTTATCCTTAGCTAAAAAATTAATTGGTTAGCGTTAACTGAGATAGGTAAAATATGACAAAACAGGAAAACTTTAAAATTATTTTAAATTTGTATATAAATAAATTAAAAAATTTAAATAAACCTCGATGTGTATGTTATGCTGATTAATTGTTTATTTTATTATTCAATCAAATTTGTAAAAAATCGTTTTAAAATAACGACTTCGGGCAGCCCCAGAATTTCATACCCCCAAACAAGTTTATAAACAACGCCATTAAGCGTACAATATTATTGTGTCAGATACATCATGCCAAGACCAGGATCGATAATTTTTGAATCCAAAAAAAATTATAGTAGGATGAAACCTATTGAAAACGGAAGAGAAAATAACAAAAATGAATGGTAAATAATTTACAGGCGCTCTAAGGACGGGATGTGGAACGAAGTGAGTTTTTAAGGGTAAAATACGGTTTATCTCGGTTTCTGAAAAAACTACAAGTTTTATGGAAAAAAGTTAATCGGCAATGTTGTAGGTTATAAAAAGTTCTACAACTTTTGTATTATATATGACCTCCCTTTTTTATTTGTATCTTTTACAAAACAATTTTTTCTTCAACAAATTTGGCAAAAACTTTTTATGTACCAAATACACTGTAGTTATTTTTAAAATATTTATTTTTTCAACTTATTTTGAATCCGAAAAAATGTTTTGATAAAGCACCCTAATTTTGTGAAAAAAATTGTAAATACAAAACTTGTAGATATTTTTATTACCTACAACTTTGCCATTTAATTTTTTCAATAAGACTTGTAGTTTTGCCGGAAATCGAGACAAACCGTTAAAAACTCACACCTTTAAAAACTCACCATTTAAAACTCACACCCTTCCACTTTCCGACCTCAGATCGCCCGTAAATTATTTTTCCTCCCATTGTTGCTACATGATCTTCCATTTTCAATGGGTTTCCACCTACCATATATTTTTTTTTCATTTTTTACCATTTTTAAAGGCTTCTACCCTGGTCTACAACCTCTATGTTGTTTTTCAAATAAAAAACTTCATTGTTATTTTTTACGATAGAAGAAAAATTCTCAGAGAAAATGTATACGCTGTACACACATCTTTCAACGAAGTACAAAGTATCACTTGTTTGCTCGTTGCGATTTGAGCTTAGCATAGTTTACATGTTATGTACATATAGTATATGCAGATAGTATTATAGTACATGATAGTAAAGTGTAAACGTTTTTTTGTTAGTGAAAATCGGCGCATGCTTGCCCGGGAGTCCTACAGGAATATCAGCTGCCCGGGTTTGTATACATACTACATACATGCCTCTAATGATAGATCTTTTTGGTTGCATCTATGTATTAGTTGCGTTCGCCTTCTAATATACCTAACAGTATCCAGCATCCTTTACATCTGTTCACAACACAGATATTCGTATATGGAATATACAATATATAACAATTCGGGCACAATCTACTTGTTGTTTGTGTACATATACATAACTTTCCGCGATCAACTTGTTTGAATTTCGCGGTTTTATCATTAGTTTATAATATAATGCGCTGTTGTAGTGTATAAGATATTTATATATATAACACATTTCAATAATTGAATAATCCAATTGTTGCAATCAAACATTCAATGAACAGTTATTTATTGCTAAACTTTGCAAAATTTGTGAGTTTTCCCAAACAAATATGTTTTTTGAAAATAATGTGTATTTTGAACAAGTGTTTTAATTTGTGAATTATATTTCTTGTGAATTATTATTTTTTTTTTTTTTAATTTTATTTCTATATTTATTTGCAGCAAAACAGCTTTAATTTTAGTGCATTTCTAATTCTAGGTAAATTTTTAATTTTTCAAAAAATATATTTTTCTATTTTACTTTAAATTTGTTGTAAAGTCCATTTGAAGTTTTCATGATTCAATGTATTTTGTATAAATCCCTCTCTATGAGTACAAACCAAAATGAAAAATGAAAATTATGTTCAAAAGTATGTCCTGTTAAAAAAAAAAAAAAAACTTAAAGTATAAAAACAAAAATCTTATTCCAAGGGAAAACAATTATATGAGCCTTAAAAGAAATTTTTCTTCAAATAAGAGATAGAAGATAAAAACACCATTTTTTTCAAAACAATCAATTTGTATACCAATTTTTTTTTTTCAGTTTATTTAGGTTATTGAACAACTAGACTAGTAGCAAAATATCTGAAATATGAAAAAATCAAATAACTGTTTATGTTGTTTAAAAAATTATTTAACTCATTTGAGAATCGAATTAACTTTGATATAATAAATATTATTTGATTTAAAATTATACACATTTTTGTTATAACTTTTTGTTATAACTTTAATGGTTTATAAAATTTTATATTAACGTAAAAAATTAGGGAACGTGAATGTTGCATTGGGTATAATAACATTGTTTAACAACAATGAAAAAATTTTTAAAATTTATTTTAGGGCAGCTTATTTCGTCCAGTATATGATATTTATATCACAATAATCAGTGTTTGGAGTCTCATACCTCAATTTAAAACTTTTGATGCATTTTACAATACGAGGAATTGGCACAAAATTGAGATAAGTCTATAATAAAGACAATCTCTAATGTAATATACATTGAATTTTGTAATTTTCGTGCATAAATAACTGAAAAAATAACTATCCAAATATTATTAAATTTGTTATATGTACAGTTAATTATTTATCGTGGGCAGAAATATAATTATTTAAATAAAATTATCCTACCTGTTACAAGGTAATAGAACGTTTGGAGTAACAAAAATAAGTTTCACCTAAAACAATAATTTAGAGGCATACCAGTTTCAAGATTCCAAGTATTCCACATTATTTAAAACTCTAATTTACAATTTTTTTCTTCTTTTCAATAGTACATATTAATTAATTCTTATGTCCTGTTAAAAAGAAGGAAAAAATTGTGAATTAGAGTTGTAAATAATGTGGAATAATATTGAAACTGCAGTATGCCTCTAAACTAACTATTGTTTTAACCGATAAAACAATCAAATTAGAGTTGCTGAAGAAGTCTCAATAAAGGGAACGAAACGTCCAATAAATGATTTAAAATTTTTTTTGTCGCTCCTATTTTCCATTAAATTTTGTCTTGATATGAAAATAGAAGGTGTGCCGAAAAGTTTTCCCCGAATAAAGTTTGTTAATTAAAACAACAACAAAAAATTTTAATTTTTTTTGTATGTTTGGAAATATGTTATCGCGAAAATCTTATAAACATGTTCTCCATTATGCAAACCAAATTTCAGAGCGTTTGGATAATTATTATTTAAATTAAAAAATTTTTACGTGTAAATTTTTTTGCGTTTCTATTCGATATTCTATTTTAGTTAGTGATCGTGATATCTCATTCGTAGTTGTTAAAGGAACACATTCTATTCTAGATTTTGAATTTTGGGCATAGCGATTTTCAAAATATTCTAAAACTAATTGAAACTTTATGGATATCGTGATCGTTTAAAAAAAATACTGATTACCAATACCGTAATTTATAAAAATATATTTATGGATTTACAACAGTGTTGGAGTTATAATGCGTACTTTTGATACAAGATATGTTACAACATCGTGTTTGGGATGTATTCTGAACTAGTTGCATTTCCAAATATAGTTCAAACAAAAGATTTTTGTTTATAAATATTTTTATTATCACAAACAAATTTTTAAATATGGAATAACAAAAAAACTAAAAAAACCAAAAACAATTTGTGTAAAAGAGTTTATCACATTCCATTAAACAAATAAAAATTTTCTGTATTTTCTAAAAATTTGTTGGGGATAATTCAAAACTTTAGATACCCAAAATGTTTCCCAAAACCTTTAAAAATAGTGTAATAAATAATATAAATTTATTGTCTTGAGAGAAAATAAAAAGTGAATTATAATGTGTTTCTTTTCTATGATTTAAATTCAATATAAAATAAATCTTATTTTTTTCGTTCACTCGTTTTCATAATAAAATGGAAAGCTTTTAACATTATTTATTATATAGAAATTGTAAATAAAAGTAGTAAGAAAGTTTTCTGATGCGCTAGGTACAATAAAATATACTAACATGAAACTTGTTTTTTCAATTGTTAAAAATGAATCTAGTAATGATGTATGGATTTCCAATATGAATGTGAGTTTTGATTTCAATCACTCTCTAGATTTTGAAAACAAATTCTTTAGAAAGTATCTCTTAGAATACAGTTACAAAAGAGAACTTACATAGAATTTTTTATTACTACAAATTTATGTATAAATGAAAAACGAATTTATTTGTAGAATATTTGCGTTTTTTTCTCTAGTTTTCTGTTGAAAGTTCTTGCAATGTGGTCGGTTTTATGAATAGCAAATTTTGAAATATATTTACATTTCAAGGTCGCTAGAATTGAAATCCAACGGTTTTCGAGAGATATATGTGTATGTGTGTGTGTATGTTTGTACGTATTTGAGTTTGTATTTTTTGTATCTTCTCGATTGTCTTAAGAATAAATATTGATATCGACGTGGAATCACTTTCATTCGACTCGTAATTACGTAATTTAGATCGGAATAACTTATCAGCAAAAACGGTCCAGCCGTTTTTAGTTGAGTATAATATTCATATCATTGTATACTTTTCAAAAATAAATTTTCCAGCAAATAAAAGACCTACATATATTTATACACAATATTTATTTTACTAGGAGGTCATGGAACTTATAGTGCATTAACACGGGTTTTTCAACTTAATTATTACTTCCAGTAATTTGAAGGCCAGACTGATATATAGAAGATAAACATATGAAAGTTGCCCAGGTGGTTCCAAAACGTCCATATATACATATACAAATTTGAAAATTGAAGCAATTTTTTTTTTTTTAAACAAATTTAACACAATACTTTGATAGTTAAAACTTGAAATGAAAAAATTGTTCATTTATATTTCAAATAATGTTTAACTTGTGGCTTTAGCTACACATTATTTACAAATGGGAGTAGTAAAGGATCATATGTAAATGTATGTGGTAACTGAGGCATTTGTATTACATTTAGAAAGGTTTGTAATCTCAAAATGTGTAAAACAGGTGATGTTACCTTTAACAACTATAATATATTTGGAAAGCTTAAAAAAGATCAGACAAATAATAATTTGACCAATTAAAGTACACACATGATAAGTCTAAAAACAAGTACGATTGTAGCTTTATAAATAATAATAATAATAATATTACAAGCCTTATTGTAGAGAGTTAAGTGGTAATTCTTATAGCTGACCTTTTCATCATCAGGTAATAATTAGTAATTACATCAAAATTCAAATCTATTATTCAAATTCATTATTATTTAAATCAAATAATATTGTTTAGTGATATCACAAACCACAAAATCATTTCAATCATCAAACAACCACATTTTAAGGCAATTCAAAAAAATTATACCGATTGATTCAGGTGGAAATTTTTTTGGGAATTTTTAATGCGTATCTGTACCCGTATCCGCGGTTATGAACATTGATTATCCGTATTGGTATCTGTATCTAGGGATCTTCACTTTTCTTCAGTAATGTTTAAACACAAAATCGTACATCTGGTTGAAGAATGCAGCATCATGAATTTCATTTTGCCTCTGTTACTTCTTGAATTTTTATTATATTATACATTATCAAAATAATTTTCAATTTGAAACTTTGTCAAATCCAAATAATTTTGTAAGACCTATAATAAATAATTGATAGTAGAGATCTTTAATTTGTGGTATTCTATATTATTAAATATGTTATGCGAATAAATAACCACATTATCAATAATAATATTTATTAATTAACTGTGCAGTTCATTATAAAAATACTATTTACAATAAAGAAAAGAAATTATTCATATTTAACCTATTTAACCTATAATAATAATTTAAAAGAATAAATAAATTCATTAGGTAATAAAAACAATTGGGAATTATTATTTTACGAATTTATAATAAATTATAGATAAAAATTTTGTTTTTTGAAAGTTAAATCAAGTAATTAAATAAGATTATTTGATTACTTTAAGATGCATAAGAGCTTCTACATACTTTGTCAAATGTGATAATATTAGTAAAATGTTAGTGATTGTGTGTTTATACCAATTGGGTGTTTATACCAATCTGAAGAGGAAGTCATATAAAAAAATGAGATCACTATAATAAAAACAACCTCTAACGTACTAAAATATTTCTGTCCACACATAACTCAAAAAATAATTTTCGACACGAAAACGGGGAAGAGTTTTTCGAAAAAAAACATTTCTAAATATAAAATAAAATGATGAATTTTACTTAAGAAAGAGCTCTTTTACATAGCCTCCGTTTTCATGTCAATAATGTGAATACCAAATTTCATAATAATTAGAATATAAAATTTATAAATATTTTTCAGTTATTTGTCCACGGAAATTAAAAGGAATACAATGTATATTACATAATTACAATGTAAGGAATACAATGTATATACATTATATAGATTCTCTTTATTGTGAAGGTCTCATTTTTTGTGTCAATTTCTCATAAACAGATACTAGTCCAGCTAGCAGAGCAAAGTATTCAAAATTGAGTTTAAATATGCTCAAAATTAGGTGGTTTATATATGCTGCAAAATTAAATTAGGTTCCCAAATTTTAAATTTAGAAAATTTAGTCATTAAGATGCACTGCTGCGGTGATATCACACTGGTAGAGCAATTCTGAAATAAAAACTATATTAATAGAATGTAAGTACTAAAATAAGGTGCTTTTATGAAGTGCAGCAATTTAAAAAATTTACCATAAAAATCTATGCAACATGCTAGCTTGACACTTTTTTTTCAGTGTTTTATGTTGGGCATAGTAATTTGACTCATTGGGTATTGAAAAAAAAACTTTTTTTTTTACATTTGAAAGTTCATTTACGAAATTTTGCTTTTCTATGTCTAAAAAAATAACATAACATTTAATATCAAAAACCGTAGCTTCTTCTGAATTTTTTTTTTGGAATTTTTTGTCATAAGTTCCATTTTTATTCAATATATTTCGTTCCCCTACCCACGTGTCGTTATGCTCGTGTCAAATTTGTTCGTGATTTAGCCAAATATTCAAGTATGTAAACAATTCATTACAAATAATATTATTACCATATCATAGATTATTTTGTTTGATTTGTTCATTTAATGCGTAAGACTAATGTTTTAAACCAAAATTTCAATTCTCTATCAGAATATATTGAGTACCTGGTAGTCATACACATCATATTATTTTATTGGTATAAAACCGCCTTAGTTCACTCTATTTAAACTATTTTTCTGAAGTTTGTAGTAATATGAGTATAAAATACGGTACTAGTTATACTTTTAAAATGTTAAACAAAATAAAGCTAATCAACGGAACTTGATTACATAATTAATACAAATATTATTAGAGTTTTTTCATCATCCGGTAAACTTTACAAAATGGAGCTTAACAGGTTAACAATTCAGGCCGACGTTATGTTACATCCTGTATTTGTATTTTATTTGAGAAAAATTATTTATTGAACTGTAAAAATTTTGTAATACTTGAGGTGTCAGTCGTCACACTATAAAAGTCTTCATATAGTTTTCAATATTACATTTTTCAATGATGATGTGTGTTTTCTTCTATGCATATTATCTGTTTTATATTACCTCCTTGAATACAAGTATACCTCATACATGCCATAAGGATGTTAATATAAACGGCCCGCCTTTCAATATATGTTTTCCTTTTCCTTTTCCTATTTCAATTTTATGTTTTTTTGTCAATATTACTTATACCTGCATCAAAATATTTCGATTATTGTATTATTTCGTTCATTGATTTGAATATTTTTATTTGTATTCGGTATTTGTGAATAAATTTCCGTAAATGTATCCTGCAGAATAAATACTATACTAAATCGTTTTGTTCAATTATTAATATATATATATTGTTTCAAAAATTATTTTTAAGCAAATGAAACCGGTACAAATTCCTATCCAAAACTGTAAAGGCCCGTAAAACTGGCTTTTACATATTATGAGATTCACAAAAAATAAACCAAAATTTCAAAATGGTATTATCCCATAAAACAAAATTTTATGATGTGTCCAAAATAATAACAGTTTATTTGAGAATATTTTATGTGACAATCTTTTGGTGACTGATAATTTATATGAACCCAACTAGCTTGATAAAATTCCAATTTAAATAATCCTGAGATTTGTTGGGCTCATTTTTTATAAATCCACTTACAAATAAATAAATACCAGGTTATGTTCTAGAAAACTATTTTTTCAATGCTTCCAATTTATAAATGGTTCTGTTAATAAGTAAGAACTAGAATATTATAAATCGACACAATTATTATAATTTTCTATTCAATAAAGGCCAGGAAAACACTTCCAATCAACAAATTAATTCCAATCAACAGTTTGCTTTCATGAAAATTTCAAAGCCAAATTTACTGAACTACGGACAAATGGATGAATCCAATCAAAATTGGAGGAAGTTTTATAAAGTAAAGTAGAAAACAAACTTTAAAACTAGATGATTGGTAATGAATAGTGAAAGAAAAATAAACCTTATCGAAAGTCAAAATGTTCCTTACTAATAGTGATATTTCTACTTGGTAACTTCACTTTAACGATTTGTGACAAAATTCCAACGACCATATAAGCTAAAATAAAATGTTTGCATACTCCATTCCATTACGTAGATTTTGTAATTCTATAATTTTAGAAACATTAAAAACCGTAAAAAAATAAAAATTGTTATTGTTGTTTAAATAGTTTTTTTAAAGTAATTGAAGTCATGAAAAAAATTAAAATTTTACAATTAGACAAAAATTATGTTGATTGGGCACATAAATTTTACAAAAGTTATGTGCCCAATCGTAAAATAAATTTAATTTTTGAAGTTTGCAGGTCAAATTACCCTTATAAAACATTAGGTTATCGAAATCACCCCGAGTTTTGTGATATATGATTGAATGGGATGGAACGAATGAAATGAAATTTTTTGCTACGTCGCCTTCTAACGTCGATTTCTAACTCTGTTACTAGTAAAATACGAGTTTCTGTGGTGATTCAGTGTATTGGACTCCTCTTTTTGTCGTTAAGAATAATCGCTTGTCTAGTATCAGCGTTGTCTATAAATTCAATCATATAGAAAGTATCAACTTTAAAAATAATATTGTTATTGTTATTTCGAATGAAAACATAAACTTTCTCGTTTGTAAGTATCAAATTTGTTATTTTTGTTGAAGTATAGAAAGAACACTTGAATATCAAAAAATTGAATCTATCTACAATAATTCATACAGGTTAGATTTTTACCAAGCATGTGTAGTCGTTAAACGTAATAAAAACCCAAGCATAGAGATTTAATCCCGTACAAAGTTTTATCATAATCTATGAACTATAGTGATTCACGAAAAGCTATCCCATTAGACATTTTCATTTTTAATAAAATATATTTTTTCAAATTGATATCATATAAAATTTGTAAGTATTTAAATAATGCTGCCAAAAAATCACCGAAATTTCTACTAAGTGGATTAAATTTATTTGATATTAGGGCTTTAGTATTAATTTTTTAGTTATCAAATTTAGCTTTCATTATTCCGACTACGTAAGCAGGCTCATGGTTTGTCATTTGTTTGATGCATTATATTTTCCATGTGGGTTCATTATTGCATTAATGCATTGTTACTTGTGTAAAAAATTGTTGATTGTGATTAAAGCCGTGATGCAAAACATAATTTATCACTACAATCTAAATACCATTTTACTTCCCGGTACAGATTTCAAAATGACTTGCTTGAATCTGAAAATTTTGATATTACACATTTTGAAATTTTGCAGTTTTTGTTTCATGCCTGTCGGTCTGTCGGTCAGTGAAACGCATTCAAAATAGTTATAAATTTGAAGTAAACAATAGTGGAGATATTCTGAATGGTCCTATTATAAATATCTATAAGTTCCGAAATTAACCTGATTGTTTTTTTCAGTTGAGTGCCGATATCTTGTGAACCGTTCTTCTAATTTTGATGAATATATGCTCATGCGTGATATTTATTTAGTAGTTTATTGTGTTATTCAAGAACATTTTTTCTGATGAAAAATTGGAATTCAGAACAAATAAACCTGAAAAACATAATGCCATCTTACTGGCAAATTATTATTCTGGTTATTATGGGGGGAAAAACAGAAAATCCATGAAAATAAAATTAGTTTCGTTACTTCGTTAGGTTTATTGTACATAAAATTTTCTATTCTTGAAATGCAGAAAATGCATTTTATCATCTTATATCTAAATTGCAACTCATTGCTTGAAAAACATACTTGATATTAAGCTGTTTAAGTAAACACATTTTGTACATTCCGGGGAAGTTTTGTGTCCATTATTGGCAGTATATTTTTGGTTTATAGTGTGCATACCTAGAAAGTTTGTAGTTTATATAGGATAAGTACATAGATGAAACAATGCGTTTGCAATGGAGTATCGTTATTTCATTATTATATTATAGTATCATTATTCTACAGAAATACAATATGAAGTAACTGACTGTTTTAGTGTAATAAATGGCAATACAAGTACTGGAAGGCGAGATTATTAGATTACGATGAGCTATAATGTATATAAGTTTTTTTTTTTTGTAAATATATCCTGTTATGTAGGTATAACAGATGAGTCATGTTAGAAAAACAACAGTGTTATCACTTTTAAATACCTACTAGCGTTTTATTAAAACAAGTTTCGCTTATCTAAATTATTCTATTTAGAGCGAACTTTTGAAAAAGCTGGCATCTTTTCCTGAAAAAAAAATTATGTCACTTTCTTAAACTTGATTTGTAATAAAACGTTAATATTCTAGACAATATAATTATTTGTTTAATTGTTTGCAAGTAAATTGTATAGAAAATGTTAAATAAAAATTATTGAATAATTACTGAAAAATATATTTAATTGGGTTGAAAATTGTAACAATGATTGAAGAAATTGTATTAGCAATTATTTTTAATTGAAAATATAAATAATTATTCATTTAAATAAGTTAATTAATTTTGAGAAATTTCCTATGTTTAATCATATACCATTCACAGAGATACATAAACTAGCATTTCGTAATCATACAAACGAATGAAAAAATTTTAATGCACGATGGCAATACACTTTAATCATTTTAAAAAGGACTTTGAATCATTAGAATTCATTAAATATACTTTCCATATAGATTTATTTGAATTTTACTTCTATCTGTTATTTTCATGGATCCATTGGACTCAATTTTGATGATGGACGGACATAGAAAATCTTCATTTGTATCAAATCATGTTTTTTTTAAATTAAGTACATGGGTTGTTAAATAAGTTTTGGGGTTCGATAAGAGACGGACGGGCGGTTCAACTAGCTTACATTTTTTGTACACTCTTCATATGAACGTATGTAAAGTTTCATTTTAATCTGTCAATTTATCCTTTGTTTACAAGTCCTTTAGTATCGACATGTCACAGTATTCTTTACAATGAAAAAATCAAGTATCGTGCAGTGATTTGCTGAATTTAAACGTGGTCGTACAAGCCTTGAAGATGATTTACGTCATGGACGATCAAAAACAGCAACAACACCAGAAATCGTATAAAAAATATAGGATATCGTACTGTCAAATCATCGAGAGTAAGAAAGAGATTTAGTAGAAGCATTAGGAATCTCATTGGGCATAATGGGTTCCGCAATCGATAAAGTTTAATTGTATATGAATAATTAGTATAAGTAGATAATGTAGGAAAGCTTATACTATCGTTTTTAACCATTCAGGATATTTAACACCGAATTTGAAACAAAATGATATGAATTATCTATATCTAAATATACCTACATTTATCGTACCAAAAAGGTTATCTTTTTTAAACACTGTTAAGTTATGACATTTATGTATTTTGATATGTAAATGGAACCGCTCATAAAAATTTAATTTTTAAGGATACTGCACCTGAATACTTTTAGTAGTTTTAACAAAAATTTATGTTGTAACTTAGTGTAAGTGTTTAATGGCAAATCTATTTACACAACGAATTATATTATACTTTTACACAGCGGGAAATATTTATTTTGTTTTATCGAAAAGAAAAAGATAAAAGCAATAGATAAACTTATAACCACAGCATCGATAATATCTTTAAGAATAATCGTTATTATATTTATAAAAATTGTGTATTAGATCTTCGTATTTCAAACTTACTCTAGAAATAATTTTTTTCGAAATAAATACTAATATTTTTTGCACACTTGTTCATTGAATTTTCTTTCTCAATAAAAATTTTAACATTTTTTGTTGAAAATTTACTTATTTTTACAGATTATTCGATCATTTTTAATAATAATAATAATAATATGCTTACTAATACATCATTGGACTTACATTCTAAAATCTCTTGTATGGCTTACAACCTGTGCGACCTTCAATTGAATCGTCTCTGCTTTACGAAAATGAATATGAAGTTGATTTTTAAAAGTCTTAAAAAATAGCCAAAATAAGGACATTCAAAATTCTTAATTGAACAAAGAAGGTGATTTGCATAAATGACCTCATACATCATCTCCATTGCGATTATACATACGGGTCATTATACGATTAGAGGTCCTATCGATGTCTATGGTAATTAAATTCACATATGAACTTTTTTTCCTTCAAAATTTAAGATAAATAATGCCAGTAGGTACAAAATATTTGATTTTTAATAAAATGTAATATAAATTACATTAATATATAAAAAACCGCTTATCTAGAATCAGTCATAAAACTTTCTTGCAAGAAAGAGATGGAAAACAATCTTTAAGAGCTTATAAAATATTATAGGCATATTTAATAAACTAAAAATTTTAAAACAACGAACCAAATTGAGTAGGATCAGATACTTTTTTAACCAAAATTGGATAAATATTGAGTATCATAGAGCAAAAATAATTTTTTTTGGTTTTAGTGACAAGAATCAAAAATTAATTTTCCCAATATCTTGGCCATATATTGACCGATTTGAATGAACATTTTTTTAGAAACCAACTAATTTTAGGTCGTTATTTTCAATTTTAATATAATTAATTCGCTAATGTTAACCAATATAGGAAATATCATGAACAGGGTCTTCGTATCTGGTAACATGTTATAGTCATGTTCAATTTAACCAAAAATTTGAAAACAACGACCCAAATTTAGTAGGATTAGATACTTTGTTCGCCAAAATTGGATAAATATTCAGCATCATAGAGCAAAAATAATTCTTTCTGGTTTTAGTGACGTCACAAGAATCAAAAAATTAATTTTTCCAATATCTTGGCCAAATATTGACCGATTTGAGTAAACTTTTTTTTGAAACCAAATAATTTTAGGTCGTTCTTTTCAATTTTAATATAATTAATTCTCTAATGTTAACCAATATATGAAATATCATGAACAGGGTCTTCGTATCTGGTAACATGTTATAGTCATGTTCAATTTAACCAAAAATTTAAAAACAACGACCCAAATTTAGTAGGATTAGATACTTTGTTCGCCAAAATTGGATAAATATTCAGCATCATAGAGCAAAAATAATTCTTTCTGGTTTTAGTGACGTCACAAGAATCAAAAAATTAATTTTTCCAATATCTTGGGCAAATATTGACCGATTTGAGTAAACTTTTTTTTGAAACCAAATAATTTTAGGTCGTTCTTTTCAATTTTAATATAATTAATTCTCTAATGTTAACCAATATATGAAATATCATGAACAGGGTCTTCGTATCTGGTAACATGTTATAGTCATGTTCAATTTAACCAAAAATTTGAAAACAACGACCCAAATTTAGTAGGATTAGATACTTTGTTCGCCAAAATTGGATAAATATTCAGCATCATAGAGCAAAAATAATTCTTTCTGGTTTTAGTGACGTCACAAGAATCAAAAAATTAATTTTTCCAATATCTTGGGCAAATATTGACCGATTTGAGTAAACTTTTTTTTGAAACCAAATAATTTTAGGTCGTTCTTTTCAATTTTAATATAATTAATTCGCTAATGTTAACCAATATATGAAATATCATGAACAGGGTCTTCGTATCTGGTAACATGTTATAGTCATGTTCAATTTAACCAAAAATTTGAAAACAACGACCCAAATTTAGTAGGATTAGATACTTTGTTCGCCAAAATTGGATAAATATTCAGCATCATAGAGCAAAAATAATTCTTTCTGGTTTTAGTGACGTCACAAGAATCAAAAAATTAATTTTTCCAATATCTTGGGCAAATATTGACCGATTTGAGTAAACTTTTTTTTGAAACCAAATAATTTTAGGTCGTTCTTTTCAATTTTAATATAATTAATTCGCTGATGTTAACCAATATAAGAAATATCATGAACAGGGTCTTCGTATCTGGTAACATGTTATAGTCATGTTCAATTTAACCAAAAATTTGAAAACAACGACCCAAATTTAGTAGGATTAGATACTTTGTTCGCCAAAATTGGATAAATATTCAGCATCATAGAGCAAAAATAATTCTTTCTGGTTTTAGTGACGTCACAAGAATCAAAAAATTAATTTTTCCAATATCTTGGCCAAATATTGACCGATTTGAGTAAACTTTTTTTTGAAACCAAATAATTTTAGGTCGTTCTTTTCAATTTTAATATAATTAATTCGCTAATGTTAACCAATATATGAAATATCATGAACAGGGTCTTCGTATCTGGTAACATGTTATAGTCATGTTCAATTTAACCAAAAATTTGAAAACAACGACCCAAATTTAGTAGGATTAGATACTTTGTTCGCCAAAATTGGATAAATATTCAGCATCATAGAGCAAAAATAATTCTTTCTGGTTTTAGTGACGTCACAAGAATCAAAAAATTAATTTTTCCAATATCTTGGCCAAATATTGACCGATTTGAGTAAACTTTTTTTTGAAACCAAATAATTTTAGGTCGTTCTTTTCAATTTTAATATAATTAATTCGCTAATGTTAACCAATATATGAAATATCATGAACAGGGTCTTCGTATCTGGTAACATGTTATAGTCATGTTCAATTTAACCAAAAATTTGAAAACAACGACCCAAATTTAGTAGGATTAGATACTTTGTTCGCCAAAATTGGATAAATATTCAGCATCATAGAGCAAAAATAATTCTTTCTGGTTTTAGTGACGTCACAAGAATCAAAAAATTAATTTTTCCAATATCTTGGGCAAATATTGACCGATTTGAGTAAACTTTTTTTTGAAACCAAATAATTTTAGGTCGTTCTTTTCAATTTTAATATAATTAATTCGCTAATGTTAACCAATATATGAAATATCATGAACAGGGTCTTCGTATCTGGTAACATGTTATAGTCATGTTCAATTTAACCAAAAATTTGAAAACAACGACCCAAATTTAGTAGGATTAGATACTTTGTTCGCCAAAATTGGATAAATATTCAGCATCATAGAGCAAAAATAATTCTTTCTGGTTTTAGTGACGTCACAAGAATCAAAAAATTAATTTTTCCAATATCTTGGCCAAATATTGACCGATTTGAGTAAACTTTTTTTTGAAACCAAATAATTTTAGGTCTTTCTTTTCAATTTTAATATAATTAATTCGCTAATGTTAACCAATATATGAAATATCATGAGCAGGGTCTTCGTATCTGGTAACATGTTATAGTCATGTTCAATTTAACCAAAAATTTAAAAACAACGACCCAAATTTAGTAGGATTAGATACTTTGTTCGCCAAAATTGGATAAATGTTCAGCATCATAGAGCAAAAATAATTCTTTCTGGTTTTAGTGACATCACAAGAATCAAAAAATTAATATTTCCAATATCTTGGGCAAATATTGACCGATTTGAGTAAACTTTTTTTTGAAACCAAATAATTTTAGGTGGTTCTTTTCAATTTTAATATAATTAATTCGCTAATGTTAACCAATATAGGAAATATCATGATTAGGGTCTACGTATCTGGTAACATATTATAGATATGTTTAATTGAACAAAAAATTTGAAAACAATGACTCAAATTTAGTAGGATTAGATAGTTTGTTCGCTAAAATTGGATAAATATTCAGCATCATAGAGCAAAAATAAATTTTTTGGTTTAAATGACGTCACAAGAATCAAAAATTAATTTTCCCAATATCTTGTCCAAATATTGACCAATTTGAGTGAACTTTTTTTTTAAACCAACTAATTTTAAGTCGTTCTTTTCAATTTTGATATTAATAATTTGCTAATTGTAACCTATATATGAAATATCATGAACAGGGTCTTCGTATCTGGTAACATGTTATAGTCATGTTCAATTTAACCAAAAATTTAAAAACAACGACCCAAATTTAGTAGGATTAGATACTTTGTTCGCCAAAATTGGATAAATATTCAGCATCATAGAGCAAAAATAATTCTTTCTGGTTTTAGTGACGTCACAAGAATCAAAAAATTAATTTTTCCAATATCTTGGCCAATTATTGACCGATTTGAGTAAACTTTTTGTTGAAACCAAATAATTTTAGGTCTTTCTTTTCAATTTTAATATAATTAATTCGCTAATGTTAACCAATATATGAAATATCATGAACAGGGTCTTCGTATCTGGTAACATGTTATAGTCATGTTCAATTTAACCAAAAATTTGAAAACAACGACCCAAATTTAGTAGGATTAGATACTTTGTTCGCCAAAATTGGATAAATATTCAGCATCATAGAGCAAAAATAATTCTTTCTGGTTTTAGTGACGTCACAAGAATCAAAAAATTAATTTTTCCAATATCTTGGCCAAATATTGACCGATTTGAGTAAACTTTTTTTTGAAACCAAAAAATTTAAGGTCATTCTTTTCAATTTTAATATAATTAATTCGCTAATGTTAACCAATATAGGAAATATCATGAATAGGGTCTTCGTATCTGGTAACATGTTATAGATAAGTTCAATTTAACCAAAAATTTGAAAACAACGACCCAAATTTAGTAGGATTAGATACTTTGTTCGCCAAAATTGGATAAATATTCAGCATCATAGAGCAAAAATAATTCTTTCTGGTTTTAGTGACGTCACAAGAATCAAAAAATTAATTTTTCCAATATCTTGGCCAAATATTGACCGATTTGAGTAAACTTTTTTTGAAACCAACTAATTTCAGGTCGTTCTTTTCAATTTTAATATAATTAATCCTCTAATGTTAACTAATATATGAAATATCATGAACAGGGTCTTCGTATCTGGTAACATATTATAGATATGTTTAATTTAACCAAAAATTTGAAAACTACGACCTAAATTTAGTAAGATGAGATGCTTTGTTCGCCAAATATAGATAAATATTGAGTCTCATAGAGATTCATTAAATTAATATTGTGCACACGTTGTATATGATCGATTTTAAGCAATTTATGTTACTTTACTCGTTATTTTCTTTAGAAGTAATATTCACGACGGCTTATTGATAATACGAATACAAATAACTAACAGTATTTGACGAATGGATGATTACTCCTTGTTATAACAAAGTCCATAAAACATGTATGTATAAAAAATTGTAATAAATGATGCGTTATCGATATTAATTAAGTACCTAATACAGAATAAACATATTGAATATGAAAGTAAAAATAGATATAATCAATAAAATAATAAAAAAAAAAAGTTGTTGATAATGTGAAAATTTTCACAGAAAAGTTATTATTAATGAAATAATATTATGATTGATAGTATTCAATATAATATATTATATTATTTATTATTATATTTTAATTAATATTATTTCTTTATGAATTTCATTAATATTATGTAATAAATGATATTTAATATATTGATAAATAATATTGTATTTATTAATATCATCACCCACATATCTTAACTAATCAAGAATGTTATAAAACTAGGAGTAGCCTAATGAAATTGATACGAGTCGAGAAAGCAAATAAAATTTCCCAAATGTTTACTTTTTCAGAATTAAGGAGGAATTAGAGACATTACAACCAAGATTAAAGATTATATGAGTTTTTATTTTTTTAAATGCCATATTACCTAAATTTTCTAGAAAAAAACTTTTAACTATTTTATATTTGAAATTTTTATTCCGATATTTTATATCATGGTCATTTATTGCGTTTATTTTGTAAAAAAAACACTAATTTCACAGGTATTCGTATAAATCGTTTTTTATATGATAATTAAATGAGACTTTTATACAAAATTTTCAATCACAAAGTGATTACAGCTGTCAATAAAATGGGGGATAGATTTACTGAATATTAATAAAAGTTAGAACTGTTTTTGTTTAAAAAAATCATATATCCAGACAAATTCTGTTTAAAAAATGATCAATTTTTTTCTCGTGTTTTTTTGAGACTTTAGTTATTTTTAAGATTTGATTATAGGTTTAAAATGGGACGGTTTTTTATCTAGACTATGTCCAAAATTAATTATAAAGCTTGCTAAATTCCTCATTGTATATCTTTAGCCTGATATGAAGACAAAATAACTCCGCCAAAACAACTAGAACATTAACCATTTAGGTCCAATACTATTTTATGCAAAAATAACTTGTCTTTGTCTTTGAAGGGTTATATCAGCTGGGTAGTTTAATCCCATGTTGAATAGGAGGCCTAACAAACTCGTAGACTCGTACTAAACCGTCCCCAAAATTCACCCGGGTATATTCGTCACAGTTATAATAATCAGGATAAATGTTAATATATATCACGGGAATCTTTTTTTGAATTATGAGAATGTGCTTATATGTCACTTTTCATCACAGGAAAGTTTTTCACAACATGTGACGGATAGTGTATCGTAAACGACAGGAATACAGAGAGAGCAGGGATAATACAAAGGGATAATACCTGCATATACAAAGTAAACTGACTAACCGACTTACAGAATATTCATTTAAATACTTACATAATTGAAATAAAATTTTAAAATTTAAGAGCCCATTTCTTGGTGTTAGATAAATTAAATTTTAATATCTGTTATACTTGCCTGGGCCTGATCTGTCATCATCTACTAACCTTAAATCTTGTTTATGGATGTTCTACAAAATCAATTGAATTAATTACATAGTAACAGGATAATATTAATCTAATGTATGTCAAATATCGTTTGTTAAACGCTTTAAAGATGGAAACAGATACCTTTGACAAACTATGATACAGATTACATACTAGTGAGTATCTATAATCTGATTAATGAAAATACCTACCTACCAATGAATGGAATAATTATTATTCATATAAATTACAATAACAAATTAGAGTATTTTTCCAGACACATAAATTAAAGTTAATGATCCGTACAAATTAATAACATTTACTTAATCTTTTTAAATTTTTTTTTTACAAAACGTATGAAAATATCTTTTTCAAAGTATATATGTTGTGAAAATTTTAATGAATAAAAAAATTGTATCTTCTAGTTATATTTATTTAATTATTTCTAATCGAAAGCATTGACAATTATTACAAAAATTTAGAATAAACAATGACTTATAAAAAAATAAGTAACGAATATATTGAATTACTTACATAGTCAGCGTTTATTAAGTTGGATAACAAACCTCTAACCATTATTTTGTGCTTAGCTTTATTTCACTGAAAATTTATACAATTGAGACAATATTTTATTTCTAGAAGCTTTTACTAAAGAAAAGTATGGTCCATTGATTGCCACAAAAATATATTCAAAGCTTTAAAACATAAAAATTATTAAAATTGTTTAATCTATACCTACTTATATGAAGAGTTGGTTTGTTTGAGACCATATCTTTGGCGAAATAGCATTCCGTTTTGAAAATGTTTTGTCTTTTACAGTCTTCTACAGGAAAGCCATGAGCAATCTAAATAATAAAAATAAAATAAAATAAAAAGAATTTAAAGAACATATTTGTAGTTCTCGAGATTCATACGCAAACAAACTCTTCAGCTATATTTAATTAATGCAGATTAACCATATCCTTGAATATATTTTTCTAGGTAATCTATTGGCGATTCATGTTCACGTTAAGACGTCTCATTTTATACCATTACAATTTTTTATGATATGTTATCGAATTGTTTTTAAAAAAAACCCTTTAAAAATATACTTTCGTTCATTATTTTTCCCCAGAGGTTAAAAGTGAGTTTAAGTTCGTGAATGTGCAAAGTCGGCCATATGAGTTTAATGTATGACTGAACTTAACAATCATAAGAGATAGAAGAAAAATTTTAATAAAAAAAATTATAACACTAATTTGAAATATTTTTCCGTATAAACTTCTTTAATTCTCCACTGTTTCAACTGAAATTTAACTTATTGAAACAAAAAGCCTGTTTATTATAAAATAATCTATTAAAACTATAATAGAATACACATTTAGTGCATTTTATGAATACCAATGATTAAAAATATTTCACACGTTGATACTCAACCGTTTTAGCAGGTATTAAAACAATTAAAATTATAAGCTGTTAGGTATCTCACTCGTTATATCTAATTTTTTCTAGAATCTAGATTATAAATACAATTCATTTTAAAACAATATTGATTTACATTAATTAAATTTAAACATATAAAACAAAAAACTAAATATCTGTATACAAAATATAAATAAATGGCGATTAACTTTTACAATTGAAACACATTACGCATTACATTGTATGAAAAATGTTTATACATACGTTAATTAGAAAATTCAAATTGAATACAGAATTATTTTACTTTGAAGAATCAATCAAAGAAAAACGTTTATCGGCGTAATGTGTTTTTATTTTTGTAAATTGTGACGATGCATAACTTACAGTAATACTACTTCGATGTTTTCATAATAATTTCCAAGAATCGATAACGTAAAAAAATTTCCTGAGAACGCCAAGCAACCTCTATATACGCTAACTAACTAATTGAACTAGCCAGAAGTTTGATCGTAGTTTCATTGACCGAAGTCACACACATGCATCGTATTGACTAGATCGGGATTGAAGTGACTCAGGTCCGAGATCATCGCACACACAACTAAAATATTTTAAGGTAAAAAACATTTGACCAACAAATCCATTCTTTTAAGCCTATTTTAGCTCAAGTTCAGATTATCGACACATATTTATAATGTATTGTGTAGTATTCTATAATAAACTCTTATAGCTCTTTGGCCAGAATATTCTATGAATGCTAATGATTCAAAATATTATTTATTGAATAAAATATATTGATATAATCTTTCAGTGAACAGTGATTTCAATAAAATTCAAAAAATGTTTGAACACGCTACTTACTCTTGTAATTAGAGGATATAAAAAGAGTAAAAATTCTGTGCAAACTGTATTCTTTATTTTTCTGATGAAATTCACAGCGAACGGAATATACATAGAGGAAAAAGTATGTGAAACCATATAACTTTTTAAGTAATTTGAAAGTTATTCAATGTGTTAAAATGTTTTTTATGTAATGAAATGGAGAAAAAACTTACTTACTGTAAAAAAACAAAATGCTCTTTTAAATACCCGATTACGATGTCTGACTTTCTGAATAAAAAGAAAAGGTTGCGTAACAGACATCTTAACATTAAATAAAGTACGGTCAGGTTTTCTTTATGGTACATTTTTCACATTTGAATTGATATTAGACTATTTATGCATACAAAATACTTACTTTAATACTCATAAACTATTTTTTATTTTGAAATAAAAATATGTTAAAGATTTTATACGGACGATGATTCTTTTTAAATTGATATAATCTAGTATCATCTCAAGAAACAGTTGTTGGATAAAAAAATCAGATGTTCAAAACGTTTCTTATAAATTTCTTAAATTTCAGGATAGGAGACCGAACTAAATTATTTCAATTGAAGCATCTTTATTACACCATCATGAATTTGAATTTGTTAATAAATAATATAATTATTTATTAATCAATAAGCAAGATATGGACATTGAAAATTCCTAGTTAAACGAACAGGAAATACCAACGTATGGTGTTAACTGTTAGTTTTTCCACATAAATTTCATGTAAAAATCGGGTTTAACGAAAAAGATAAGAAAATAATCTCTGATAAGTTATAACTTGATGGGAAATTTAGAATCTTTTCGAGCTCCTTATTATGTATTTTCTGTATGTCCTGTATTATGGTTGAAATTTTGAACTTTTCAACAATTCCTATTTGAATGTGGATTTTACTAAAAGGGCGACACTTATCCAAGGATCGGGGTTATAAAAATTTTCCATTGAAGCATCCATGATCAAATGGCGTGAGTTAAAAAAATACAAAATTTTGAAAACCGAAAAATATAGTAAAACTCTATACAAAAAAATGTTTTAAAACAACCGACTTTGCTTTAAAATATTTGTTCGTTTAATTAATATTTTGAATACAATTTGATTTTAAATACTCCATTCAAATCAATAATAATTTTATTTTTAGAAAAATCCGGTATAAAGATTTTCTGACAATTTTTAACGGAGGGGAGGCAAAGGCTATCCGACTACTGTTCCGATTTCAAAAAGTCTTTCAGTAATATTTGTAATGACTTTTTATGGAAAATATAGGCTATATATTATCCCGTTAAATTCAATTGTTTGTCATGGAGATTTAATGTAACTTTGCGATTAAAAAAATGATCCGATTTTCGTGTATATGTTGAAAAAGTTAAAATTGATGTGATTTTTGAAAAATTATTAGTAGAGTATATAACGAATAACATTATGCATTAGTTTTTACTGATACTTCTATAACCAACCATTTTTCGAAATGAGGCCACGGATACAGCCACCATACTACAAAATTTATCAACCTAGCGTGGATGAAGTATATACATCACCTTATGTAGCATATAATGATTTGATTTCAATATGAGAGAAATGTGAAGCATCAATACACTAATACACAATTATTTTATTAACTTACCATGTATTGATTTTATTGATTTGAATATGTAGTATTCGAATAATGAGTGAATGTCTATGTGATCAGCAAAGCAGAAAATCATCAACACGGTCTTTAATTACTTGCATTTCTAGATCTTTAATTGCTTACATTCAATTATAGAAATTTATAAAATAATTAACAAATATTTATTATTATAAAATATTTTTTCCTGCATTAAAATACCAAAAAATTAAATATAGGAAATATACCGTAAAGAATTAGAATTGCGTATTGGACAACTGTATACTTATATATTAATAGAATATATCCTAATTAAACAAGTTTATTAAATACAGTTATTAAAAGTTATGAATACTTTTTAAAAATAAATGAACAATAATATTAAAAAAAAAATATTTTGTTAATTTTTTATAAATATCTTACACTTGAATAAATTATTCAATAACAATTGTTCTAATCAAAAATATATTATTTGTTCTGAAATTCTAAGTAATAAATAATCACCCCCACAAATCATTAACAATATGCTAACTCTGTCTTATTCTTTTAACAAATATCTAAATTGTTTTCTATCAAATATACGTTGAAGTCAAATTTACATAATTAGACTGTAATTCCCAGTTAAAAGAATTACAGGAAAAACAAGAGACAATCAAGACTTTTCTTAAGAGCCCTGCACTTTAATCTCCAAAATCTAGCTAAAGCTTTATACGGTGTACTATCTTTATACGGTGTACTTGTACCAGTAATGGTCAATCTATATAATGTTTCTAAGAGTATTTTTGACAAACATGTGCTATGTGAAAAGTTCATAATATTTTTATAAACTTCAAGTTTCCACCGAGGAAAATGTTGAATGCAATAATTAGTTGCATTTATTTAATTTTTTTAATATGAAATATACAATATAGAAAATATATTTAAATTACCAACTTGTTGCAGGTACAACATTTATTTGAACAACGTTCCCGATGCCTGCGAGAAAAGGGCTTTTAGCTCCACAAAATACATTTCTCGATACAATAGCAACACGTTTTGATGGCACTCGTAAGTATATACCTACATTTTTTCTTCGCTATACCTTTATAAATCAAAGTGTACAAATAAAAAAGAGATTTAAATTGTTTTTATATCATTAAATATTTATAGGCATAGATAAAACGTAATACATTATACAAATTTTGTGTACTCTTGAGAATGTAGTGATATTGTCCTATCGTTATTTATTTAAGGACTTTTGCTTTTATGTTGTGTGCGATATTTGATATAAAAAAATGTTTTAGGTTTAGAATAAAATATTATAAAAAGTGATAAGCAATTATATTTATACCAGTTAATAGATGTTGATTGAGATTATAATGCATTTCCACAAGTGAAAGTGGTGTTGTGAACATTATTGGAACACTCGCAGTATCCAACACAAAAATCAGAAAAATCCTTAGTTTAATATTGTGCGAATTTTCAAATAAACACTTTTCGAAAATTTTGAACTGACTTCATTCGAATGAACTAAAATCTAAAAACATTTTTTAATAAAATTTCCTTGTGACCAATTTTCTATATAAGCCGGCTCTAACGAGTCAATTTTTAGCTAAGAATATTGTCGACTTCAAAAGGTAATTGGCCACCAGAAAAATATTTATAGAAATATTAAATTCAAATGTATATTTTACTATTATTGATTTCACTTTTTCGAAGTTTCGGCTATTTTTTTCAAAAAATATACATTTTTCACTTTTGAGTCTTGTCTTGCCACTAAAAATTTGTCTTTCATCAAATATAATCATCAAATTTTTGTTTTGTACCCCCTAAGTTTTTTTTTTCAAATATTCAATTTTTTACATTTATGTTCGTTCTATTTCGTGGTTATTTGAGGCAAATATGCCGTATGTTTTTAAGATAAGACCAAAACAAATGTTCAAGAAAAAATATTAGAACGATTTGTTGCATCTATTAAAATAACATAATACATGCATTTATAATAATTGACTATAAATGTTATCATTCGTACGAAAATAGATCCTAGTTTACTAACATTATATAATGGTATAATCTAGTTCCACAGGCAATTTTACCCAAGAAGATGTTTATAAAATGTTCTTGATAACGATATGTTAAGCCCTTAAAAAATGGGTTAACACAATAAATATAATATTTAATAATATGTTTCATTGATTTATTATTCAAACATAGAAACCACGAAAATAATATTTTATAAAAAGAAATTTTAATCTTGTTTATAGGAAAAAATAAAATGAATAAATAAAAAGAAAAAATATAAAAAATAAATTTACTGATTATCTCTAAAAAAATATTAGCCCATCATTATCGTTTGTTGAATTCGTTATAAACATTCATTATAAATTTTAGACAGAGGATGTATACAGTAGGTTTTTGTTATCATTTTGTTATCATTTGGAAATATGGGAAATCAATATTGAAAAACACCTATATAGAATAAACATTTAGGTATATAAACAAAAAAATGTCTTGATATACAATAAGTTGTAACTATATTACAAGTATTTTTAAAAGATTTCTGGATATCTACATCATATTATTATTGTTATTTTTTGTCAATTACAAATATGAAATCGTCACAACTTTTAAAAATAATAATATTACAGTATTCGATATAAATGTAAATTTTTTTTGTTTTTTTCCACTATTTCTCTATGGAAAGTGATAAGAAAAAAATACCGTATATGCATTTATATTGCAACTTCAATGTAAATTTTGCATTCTTATATATGCAACTTTTCCGCGTAAAGGCAACCTTTGTGCGAATGTGAACGCGTAACACTGTCGTGTAACAAAATTTGATTCTCGACGATGTCCTACAAATTGACGGTAGATTTGAAAAGATGTTGCCAGGTGGGGTAACGAATAATGTGAACTCAATAGCGCAAAATTTGCAAGGACAAGACGTAAACATAATTCATTTTGATTTTAATCGTATTTATTTATTTCGATATGGGGTGGAACGATCAAAATATAATACATTTTATTAAAATTTATCAACATAAACAAATACTTAAAGTGAATGTACTCTGCTTGATAAACAGATGGAACGCTATATAACACATAGTAACATCGTAACATCGCGAAACTTACAAACTATTGGTCTCGTAACACGTAACGAGACAATTTTACAATACGCCGTGAGGTTACGAATGAATTTTGCACGTATGTACAATGCTACGTTTAGTACAAACAACTTTTACATTTGTTCATCTCTGAACATCATTTTATTTTATTCCGGAAAATCATTTTCGTGTTTCGTACTTTTAACACCATATAGCTTTGATAGGATTCTATTTCTTTTTTTTTTCTGATTTTTTATTTTAAAACTAAATTGCATATACATTATGTAAGTATGAATGAAAATGATTGACATATTTTATAAATAGCAGTAATAGTATCTCTGTACACTCATGTAATGAATGACTCATAGAATGTTTTGAAACACTCAAATTCGTGAGATGAATATTTAATAAAGTCGAATAAACAGAAATGAATAATTTATTTTCATCACAGAAAAATACTTATTTTCATCTTGTTGTTATTTGTTACACGAATTTTAAAATAATATTATTTTCCTTGGTGAATATGCAAAAAGGATTTTCCGTTTGTGTTTTAAATAATTAGAGACAAGTGTTTATACATTTTGAAAAGTTTAGATTGATGCTTTTTTGCGTTTTACTAAATGAATTAGGTATACGGTAACCTACAAATGAGCTTTGATTTATTATACAAAAAATAAATATTTAAATTGCCGCCTCTGCAAAGTATGAACAGACAGAAAATATCATAAAAAATATACGTCGTGGTGCACGTTGAAATTTTTATAATTTGACTGAAATGTGTAATATTTTTGCAAAAAAATAATCAAATCTAGATCTCTTACAGGATCACTAATATTTTATTCGAAACGTAGTCCTCAGATTTCCAATGATTGAGTAAAAGTAACATTTTGTATTTAAACTTTTTGGTGGTCAGGGGAAAATATTTACTGTTTTTCTAAGTTGATAGTATCTCTTAAAGTTGATACAAATGTTCAAATTGCAAAAATTTCAAGACAACGGTTGTTCAAAGTTCATAATTATACGCGACATATACATAATGTCAGAGTATATTATATTTAGTTTAATGTTTGTAACGCAAGAAAATATTCACTTCACAAACAAAATTTTGGTATGGGTGTTCAAGAATCACCTAATTATTCCATGTCCGTCTGTCTGTCAGTTCGTTTGTCCGTCTGTCCGTCGTCAAGATAACTCAAAAAACGAAATATCTTTGGTGACGTATTTAAGACATAAAGACATTTAAGTTAGTGAATGAGCAAAATCGGCCCATTGGGTCTAATGGGTCCAGAACCCAACTTTTAAACCATAAAAGATTTTAAAATAGGTTTTATTTTAAAACAAACAACTTTTGTTTGAAATATTTCGCTCTAATTTAGTACATATAGAAACACAATTCATATTATTTTAATATACATATTTATAGCAGTATAGACTAGGTATTCACATTGTTTAATGAATGCTAATGATTAAAAATAATTCAAACAAACTGTTTTTTGGATTACTTAAAGATAATTTTATTTTTAGGTGATTTTTTTTCTTAAATCTTAGTTGTAAACGTGTTTTCTGATAAGATTATAATAATTTAACTAGCCAATAAAAAAACTGATAACATTTATTTTCCATTTAAAAACTATTATCATTGGTGATAAATAAATTGAAGTAAATACTTAACGTTCATATGGCCGTAGACGATACATATGGCCTTGGAATTGAAAAAGAAATGGAAAAATAATTTTAGATATTTAATATAAGATTAAACGTATATATACTTTTTTAGACAAGTCTCATGGGATTTTTTTACGAGTAACATTTATAATTCCCTTAGGTTATTCGTTAACGTTAATATAAAGCTTAACAACAATGATTGTAGCTATAAGTATATAAATTTTTACATTATTCTTTGTATTTTTACCGTTCATAAACACTTTTTAAAAATTAATTTGTTGGTATTCTGATATCAAATAATTTTTTTCGTGCATTCTAAATAATAGACAAAAACCAATATTTTGAACCAATTCAATATATACTGAATATGTTAGAAAAATTATAACAAGTCTCGCCTGCTCGAAGTGTTTTATTTAAGCAAAGTTGGCTCAAAAAAATGATACGGACTTTAAAATTGCTTGCTCAAAATATTCTTAGATTTTTTAATTTTTTAGACTAATAACAGTCATATAGGAAAAATTTGATCTGAAACAAACAGATCAATTTCAAATTTTCTTTCACCTAAAAACAGTAAAAGAAGTTTTTCGTTTTAAATAAATATTTTTATGACAATTGAAAATCATAATCATTAATTTTCAGAGAAATTTTTAACACTACAAACTATTTTATAACTTTCAGTTAGTTTTAAAATCTTTTTAATTTAAATTTTATTTAAGTAGATGCTATTGAATCAAAATATTGCTCTTTTTTGGTATCTTTGAATATTTTGTTTTATAAATTCTTATCTGAAAAAAAGGGAAGATACTAACGGTGTTAATTAGATATAATTATATATGTGTTAATAAGCTAAATTTGAGCTGAAATTGTGAAGATCTAAACAGTTTGTGTAATATACTCTGACATATTGTAAAAATGTCGAGTATAATAATATATTCTGACGTTATGTTAAATATAAATATCAAGTATAAAAACACCCAGTTGACACTGAGGTATAAAATGTAATACAAGACTTATATAAACTAATGATTGTGTGGATAGCAAATAATATTACAATATAATTGATGATAGGTTTTAAAATAAAGTACTCTATTCAGTTACTAAATATATTTTATTTTAATAACAATTAATATTATTGTTAGTTGCTATTTGAACTTTTATTTTTTATTATTTATAAATAACTCATCGCACGCTAGCTAGCATGCGATAACAATTGTTTCAAGTAACATGGATAAATAACATTTTGCTAGTGGTCCGATGAAAAAATGGAATGGTATCCTCAATGTCATAAAAAGAACTTACAGCGACATTGTTAGTATTTTCTATAAACTAAAAGCACGATAACGCGATTCATATCAATACATTCAAAGTTATCTATGTGTTTAATTCCCATCCTTATATTCATAAATTCTGCAACCAAGTTATAAAATTTGCTGGATATTTCAGAATTAGAATCTTTGCCTTAGATTATTCAAATTGTTTTGTACTTTGTGATAGTGATAGTTATCACAATGTTGTTTGTGTGTATTTTTTGAATGAATATGCTTACTCAGGTGCATCTTTAACGTGTGAAAGCAGTAAATAAAAGACTGTAATGCTAGCATGTGACTTTTACATGAAGGTTTCCTTTTATTTGTTACATGTGACGATTGCCTATTGTCTCCATGGTGTAAGTACGTTGTCATGAATGATATGCTATTTCCAATGAGTTATCTAAAATGTATAAAGAATATAAATACAAATATTATTTTTTTCAAGCCTGTCATCATCCCGTTGTTTCATAAAAAGTTTGTTGAACCCGGGAATAATAGAATTTATTTGAAATGTCAAAAATGTACAAATAATATTTTTATGTAAAAATCAAATACAAAACAATCCTAAGATTTCATAATAGACTAAGAGCACGTTGGAAATTTGAGAAGTTCTTTCTGTATGGACGTAATTTTTTTTAGTGATAAATCGTAGTATGTGAAGTACGAAAACCATGTCCAGGCATGGATCAGCCCAGTACGTCATCAGTTTTTACGCATTATAAAGGGTGAGAATTGAGATTGGTCCATCGTTAACGGTAAGAGTTTGAAAAAAAGCTTTAAACAAAACTAAACAACAGGTTAATATCTTTTTTGTCTATTATTTAAAATAACGGAACCAGAACGTCTAAAATTTATTACCATTATTTGAAGTTTTTTTTTCTAACTCTTATCGGTTTGACCAAACTTGATTCTCACCCCTTTTAAATGCGTAAAAGCTGATAAGTTGTAGAGCCGATTCCTGTTCTTTTCATACTAAAATTCATGACTGGAAACAATTATTGCCATACAGAAATAACTTTACTCAAATCTCCCCCGACCTTTTAGGCTATAAATACGTTTCTGTAGCATTATTATTTATACAATAATATAGGCTGTTATATTAAATATTGAAATTGTTTTTGTATTAAGTTTTAAAAAACTCTGATATGAGGTTGGTGAGTTTACACTTACTACTTTATTTGATGGATATCCATTCTTAGTCATTTTGAGAGACCTGTGGAATTGATAGAGACAAATGATAATCTTTTTTGAAATTATTTTGCATTTTAAATTTTTAAGGTTGTAAAAATTATCCTGGACATAGATGATGGTGTTGGAATATTGGCTATGAATCCCACATAAAGCTGCTTGTATATTTTTAAAAATACTCATGCACCGAAGATATTTGAATAAACGCTCATAATATTATAATCTAATTAGGTGCTCGGATACGCTAGGATAATATAAATAAATAAAAAACAATGAATGCACTTTATGATATATGCAGTTATACAAAGAATCATTTCCGGGCACAAATTTTTTATAATATGTAGTTCTGTTCCATGTGTTAGAATTTTCTACCAACACCAACGTGTACCTATACCTAACAACATGTTGAAGTCAGCAGAACACTCTGGTTCCTGATTTTCATTCTATATTTATTTATTAAAATATGTTTTATATGTAGTTGTCTCATAATTCTACTGACTTCTGAGAATACTAAGCAATCGAATTTTTTATTCTAATAAGATTAAATAGTTTAGTATTAGTGGAGTAAATTTAATAAAAATGAAGGTAGGTGATTGATCACACTGACATCGCTTGGAAACAAACGAAGTAACCTGCTTCACCAACAACATAATAGCAATATAATTATCACCTTGTGACAGAAGGTATATTTGCCTTCAGGCGTTGGAGTGTTCTGAAAGAGGGTACAGTAGACCAAAAGGTATTGATATAAGGGACGCGGTTGCAATTCCCCTCTTAACATAATAAACTGTAGTAAGCATTGGATTTGATCGAACATTTTGATAGTTTGAACTAAATAGGGACAAATGTGATTGTTTAAGTGTAAAGTAGTATAATGTAGTGCGATTTATAACTCAGGAATTGACTAATCACATTTCTTTACCCTAATTTAGTGAAAGTTTTTGTAAAACTTCTAGTTCTAATAAATTAATGAAATTTATTCTCTTTTATTTCGATGACTATGAAGGTTCCATCCATGTTAGGTTCAATCCGTCAAATATTTGTAAATAAAACTTTTTTTACTTGACATAAATTGTTCATCTACCCTTGTCTCCCCATATATCTTCGGAGATAACTCGCTACTAGATAGTTCGATTAGTCTTTCACCCCTAAACCTAGTTGCGGCGATCAATTTTTTAATTAAATATGTCCGTAAAAAATAGAAAATGTTTTTTTCATATCTTACGATATAATTTTTGAAAAATTATCTGATAAATATTGCTTAGCCCGTGATACTATTTTGTTCGATTTTGAAGCGAACGTTTATTAACGTTTATAACGTTTATAACAAAAGTAATTTTCTTACGATTGTCTTGAAATTTTAAAAATCATTAATAGAAGATATAACAATTATCTATAAAAATATGACAAGCGGTATTCATTTAATTGTAAAATAAAAAAATGTTATCTACTTTTGATTGATTTTAGTCTTTTCCTTGTGACCTGACAAGTAAAGCACAACGCATCCGAAAATTGACACAATGAAATTACTTTTATATTTCTGCTCTTCGAAAAGTAATGAAAGGAGTTCAGTGAACATCAATCATCCTTTTCCAATTGTTATTACAATTTACATTGTGATAGTTTCTCAATCTGTCAAGCACGAACCACTCTTGGAAACATTAAACTCTGTATATAGCATTTATTAACATCATAAGAATTTTTTCATTCAAAACATATTTTGTTCGAAGATATTTTAACACTATTTTTTTTTTTTTTTTAATTGTAATATGATCTGTTGAAAGAGATTAACTTAAAGGATTTGTGATATATTTTTATCTTCTAATAAATATACCAACTAATTGGGCCCTAAGGGACAGTTGCTGTAACTGTGTGATTACATTACTCTATTTTGATGTTAATGAGTCGAATGTGTACAACAAAAGTATATTGTGGAAATAATTATTTCTTTTCCCTGAATTTAATTAATTTTTGTCGATGAATTTTATGTTTGAAGCGTGAATAGTATTTTTAAAATATTTATTAATATTAGCTCAGTTGGTAAAAATAAACTGGATGTATGTACAATTCTGTAATTTTCAAGATTTTCTAGAATGAAGGAAAATTCAATATTCTAATATCAACATTCAGTTGGAACAGATAGTAAACATTAGTAATATTTACATTTGCACTTGCATAAGGATATTAAATTTATCCTTAACAAGATATCTTCATATATTGTACAAAAAAATAACAGTGATATTTATAAAAAAAATTTACTTACTAAAAAAGGATACGAAAAAATAAATACAATTTTATGCATCAAAATGTTTTAATAGCAAGAAACAAAAAAATCGGTTGAATAATTCAGAGTAATTGTTTTATAATTTATCATATGTGGGATTGGAGTTGAATGTTTTAAGGGTAGGTAGTCACAAATGGTATAACCTCTGAGTGAGCCCAAATATTTATTCGAACTGGATAAAGATTTTTAGTTTACAATATTACAAAATTACACAATACGAACAGTCAATTAACTCCTGACTAAAACCTATTCACGGCTTGTTCGGATATTTCAAATGCATAAATAAAACATTTCTTGTAAATGATTTTTTCCTACAACGATTTCATTGATTATTCAATTTCAAGTCGGAAATAAGTCAAATTTTTTTTTCTATTCAACGTAAGGTTTGCTAGTTATTCGTTAAAAACCGTTTAAAACATACATTTTTTTAAAAAATAAATCGGAATTTTTCATAAATTTGCTATATTGATTCGTATCGATTCCTGAGGTAACTTTTACGTTGTTATTTTCATTCCCTAGATGGGATATTCTAGGGTGCTGGGAAGGAAGCAAACAAAATAAAGAGGTTAATATTTTAGTATTTTTCGTATGCACCATAATCCAGATGGTTTGACATCAATAAATTCATTGCCGTTGTTTACACTCTATATTTGGTATTCGACTCTGTATTTGGTATTTAACAACCTGATTTTATTTTGTAAAATTAGTCGAAATTATAAAAAGTTCTTGTAGAAAAGAAAACAATTCAATGCATTTTCATGAACATCGATTACATTAATTTAATTAAAGTGTTAAGTTCTTAATTGAATTAAAATTGTAATAAATTTTTTGGTAAATTTATCGATTGAAGTGTTTTTATTGGGGAAAACCTGTTTACGTACGTCAGTTTTCGTTTAATTAATTAAATGACTAAATTTATACTTATTTTTAGACAAAATCTATTGGAAAATACAAACATTCGTATATATCTATACCTATCTGAAAAACTTTTCAATCCATTGATTTCCTTTTTGTTTACATCAAGAATACACAGAATAGATATAATAGAAAAACAAAATTTATAACATATCAGCTTTTATTGGTAAACAAACGAGTTAAAAACATTGAATTGTGACACAAAAACACTAGCATTTACTCAAAACAATATGAAAACAATTATATAATAATAATTATTTTTTATAACAATATTGAAAATAACAAATATTTAAATGAAAAATACACTACCGATAATGGATAATGGCTACTGAACTTTCTCGTGATGCATGAATATGTTTACTTATCTGTATGGTTTATTCATCTGTATCCGGACATAGTCCATTGAGTTTAAATTTGGATAATGAAAAAAAATACATTTTCTACATATTAATAATATTCTTGACAGATTCGTGACAGAACTTTTAAACCGTGCAAGATAGAATAAATAATGAAAAACAAAACGTGTTCGCATATTTAAAACAAACTACGTTTAATTGAAAATTTTTTTCATAGACTGTATAAATGACACAATTTGAGCTCAAATTTAGAAAATAAAACATTATATAATAATACATGTTATTATTTTATATGTATTAATTTATTATTAATTTAATTTTCAACTATAAATCCTTTTATAATAATACTACTGGACCTGCTCTGCATCACTAATTGTTCATAATAATTTAAAAGCTTAAATTTGAATCTTAAATTTTAATGTGTCATTTTCCAAACAGACCTGATACTCTTTATCATTCAAATTATAAAAAATGTCATGAGTGTGTGTAGTGCTCTCAACATTCTCCAAGTCATCTAATTTGAGTGTTTAATAGGTGTAATGATATACATTTCTTATCGGGCGTTTCTTTCACCAAGTGTTGTGATAGTTTAGTATCCAAATATCTCCTTCTATTGAAGATAGAGGGTTCGTTTTGGTCTAAGAACAGTCAGTATTTTGGTTTCAAAAATTTTTTTCTGTTTGTTGTTCAGCTTTAATGGTATGGCCAAATTAAGTAGTGGGTTTTAAATATTTGTACCGACAGCCGAGGCAGGTTATGTTAACCTAGGTTTTTTCCATCTTATTTCAGTTATTTTAGGTCACAATGTTAAAATTTTATTTCTTGCAATCGGTATTTTGATTTTTTTAATTATTTATTTTATATATAGGTGAATTTTAACGATGTTTTTTACGCTCGATCTGTATATTACATGTAAAATAGCTGAAATATTAAAAAATTTTTTTTTAATTCCAATTATTTATACAAATGAAATCAAATACAAAATGTATTATATTCAAATTGTACCTAAACTATTGTTTATACGAAATAATGTTTAATATGTTGTATTAACCTTTTCTCTATATTTTTCTCTAGCCATCTTTCAAACAAGAAAAAATAAAAGAGGTACCATGCCACTGATACAGATAATATACACATACAAATAGTATCGATAGCTAAAAACACACATTCTATAAATCCGATAGTCAATATAGATTACAAGAAAATACAATGTACCATATTAATAATCGTATTATGTATTATATTATATGTATTTTGTGGATTATTTGATTGTAATTGATCATAAATAATACATTGTTGATTAATCATCACGTATCAGTAAGGTTTCTTATACCTACAACCATGTATGGATGGATATAAATCAAACCTTAGTCAACTAACGAGTTTTAGTTTATATGAACTTCAGATAATATTTAAATAAATATTTAATATTATAGACCAGGCAAGATAAATGTTGTAGTGAAATATATACATACATATTATTTTTATTTTTAGATCGTTTCTTACGCACCAAAGAACAAAATTATGTTGGTCATTCTATAGTTGTTTTTGTTTTAAGCAATTTAAAATATTTTGTTTTTAGTTGATGGTCTAACGCACACGAAAAGAGCCAATATTCGCCGTTCATAGACATTTTTGTTACATATCAGATATATATGTAATATATGTATATAGACATGTAATAGTGGGTATGAGACTAGATTATAGTTGCCAAAATGTTATCTGATGAAGTGATTGCTAATTGTGTGTGGTATACTCAATAAAATTTAGAAAAGCAAGAAAAAAAATTAGTTAATAAATTTAACTACACCTGGTAGCCTTTGAAAGGCCATTACCTCTTAGTCAATGCACAAAAACACATTTTTCATTATTAACACAATAAAAAAATGCTTAGCGACGTTTACAAAGTCGCGATTATATGCACGCGATTTTTGCAATAATATTGTAAAATGTTGAAGATTATATATTCTTATATGTAGTTAATTTTTTTATTGTTGATACGATTAAAATATTGCTAGTTGGATAATTTATATTTTTCGTGATATAATTCCGACTATCTAATTTTCATGCCAAACTTCACTTAGTTAGTCCAAGACCTGGATGAACTTGATTCAATGGAATTCTATTAAGAAATTAAAAAAAGATTATTTTCGAAAAAATAATTATATTTTAACTTAATTTCGAAAAAAATCCCGCTTTCGTGCTATTAGCGCTTTAAGATCAAAAAAAGTCAAAACACGCTATTTTTAAATATGGTTTACCCGAAGTTTTTAATTATCTTAAATTGCTCGACCACAAAGAATTTTAAAAAATTCCAAAACTTCAAATATATTTTAACTTGCGTCATTTACAAAAAACAATCTTTAATATTACACCAAACTTCAGAAAAGTGGTGGGTAGAGGATCCTAAAAAAGTTGGATCCAAAATTGGTGCAACAGTACCCAGATCCTTAATGCTTAAGCTATTTCTACTTTTATTCCATTGACAGAATGCGGTACTCAATTTTTCAACATTCAAGTCCATCCAGGTCATGGTCTAATACGAATTAATTCAACATGGTATTATCACGTTCTGATAAATGTAAACAATATATAAATTTTGTTTGAGAACAAAAAATAAGATCAAATAACAATAATTATTCAAGAATACTAAATAAATAATAATAAATTTTAGTATTCATGAAAGCATTTCATAAGAACAACTTTTTAAAGAAACTTTTATCTGTTTTTTAAGAGTTTAAATTGTTACCTTCGAACCATTTAATTTAAAATCAAATAAAACAATATAAAATAAAATAAATACACAAAAATAACGAAGTGGCATGAATATTCAGAACACCATTTAAAATCCACCTTTAGTATTTCGAGTATTGTAAAGCTCAGTCACAAATATATCGCATCTTCCATGGTTCCACAGAAAATCGATAGGGAGGAGTTTTAAACAACGTATAAGTTTTTTTTCCTGGTCGTATTATTCCATTTCACATCGATTCCAGAAAAGCTGCATTGAAAAACAAATGGAATTTTTAGAGATTTTTGTCAGTGTTAAAATAAAATTGCAATTTTTTCTGATAATTTCACATTGATTGAATTAAACCGCATTTTCTTAGCTTAGCTTAGCTTTCTCTAAAGGTAAATATAGACTTCCTAATTATGTGATTTTATTTTAAATTGATTTCAAAGACATTAAAGCACGCATAAATAAATTTTATGAAGGCAATTAGCATGGCTACCAGATTTCTTTAAAATCGGATAATGCGTTCAAAAGCGGAACAGACGTACTTTGCTCGATCAATCAAGTTAAAATATAAACCTCAGCCAGTTAAAATATAAACCTCACTTTGTTCGATCAATCAAAAATTTTAAAACAATCGTTATGAATGTTACGTCATTTATAGTTCTAATTTTTCTGGTAGTTAGAAACTCTCTAAGCATGGATTTGAATTACTATCCTATTGCATTAAAGCTATCGTTATATATTCATAAAAAACTGTCCATTAGAATAAATCAACCCTAAAAGCATTGGCATATTTATCGTCTTTATCATTTCTGTGTTACACTTTTCCATATTCTTTTATTCAGATATATGTTCATATGTTTTATGGTCTATAGTCAACCTTTAACTGTTGTCACATACGGTTCAGTATTCGAGAAAGATATGGATTTAATGTCTACATTAAATTATTCTGATATTTCCTAAAGTGGCAGTACTACCAAACGATAATTTCAAATAACTGATTCCTACGAGAAAAATAAAACTTTCTCTGAAACAAAATTTTCTATGAATCGTCCCTTAAAATATCAAAACTTGCTTTCATCAATATCAGTTCCAGTTACAAAATGATATAAAAATTATAGAATAGGTGGTAAAATATTAAGACTAGGGTAGAAGCGGTTAAAAATGGTAAAAAGTGAAAAAAATTATAATAGGATAAACTCATTGGAAACGGAAGAGAATTTAACAAAAATTAAAAATTAAAAATAATTTACGGACGATCTGAAAACACGGTTTATCTCGATTTCCGGCGAAATTACGAGTCGTATAGAAAAAAGTTAGATGGATAAGTTGTAGGTAATAAAAAGACTAAAACTCTTGTGTTCACACTTTTTTTACAGAATTTCAAAATTTATGTGAAAATTTGAAACTACCAAATTTTTTGTTTTTTATTTCTATTTTTAAATATACAAAAAATATTACCTTTTTATATTCCAAACACACTGTAATTATTTTGATTTAAAATATTTATTTCTTCACCTTATTTTGAATAAATATCAAGATTATGTGAAAAGTGTAAATACAAAAGTTGTAGATCTTTTAATTACCTACAACTTTATCATTTAACTATTTTTCATATATTTTCTCCTTGTAGTTTTGCCGGAAATCGATATAAATCGTGTGTTAACCTTATAAACTCACCCCCTTCTAGTTTCCGATATCAGATCGCCGATATATTATTTTTCTTCCGTTACCAATGGGTTTCATCCTACTATAATTTTTCTTGGTTTCAATAATTATCGATCTTGGTCTAATTCCTGATTTGTATTATTAAAAATTAAATGAATCTTCATACATTCCACATATTTGACAATTATAAAATGATGATATAGGCTTGAAGCTGTAGAAGAAAATAAAAGGAGGATTTAAAACAAATGATTCTGTTGTTTTCGTTATGTTTGAATGCTTTTTTTATACATAAAACAATTCCTAACTTCTCCATAATCAAGAATTTAAATTTAAATTATTTGGAACTTTCAACTGAATATTAAAAACATATTACCCAATTGCCAAATAACTTCACTTTCAACAGAAAAATCAGTTTATCTTTCAGTTCATCGAATATTCATGAATTATTTTTCCAACATTTAGGAAAAAATATTTAATAAAATAAATAAACAGCACCTTGGTTTGTATACGTAATTCTTACGTAATTTGATCCGTGACTGATTCTCATTATCTGAAAATCATAAATAATTCAAGTATTACAGAATATGTACATCGTAGTGGAAATAGTAATGATGAATATAACATTTAAGTATTAGTTATGTATCCTATGTGAGTGCAATATATTATATAATGGCAGGATGTGGAGGTACTTGAGTATGTAAAAATCCAGTACCTCAAATATTAAGGCAAAATCAAGGCCTGAAAAATATTTGGCCTAAACTTCTCTTACGACCTCCCCATTTTTTAGATGGATACCAAAATTCCGTATCATGTTTATTTTTTGTAAAATGGACAAAATTAAACACTCTTAAGAACACATGATTTTTTCGAAAAATTCTCTGGTTTCGAAAATAATCCCCTTAATTTAAAGTGCGAAAATGTACCATATTTTCAAAAATAAGGCTCCCGGTAGCCGAGTAAAACATATTAACAAATGGCATATCGTTTTTTACGATCTAATATCAATTTGAACAAAAAAATTAACCACTTTTTGAAGAATTTCCAAGAGTTCAGAAAGTGTTTATTTTATATAAAAAAATTATTAATATCACTATATCAGTTTCAATTAATTGGCTCAGTGGCCGACTGAGTAAACGCACTAATACCTATACCCATTAGACCTAGACCCATACTACATATATAGTGATCGTTGTGGGTTCGGATCCAGCGGCAGTTTGTTTAACTATCATAAAATAAAAGGTCGGTTGGTTGGTCATGATATTGTAACTGGTTCCACCAAATCATAATAACAATATAATTATCACCTTGTGTTAGAAGGCAACTTTGCGTACAGGTTTTATAAAAGGGGATACAGAGGACTAAAAGATCTAGATATGAAGGACGCGATTGCGGTTCCGCTCTTAATATAGTCTAATAACTCCAATTAATCATATAGATCATTAAAAACAAAGGGAGCGGTCGTAAAAAAATTAGCCCGGCAGCATTCGGATCCCTAATATTTCATCTTTTTTTAACACAAATCCATTGACGAAATGTGCTACTCGATTTTTCTACGCTAAAGTATATCAAAATCCTGCTCTATTAGTACTTATAAAATTGATACCCGGCGGTATTTATTTATAATTATATACTTCTGTATTAATTTCATTACATAAGATTAAAACTCTGTGAAAACGTTCTTACCTATAAAACAATATTATTTTCATTTAGTAATTTTAGGGTGTGCCAGCTTTAGAAATCTTTTAGGCACGTTGTAAACAAAAAACAATAAGCTATAGGAAAAAAAGTTTTTTAAGAGAAAGCTTACGTACTTTTTTTGAATTTTAGGTAGTTTTTTAATGATTCAAAAATATCGTCGTTTGTATTGTCCTGAATGCTTATTACAAAAAGATATAACGGTATAGTTAATGTATCGTTGACAAGAAACTGCAGTTTTTAAAGTGGATAATACTTAATATTTTTATGAATCACAATATTATAATATTAATTATAATAATCCTCTTATATTTTTGTGTTTATATTGAAAGTGTTAATATAAACATTCGTTGTCATTAAAAATCTTTGAAATCGAACAAAATTATATTGGGACAATGCATCTCGACTTAATTACGTAATAAAATACTAAGCATACTAATCACCACCACCGTTTGAATCATCACAGATTTCAAGTTTAAGTTCTCTCAAAAGAAGAAAATCTGTGATACATGACAAACTATATAATTGAAAAAAAGACTGCTCAACATACAAATTCAACATATATTTTGCTATTTTTTTTTGCAAATATTAACAGTCTATTTATAATGGATTTGGGGAAAGAACAAATGTGTTTCTTTCGCAAGACTAAAAATTAAACATGTTTTGCTAAAATATTGAAAACCAGTAAGTTTTGAATACATTTTCAGCTCTATATACCGACAATGTAGTGAATAACAGTTTTCTTTATATTTCATTTATAACCATTTATGGTTTTATTGCTTCTAATAAAAATGTAAGGAGACTTTTAAATTTATGATTTGTGATTCTATAATTGTGTTTAAGGCAACATTATATTGTACTCAGGAATAAGTTATTTTATGCATTTAACAGAATTGCCATGCGGTGTGTTTATGGATTCTCGTTAAAAGTATCAAAGCTTTTTCAAATCCAAAATGTGATACATATAACTCATGGAGGCCAGTTCATTAACTTTCAATTTATGAAATAAATAGAGGAAACATGATCAGACAACAAATGTGCAGTTAGCTTTATTCTTTCAAACTTATTGTAAATATTCCAATATCATTAATTTTAATCGGGAAATTTCAAAGTTTTCATTTGACATTGAGATCGTAACAGAAGGCAAATTTTATAGTAACTTAAGAAGAAAATAATTTAAAAAAATTTTATTTCAAGTTCATTTTTAAATTCGTATTTATCCAAGTAGATGATTTTGAATTTAGCTTGATTATAATAAATTATAATCAAGCTAACTTCATGTTTAATTTATTATAATTTTTTTGTTATAATTTTGATAAGGATCGTGAAAACTGTTTCTTTTTTTTTTTTGTCTCCTCAAGGTTTTTCGTTATTTAGCTTTTATACTTAACGTAATCATAAAAATTGTGCTTTTCCTTGTTTTGACCTTTTTTGTTCCTTTTAGTCCGTTCATACTTCACAATATCTACGCTCAGCAAGAAAAATCACACTTTTTATGGTTAAGAAGTCTAAAAGCAAAATAGCGAAAACGATCATGACTTTGTTATACCGTAGTTATGAATATTGTTATTAATAATAATCAATGTTATAATTTGTGTATAAATATTCAATTCGTCACAATTCCCCAAATTTCGCATTAATCATACTGAATTTCTGTAAAGAGATGTCATTGAAGTAAAGAAAATAATTTTTTCTTTAAAAATGCTTAAAAGTTCGGTTACATAAAACAATTTTTATCATCTAGTTGAATTTATTTATAGTTACTACGTGATCCCTAAGTTAATGTGTGTTTCTCACACACTTATCGGTTTTAAAATAGCAACTGACTGAATAATACTATTTTCCCACCCCCAGTTCATGACAGAATTTGAAAAATGTAATACACGCGTCTTGATACTTTTAATATAAGCAATATTTGTACTTACTTCTATGACCGAATTTCGTTAATATAGCTACTTATTTCCATACCATCGCACGTTTTTTAAATTAAAATTTTCCATAATTCCTTCCGAACATCCACATTCGTCGCGACAAAATTTCATTATATCACTTTTAATTTTTATAAATTTCATGATCACTCACACTGGTATATCATATTTCTTGTATATGTTCATTCAAATTTTTATCGATTTATTTGTGACTATTAAAACCAATAATCATAATTTTAATTCTATTTTTAAATGGTTAAAGATTTGATTTTCTAGGTCTGATTTTTTTTAAAGAATTTTACTGATAAATAGAATCCATTCAATGAAATTGAATCCAATTAAAATTACTTCTAATTATAATTGACGAATAATATATAAAAATTTGCAAAACATTCAAAATTATTTATGTTTAAAAAAGAGTTATTTTCGGGATTCAAAATAGCTTTCTTTCAGAAAGTATATAAGAAAGCCACCAATATTTTATGAATTTATTTTTATAGAGTTCACGATACCAAATACTCAAGTTTATTTTGAAAGAATGTGAGTTTAAATGATTAGATAGATACTTTCCTAAAACTAAATAAACTATAAACTCCACAGTTTTACAAATGAACTAATAACAAATCCTATTTGAAATTATGTAGTTTGAAACACATATTATGTACTTTATTCTATAAACTTTTCTCATAAATACTTACTGCTGCATACTTGTTGATATAATAAAATTAATACATGCATAGAATGAGAAATTTGAAATAAAACTATTTACTCCAGCGGCTCAACTAGTAAGTTTTGGAGACTGTTAAGTTTTGTAAATTTCACAATTGCACCCTCAAGTTGATGGGTATTCAATTTTTGTTATTGTAATGGAAATATTATTCAATGGAAAATTGTGCTGTATCTGATAAAACTCGGTGTTCATTTTGTCCTGCAGCCTGAAAGTTGCTGTTTTCAGAAAGTTGATTGTCGGACAACGTATAATTTGTTTTGCTACGTTTTGAACAAAATGGTTCTCGGAAATTTTATTGAATAACTTAATAAAAATAACAAAATAAATACGTCAATTTGTAGGTTGTGAGGTCAAATGAAAATTTTACAGGCTCTTTAAAAGAAAATGGTTTATGTTTTACAATTTTCGAATAGGAAAGAGTTGTTACATTACTCATGATTAAATGAATACAAATTTATGGGCTATAAAAATTAAAAATATAATTTTAATATTTCAAAAATAGTTGCTAATTCTCTAACGATTGGTCCTTAAACAAACAGACTCTTCAGCTATGTTATATTAGTTTTGATTAAACCTAACGTTGGACATATTTTTTTGGCAATCCATTGGTGATATATACGTTCTTTAGTTACAGATATTTAGTTATTTGATAAAAAAATAATTTCAACCGGTAAACAGATGGGTGTCTTAGACTAGGAATAGACTAGGAATGTCTTAGACTAGGAATATAGGAAAGAAGTATATAGATACACGGTGTATGGCTGAGTATCAATGGTTGAACAATTTTTCATCATTTGCATTCATAAAATAGCATGCAGTCCTTACAGTTAAAAATTCACATATAACAATAATATACATAATTATTATTATTAGCTAAATTGAAGCTGAAATTGTAGTCAATTGTAACATTATACGAAATATTGTTTCAAACAAACGTTGCTTGATTTGAAGAAATGAATTTTGTGTTAAATTTTCTTCCATCTTTAAGATTTCAATAGTTATGCCATGAATCTGTAGGACCCAATGCACTGATTTTGTATAGTTTCGATCTTGATGACAGTCAGACGGACGAATGGAAATAGACTAATAAGGTGTTGTAATGAACACAAATACCAAAGTTTTGTTCGTGCCTACGATATATGCTTGAGTTACAAACTTTAGACTTAAATTGATATATTTTGTCATATTAAATAGGTATGTCAAGTATTATAAAGTTTATATTAAATTTTATAAATTTTTGTAATAAAATTAAAATTTTATTTACAAAATACAAAAAAAAATAGTGCACATAAATGTAGGAGAGAACATCATATTACACTTACTTTCTAATTCTATAAATATCTAAATGTAATTCATTTTAATATTCGGATTAAATATCTCCACATATACAACAACAATACCAAATACTGGGTAGTATGTATGTATGTACCTAAATATACTAGGTATAAATATAAGTATATAAAATGTGATAATGTAATTTAGCATGAGGATGTAGAAAAGCTTCTTTCATTCTTAATCGGATAAAAATTTTACACATTCCACTTTGAAAAATTTCCATTACATTATTATTTATAGAAATGTATAAAATGATATATAAGGGGCAGCTAGAAAGCCTGCATATTGCTTTGTAACGCTATATGTGATGTATGTGCCGGAGGCGTTTCATACGAACCAGAGTTATCCTTAAAACACATACAACTTCTCAAAATAAGGTTCAGAATAATTAGTACAAGACCATTAGAAAAATAAGTGCGTTATTTCGGAACAATTTATAACTATGCCAATTTTAATGAAGCTGATAATTTAAAAAAGCTGATAATTAATGTACTTCAAGATTTTTAATTGTTTAGCTACTCAACATATTGTTCAGTATCAATTTTGAACTATTTTCATTGTTTATTATACATAAACTATTCAGATTCGCCACTATTTCAGCTCAAATTTAATTAATGAACACATAATAATAGAACTTTCTCCGTAAGTAATAATACGGTCACGGAGAAAGTGCTATTATTAGATGTTTAATAATTAAATTTAAGCTGAAACGAGTTTTTAAGGTATGCAATACGCAAAGTCAGGAAAATCGGTTTTTTGTTCTATTGCTTTATTTATTAGATTTAAAACTACTCGTTATTAAGTAAGAATTAATAAGTGTACTTAATGCAAAAACAACAGTTTCGTTTTAAATGGAATATTTCCTAGTAGAGAATTCATTTATTTAACACAATTTTTTAAATCAATTTTGTGTATTTATCTGAAGGCAACGTACAAATTTGATGTGGTCGAAAAATCAAATAGTCTACTAACATGTAACCAGTATTCTTAGGAACGTATTGAAACAGTTGAGCAACACTATTCACCGTATCCAAATCTAAATAGAATGTACTATTTATTAACGCGAATGTGGAAACATACACTAATGAATGCTATTTTGATTACTCAGGAAGTTGAATTATTTTGATATTGATACAAGCATCAAACAAGTTAATATTCCTGTTGTTGAACCTATTATGATGTTAACAAACATTGTAATGACATTATTATAACAGTTTTTGTAGTAATACATTGAAAAAGAAACGAAAGAAATTAAACGTTTTTGACAATTTCGTGTGGTTTTGATGTAAGTATATAAATTAAAATTATTCGAAAAAGGAATCTTTGGATGTAGTTAGTCAAATATGGCTCCTGAACATTTATCAAAACAAACCAAATAAATTCAATACTGTTTTATCCAAATGCATGTTGAAAATAAACTTTAGTAAAAAATAACATTTTTATAAATAAGCTTTTATTTAATTGGAATAAATAGAAGAAAATAATTAAAAACTTTAAGAAAATAAATTGTATGCCAGTGATTAAAAAAATCCTTTTGTTCTCCTGATAAGCAGTTCATTTTCTCTATAAAAAAATTGAGTAAACAAAAAAATTAATTGTAGAATAATGCTCTAGGTGATATTTCTCTAGGTGAGTATTCAAGCTTAGTAACCATCGAAACTTTCACTTATTTACGATCGTTAAGAAATTCCACGTTCGATAATTTAACTCAAATGAATTTTTGAAGGGTCGTACAAATTATCCGCAGAAATTTTCCATAATTTCAATCCATAAAGAACATTTACAAATCAATTTATTTAAACTATGGAAGTATGGCATAAAAATGATTAGTCAATATTGAAACTAAAATCTACAAATAAATTTATACAAATTGAAATCGCTACCATAGAACATCAAATATAAGTTAATAATAAAGTTATTATATATATATGTATGTATGTAGTCAATATATTAATTATTTATCTATGTTTATTATATATCCAAACTTCAGTGTATATTATATATAGATAATATAATACCCTATTGATATTATTTTATTGGTTAAGGCAAAATATATGTTTGTTTACATCATTCAAGAGTTGATTTGTAAACAACATAACGGAAAATCAATTAATTTACAATGTTAATTACAAATTACAACATATATATATATATATAAACATATATATATATACATTTAAATAGAATGTTGTATATATGTATATTGTAATCGTTATTACATCCATTGAATGATATTAGGTACTTTAAATACAGATCTACCAAAAATGTTTTATTTGTATTTTATAAAAATACTCGATATTATTATCAAATGTATTACATTAACAAATTAAAATAATCACTTACAGTATTAACTATTTAGACTCGACACATGATGACACATGAAGTATCAAATTTTTTAACAGTTTTTAATGATAAGCATTCAAAAAATATATTAAAATGGAGTCAATAAAGTTATAAATAAATATACAATAATAATATGAAATGCGAATATATGTGCTTATTAGCGAAATTCGGGCTAAAATTGTGGCAAATCAAAACAGTTGAAGAAATACTGTTTCGAACAAAAGTGGTTTACTTTTTGACCTAGAACACGTCACTAAATGTAAGGTCGCAATCTCTTATTTTTTTTTCATTTATCTTAATAACAGGCGACTGATATATCTCGATAAGTAGATGGTTCTATGACTACCTAAACTAAAAACCTATTTTTGGCTTCAAAATTTAGTAGCTTTAAAAGATTTAGATTAAAATTGGTATTTCTGACATATATATATATATATATATATATATATATATATATATATATATATATATATATATATATATATATATATATATATATATATATATATATATATATATATATATATATATATATATATATATATATATATATATATATGCCAATTTTAAAAATGTATATTTAGGAATCCGTTGTTTTCATGACTCATTAGATTGCATTATTCACCCAAATACGTTGTAATCTCTTTGCATGTGTATCTGAGGTTTGCCAAGAATAAGTCTATGAGCAATTTCACAAACTCTATCTGCAAGCGCATAGTCAATGTGCAAGTAACTGCTACGTTTGGACACGCACGGATATTTATATAGAGTGTGTAAACTCGTAAACTTTAATTTCGAAATAAAGTTTTTTACATTCTGTTTATAGGTTAAAAACATTTGAGTGTTATTAGCAAAATTACTATCACTTTATAACCTAATTATACTACGAGTTTATTTATTTTATAGTGTAATAGATTGTACATTACATTAACACTATAGATATAAACAAATATTCTTCGAAAACTATATTATGAAAATTTATTTGAAAAGTGTTGAAAAAATACATAGTTTCAAGAGAATTATTGGTAATTGTTAGAAAATTATAAAAATTTTTTAGCATCACGGCTTTTTTTTTCTCGTTACGGTCATAGAAAATGACGTATGTGAGAATTAGTGAGCAATACTTTCGAAATGTTTTTTGTTTTTTGTTTATTTAGTAATTTTTAACAATTGCAATTTTTAGTTTTTGACAGCTAATTAATAACTTGACTTTTTTTACTTATACTCCTCCATTGAAATGCCTGCTTGCTTGTTACTTTTTTCACACTATGAATCTATATACTTATAACACTTTCCTTTTCTATATAAAGTAATTATAGTGCACCAACCAAAGAATAGATATTTTATATTCAAAAATAAAATTGCACAACAGTTATCAACCGTATTATTCATATTTATTACTGCATGAAAATATGAAATTTCATACTTTTATGAATAAAAAATAAAAGTTAAACATTTCCATTTTCTATATACATACAGAAGCAAATGTAGAACCGTACCACCGTTTACTATTAGGAGAATGGTTTATACATTTAACTATAAAATAAATTTTACCATCATTCCAACATTATTTCATCTCCCAAAGGTAACAACTTACATATCTTGTACATAATTCTCTTTACTCGTTTTTTTTCATCCTTTGTTATAATTTATGACACAATTTTCAATGTAGTTGTACTGTAGGCACCTATTTACACTCAAATGCCATATGTTGTCAAGTCTCTTAAGAATATTATGTATTGTACTTTTTACCTACTTTCAAAAGTTTTCTTAGGCAGCTAGTAAATTACATTAATTTTAAAATCAGCTTTAATTACCGTTAATTTTAAACTCTGGAACAGCTGATATAATTTTTATACTTAAAGCTTAATTCAGACATCAATTGTCATTTTGAATTCTAAAAGCAATAATTTATTACAGTAATTAAACGTTCCATTATCATCCAACATTGATTAACTTTGCTTTTACTATACCCTATTCATAGTATTCTTGTAATGATTTCGTAAGGTACTTATTTCGATATCACGATGCTCTAAAGCAGTAATTCGAAAAATGGTTCATTGTTTGGTTGGTTTGAGTAACGATCAGTCTGTAAAGGTGTAAAATTATTAAGTGATGATTCATAGTATCCACAATAGGGGAACCACGTTCTGGCAGGAATCATTCCTGCATGTTATCTGCTTTATTTATTTGAAATAGTAGAGAGGCAGTTTTGGTCAAAAGGGTAAGTAAGAGTCAGAAAAAAAGTTTCAAATAAAAATTGTCGATAAATACATTTTACATAAAAATGAATTTTATCTGTTTTTGATTAGTATTAAAATTATGGAAGTAAGGAATCTAGAAGTTTCTACTCGTAAAATTTGAGAGAATATTTTACCTCCAGATAAAGAAGTGGCCTCTAACCTAGATTCGCCCTTCGGCCTTGAATTAATTGTAGGCCTACGGCCAGACAACAGCCTTCGACCTCAGCTTTGCTCGCAATAGAGGTATGAACTAAGAACTCCTTTATAAACATATATATACAGTCTAAATTTTTCAGCAATGCGGCCTGGTAACGTTTATTGGCAAATGAAATACCCTCGGTTACTCATTATAGCATCAGCAATCTGCCAGTGAATGTTCCATCAAAATTGAACGAACTGAAGATTATTAGGAACAGAGATAAATTATCTTGCGAAGCGGATGTTTAAGCTATTCAGTGAGGAATCAAACAAATTATAGAGCAATAAAATCGGTCCTGCCAATTTTGAGTTATAAGTGGCGTAATCAAAACATTGTTTTATGTATATAGATATGCATGTATAAAAATTTCTAGATTCTCTTGCTCTGTTATTTTTAATTATAGCCAAAAAATGCAAAAAACCTATTTTCACGCAAAATTTTGTGATCTACTCGTAAAATTTTTACGTGACAACAGTTTTCCAACCCTTATCTTTTAATACAACTGAACTCCCCTTTTCCTTTCAAATATATAAAACCAAGGTTATGAGAGCGTGGTTACCGCTCTCAGAATACATTTGATTCATTACTGCAAAAATTTTCAGTCTTGAGTCAATTTCTTTTAAAATTCGTGTAATTTACTTGTGACTTATTTTTATGACGTATGATCTAAAGAAAAAACATTCACGAGATTTCTTTTAATTAAAAAAAAAATTAAATACATGCAGATGATTTGAATAAAGAAACATAATATTCAAGGGAATACTGAAAATAGTGAAAATCCACTTTCTAAGAATCGACATTTAAAAAGGCATATTTTAAATGATAAAGATTTATAGTTTTTCATGGTAATTTAAAGTCTATGAATAAATATATTTTCTAAATAAATTGTGTAGCATTAGTAAGTCTCGAATCATTATATTAAATGCCGATCGTCCACAATAAACTTTTTCCAAGTTTCAACAACTTTTAAATCAAAATGAAAGAATACAAACAAATCCTTATTGTATAGAAAGGAAAATTAGATGAAGAATCTGAAACTTTCGAAGTATAACAGTTTCTAGATGGTAGAAAATATGAAATAATGGTTTTCTTGACATGGGTATACCTTTCTAGAAGATACTTGGAATATTGGAAGATTTCTTTTACGGCATTACCCATGTAGCATTTTAAATCAAGAAATATATAAAAAAAATTTTTTTCATTTTTTCTTTAAGGTATAAATTAATTACAGGTAAATATATAATTAATTACGGACACGTATATATTATATTTTGAATACCTGTTACACCACTATTTTGAAATGTCATTTTGAAAGATGTTTTCCTTTATATAAAATAATGAATAAAATTAATTATCTGTCAAAAAAGAAATATATTCTGCGGAAAATTTGTTGATAATTGCAAGGACAAATAAAGTATTTGTATTTTTCTTTCATTAATATGATTTCATTATGATAACTTGGGATGTTTGTTTTGATTTTTTTCAATCAGATATAATAATAAATAATAAAGGTTGTTTAAATTATATTTAAAAAAATTCATTGTCCATTAATTCATTTTTTTTTTACATATATTAAATGAATGTACATTAAAACTTTAACGGAAATTTTTATATTTTTAATAACAAATATTATTGAAATTTTTATTTCCTTCTTAATATTCTTTGCGAATCTTATTATTACCGGTACCCCATATAGGTTGTTTCGGAGTAGTACGCAATTACAATAATATTTGTGTTCTCAAACATAAAATTTTTTAACAGCAAGTTTTATGTTAGTATATGTTTCGTTTGAATAATATATTTAAAGATCAACATATACTTTTATGGATTATATCAGAGTACATTAAATATGGTTTAAAGTTTGTAACGCTTAAAAATAATCAAGACATTACTAAATCTTATATGAATGTTTATAGAATTATCCCATTAGTTCATTTTCAGTTTGTTTGTCATCAAAATAAGACAGTAATTAAAGAACTATAATTTTTATAGCGTATTCTATGCTTAAAAAGTGAAATTTAATTCGTGAATTAGCAAAATGGGTCAATTTGGTTCAATGGATTGATATTAATCTCTCACTAATTAAATATTTTCTTTTCTATTCAATATATTTTACATATAATGGTCCAAACGATTTTTGTCTATTTTTAATTTATTTAAGAATGTCTTAACTTTTAATTAATGTTTCTTTTTTTATTCGATTTGTGTAAATGTCAGCCTTTTACTGAAAGTTGCTTCCGGAATCGTACAACCAAAAAACGTAAGATAAAGAAGAAAAGTTCAAGTGCAATAAATATGCGTTTTCTTTAGTATAAACAACTTTTATTGAAACAATTTTTCCCTATGTGTTCAGATTCTACAACTTGGTATCTATTTGACTGATTTCGCTCATTCTAGATCAAATTGCATCTTATTTTATTAGAAATACTGCAGATGTATTATTTATTTTGTGAAAATTCATTTTTATAAAATAATAATGGACACTATGTCTAAATTTCACTCTTAATTTTTTTTTTTTTAATTACAAGTGTACTTTCGGCTCAAAATTATTATTTCTTTAAAGTAATGAATAATTATTCCTTTGTTCTGGAAAGAGAAAGTAGGTAAAATTATTGGTGGAAACTGTGGGTGGGGTAGAAATATTTTTTCGATATTTATAATTTCTAATTTAATAACGGGGAGTTATTAAGGTCTATTTGACTATATAAAATTGTAAAATTTGGGTTTTTATTAAATTTATTGATCTCAAAAGCTTCTAGCAAATTAAATTTTAAGCTTTTGTCGCAAATATGTAACCTCTTTAGTTTGTTTTCAATATAAACTCTATGATCTGTGTTGTTAAAATGAATGGAGAAGTTACAAGAAGATTTATTCCTGTTTATGTGTTCTTTGTATCTGGTTAAAAATTATCTCCCTGGCTGACTAATATTATATTGTAGGTATCTTGTCTTATTCTATTGTAGGTATTTTGTATCCTGCTGAAGTATAGGCAGGCGAATAGGTAATCGAAACTGGAATAATAAAGTGATATTTGAAATTATACCAAAATTTTGTTATTGTCTTCACTCATTAAAAATTGTCCATTAAACGAAAAATTAATCACCTCACAATTGGGCAACCAATAATCTTCCATTGTTAGTTTCATGTACTACGCTTAAATGATATCCAAATGCTGAAAGACTCTTTTTAAATTTGACAAACACTAATAGTATCATGTGACAGAATTATTATTTTATTGCATGTAGACATATTATATAATGAGGGAATTTTTCAAGAAAATTATAAAAGCAGAAAATTTATTAAAAGAAAATTATAATACTTAAATCAAACTGCATACAAACATTTTAAAGTGAACACAATGTTTAAACTTAATTTCATTTTAATATTTTTGCTAGCTGTGTTTTTGTATTGTACAGCAAAAAGTGTAAAATATGAAGAAAACGGTGCACCTGAAATAGAACATAAAACCATTGTAAAACGACAAACGGACAATTTATTAGAGGAAATGAAAATAAATAATGAAAATGTATTTTTGGAAAATAGATTTAATGATATGGTTGCCAATAGGCGAGGAGGTCGTCGACGATGTCGTAGATGTTATGGATAAATTACAAATCAATCATTAAAATTAATGAACTGTCTTTTGTTTGTAATTAATGAATTATTATTGAATTTTAATTGAATATTTTCTGTGACACATAAAAAATATTTAAACATAAATGTGTGTATTCAGGTACATGTATCAAATAATTTTTACATTTTTTTTAAATTTAATACGAAGTTATGTAATAAATTAATAAAATATATTTTACCTATGTATTGTAGTTTGTGATTGTTACGCTATTATGGCAAAAGATGGGCGAAGTGTAGGCCTGATGCCTATTGTATCGTTTATAAATATACATTTAAAAATTTGAATATAGTTTAATATTGATGAATGTAATTTTTGAAAAGTGAGCTGCTTTCTGATTCCGAACTCGTAAAATTTCCGATTAACCCCAAAAACTTCAAATTAGTAAATAACCAGTTTTTATTAGTTTAATAAGATCATTCAATAAGAAATACAAAAACCATTGTGTCTGTCACGCGATCTTTCTGATAACCTGAATTGTGAAAAATAATGCTGTCGAACAAAGGGAATTCCATTTTGTACATGTTTCACAAAATGATTTTGTATTTTATTATTATTTTGAATAATCTATAACAATATAAACCAGATGTCTGTCAATTTTAATTTTTTTAAAGGCAATTGAAAAATATTACGTACGGACAGCGAAAAGAGAATAGAAAACGACTTGTCATAATTTTCGTAGATTTAAATTTTTTAACACTAGTCAACACAAATTTTTAGAAATATATTTATAAATGATACGATACACCGGGACTAAATGTATTTTGTTCATCTATTCCCTTATATCTTCTAAACTGCTTAATTTTATTCAAAAAATAAGATATCGTTTTATGCGTCTTGATACTAAGCTGATGGCTATGTGATGTCTATTAAAATTTAATTCGGCTCTCAAGAAGAAATAAAGAGAAGAAAAAAATTATTGTCCTTGAAATATGTCGTGTTGAGTATGGGCCAAATGAAAGAGTTCAACTCGCACATTTTAAAAATATGCATCTCAATTGCAGTCACTTCGCCACGAAATATTTTAAATAAATAATGAGATAAAAAATGAATATATGTTATGTTTCCGTATATCTTTTATACTAATCATTGCAATTCGACAAATGAGGTATCCTTAGAAGTCTCTTCTTCGTTTGTTGGTTATTGGATTAACGTCACATTATATTCATTTTATAGTGTTTCCGACAAGGTGACTTGTCATTGGATAGGATTGCATAATTGTAAATAGCTTTGTTTTTGGGAGAAGCGGATTCAATTAAGCAAAGAGGATTCAATGAAGTCCGACTTTTTCTTGTCTATTTCTTTCGGTATCAAAATTTATGTTTTGCTTTATTTTTTTATTTATTTTACTTACAATTTTGTCAAAATGGCTGAATAATTCTGGAATTAAAAATTTTTAATTAAAATTCGAATTTAGAGTTAAAATTAGCATAAAATATTTAGATTGTGATTTAGCACGTTTACCATGAGTAGTTTATTGAATTGGTTGACAAAATTAAAATAAATTCACGTTCATTGCATGTGCTACCAAATGTATTACATTTCAAAAAAGTACTGCAGTGTAAATGAAGGAATCTGTGTTAATGTAGGAATCTCGGAACTACATTACCATAAAAAACTATGATAATAAAGTTTGTGAGTCAAATTAAGATGGAATTCCTTACTCAGCTTTCAAAGATTATTTACTGTTTCTTTCCTGTAAAACAAAATTTTATGAGTAGTCCCTGTGGAGATTCATATTATTACTTTTATATTTCCATATTTTGCATTTTAAAAATTTTTCTAATACAACTTTTTCCCTGGTCAGTAACTTAATGACCATGCAACTGAAGTAATAAAATATTGATTAACAGAAGCTATAGTTATCCTGCCATAAAGGATTGTGCTTCTAAGCTACTGTTGTATTAAATAACATGTAATATACATTGTATTTTCCAACACAATTAATAAGATACATATTTAAATGTTATGAAATTTTTTATGCACAACATTGATAAAAAAATCTGGTGCTTATCGATGAGTTTTACCAGAAAAAGACGAAATTGAAAATTTGATTTTTATTTATAAATTTTTTATAACAAAAACTATTCGACAAGCACTAGATTTTCATGTTAATATCATGCAAAGCAAATTTCATAACATTTGGATAAGTAATTTTGAGTTATTTGTGTTGGAAAATTCTTTGCTTCTAGCTGTTGCAAGACAACGTATATAAACAACAAACCATGATTATTATCTGTTATTATTTTATTCAATTTTTTTTTTATCAAACAACATTAATATTTTTAATTTTTAAAAGTAGAAAACAGAGTATACTTATTTATAATTTATAATATTTATCATCATATTGTCAATTTTAAATCTTTTAAATAGATATGTATATAATGCATGTAATATATTTGTTTTTGATATTACTGATAAATTGATAAACTATATAAATAAATGAATGCAGTTATCGATTTCATTCATACGCCATTTAAATATCAACGATAAATATTTGTTTTACGTTGCACGTTTGAAAAATATTACGATATTCAATTACAATATATCTGAATCATCAATCATTTCAATAGGCTTTAGATGATAAGACCTTAGTAGATAAGATCAATAACCTTCTGACAGAAATGATATTTATTCATTTTAATTAACTATAATCAAATTTATACTAAATGGTAGGAGCAATTGCATTGATGCATCAGAGTTAAGTATTGTTTAAATTGAAACATTCATATCATTGAAGTTAATTTTTCAAATATTATTTCATAAAATACTCTTTATTAAAAATGCTATGTACAAAATAAGCTAGTCAAACGGGAGTAGGTGTGGAGGTAGCTGAAATTATTCAATAGATTTATGTAACAAGGGTGAGAATTCTTTCAAATATTTTCTACAACAACTCTTACATATAAAACTGTAAAACACTTCCGACATTTTTCGTTACATACCTTTGGAATGTATCGATACTTATAATAAGTATTGTTATTTTAAACGAAACCTGAATAAACAATTTCTTTTTTAAAATTTATTGCTCTGTTTCTACAAAAAGTTTAATTTAAATACAAATTAAATCAGATTGGTAACATGTATACACTTTAATAGAAGTTAAAAATATTTGTGTTCATTACAATTATGTATACTATCAGGACCTTCATCTTGTTGGAGGTCCTGGGCACATTAAAATATAAATGCCCTTATGAACCTGACAACCCATCATTTTTTTTTTCAATTCGTAATTAAATTTTGTATTTTTTTCAAACTTGACGCTTCATGTTCGCTCCGTTTGCTTAATTCAAATAGTGCAAGTCACTACCGTACTTTTTGAGAAAAAACACACAAAATATTAGATAAATGAGTGCATTTATGTTTTTTTTTTTTTTTCAAAACCGTGTTGGCACTTGTAGAATTTTTATATATTTAAAGCTATAAATAAGCATACTGAAATTGCCAGATTACAAGAGTAGCTTCACGCATATAAAGGCTAATAAGCTAATAAGCAAGTATTGTTGTCATTATAGTTAGATGTTTTCGAAATAAATATAGGGGTCTGTATGCTATCTGTAATTTTGTTAAAACCATAAGTAAGGACTATAATTTAAAAAAATATGATACTTTCTGAATTTTTTTATTTCCGGTCCGAAACCAATCACTTTAGAGAATAAGAGAATGTATGTAAAAACAAATAACTGTTAAATTATATTAAATGGTTAATAAAATAGTAAACACTATGTTGTTTATTATTACAGGAATTATGTTGTCCTTTTGTAATTAGAGATTTTAATTTTATTATTGTGACATGGTGTCAACTTTTATAGATATTAATTAGAATGTGTGACTTAAATTTTGTAAAATAATTTCGACTATTTATAAATGGATAAGATAAAAAAATTTAAATATCGATTTGATTAATTGACTAAAGTCATTCATATTTGAACTTTGATATAGTAAAATATAGTCGAATAATTATATTTTATCACTTAACATAGCTTTTTAACAAAATAAATAGATTGAAATTAAAATAACCCAACTGCATACATACAATAAACCAGCAATACTTATAGCTGTAGAGATGAGGGACACAATCATATTCTAAAGGCTGATTTTTTTTTATATTACTAGCAGACCCAGTCAAGCGTTGCTGTGACAATTTGGAGCACCCGGTATTTGTTGTGGTACATCCAGTATTTGTTGCGAGTGATCCGGTATTTGGACTAGGACAACCGTGACACGAAATTTTTATATTTAAACCCGGTGTTTGGTATGGGCCAAACGGTACCCCCGTGCCAGCCTTTGGCCTTAGCTCCGCGTAAGAAAAAAATTCGAAACCTTTGACATGAAATTTTTATATATACACCCGGGATTTGATAAGGGCAACCCGGTATTTGGTGTAGGACACCTGGTATCTCAGCCCCTTGACGCACGGGGTGACCTTCGACCTTGGCTCCGGATCTTAGAAATTTTGTGGCAGATGACGGTTATTTTTCTGATCATACATAGGTCTAATACTCATTCTGGTACACATCCTTGGACTTCAACGAACATTATAAAAAATGAATTGGCCAAATTGGTCCATGTGTTCTTGAGTTATGCGCTTACCAACACATTTCGCGATTCATTTTTATAATATATAGAAGATAACATATTTATGGTGTAGAGAAATGGTCTGCTATCAGTCAGCTTGATTCATTACCATGTTCTGGAAGGCGAGAAAAAATTGTACAAAAACCATGTAGTTCAAAATAATCAAATGTTATGCATTTTTGTTTGTATTTATACTTCAATTGATATATTTTATTAAAATTCTGATATGCAGTTTTGCAATTTGAAATGATTCAAAAAAATTCAAAAATAATATTTATTTTACTATTGCTCAACAATATTTCGAGATAATGTATGAAATACTTTCGATAAATTGGCCTCTGGTTCAGATTCCAAGCAATACCTCAAAAACTACGTATGTTATCGTTAAAAAGATATAGATTATTTTTGAAATCTACAGGTCAAAACATTTATTTCATACAAATCAAGTCATTTTGAATTTCAAAATATGTTAATATTATAAAAACTCAAAGTATAATTATTTAAACTGCTTAAACAAAATTTTGGTTTACTGGTCTGAAAAAGAAATTTATTATTATTATTTTTAATATGTAATTTTTGGAATTGCTTAATTAATTTGCCAATAAATTGCAAATGAGATAGTAGATAGATATACATTATATGTTATATTACTCGTATATTGTATAAATTATTAAAATTTTAAAATTTTTCCGCAACTGAACAATTTACACGGGGCTGTGAATTATTGATAATTATATTACCATTAATTTATTAAATCGGTAAATAAATGAGAAGCCGTATCTTTATATAATAAAATGCTGTCGCATTGACAACGAGAAGCTAATTATTTCTCCAATGAACTAATTAAAAAATTATTTGGATATCATTTTGTTTAGTTTTGAATCCTGAGAAATTGATGGTGCCTTTGTTTCATTGGTTTTTATAACCTAATTAAGTGGCCGATTTTATTTATGGCCTCATATTGACTAAGGCTGCTCAATACATTTTAGATATTACTTCTCAAAAACAACACCGATTTTGATGAGAATTTGTAATTTATTCAAATTCAGATACGTTTTGGAGCGGGTAACTTACTATAGCCATCTCCCATGACACCATGGTTGAAAATTTTTACATTTATATGATATAAAGAGCCTTTTTTTGTAATAATTTACTATTTTTCTTTAGTGAAAATGTTCTAAATTAATCGATTTTGACACAATTAAAGCTACTATATTAACCTATGCTACGCATAGACATATAAAATTTCATCAACATTGAATGAATGAATCATAAAACTTGCATGTTTCGAGCGCTGTATGCAGATAACGGTAATTGATATATGAGATGTTTCTTAGATTGGATCATCCTGAACCTTTCCGCACTACTCTTTACAAATTTATAAGTATTATTTCATGAGTTGTGGAGTTTCAAAAAAATTTGAAATTGGAGCAATAAAATTGTTAATATTAAATTTCAGGAAAACAATAATTACGAACTTAGAAGTAAAAATAACTCTGTCAGCTACATTTTTAAAATATTTTTGTGGACGGAGTGATTCCCAAGAAATCTCTGTGGCTACGCTTGTATATTTGTTTATTTTAAGTAAATATATATTTAATATAAATTTTTATTAATATTTATCGTTAAAAGTAAACATTCATATTGCAGATAAATTAGTTGATATGTTTATAAATATTAATAGTGTTAAGTTTTGACTGGTAAATTGAATATTGTAAAATGAAAATCAATTACTTATTTTTCTTTATAATAATAATACTATTAAATGTGTTGATATTGATTAAAGGAGAAGAAGAGATTAATTCGATTGAATTCATGGATTCAAATGAGCTAGGAAAGCAAATAATTCATGAAAATGAAAAAGACAATAACAATAATCATAAGTTGATAAGATTAAAACGAAGAGTTTGGAATCGTAAAAGTTGTTGGAAATATTTACAAAGTAAACTTGTGCAAATAAAATATGGAAAACGACGTGGTATGCAACCTTTCAGAAAATGTTCAAAATATTTAAACGAACAAAGAAGAAGATCTGGTTCGAGAACCTAATGATGAATAAATTAATATCACACTGAAATTGTTTTAAATGTGGCTGGGACGGGTTATTTTTAATGGCCAGAATCTATATAAAAATTTGTATGAGATTTAATTACGAATAGTGTTACAACATATTAGTGAGTCTCTTTCTTCTTTGGACCTGTTTAAATTTTCTTTATCGTCTATATCTTCAAATTGATGAATATTCGCTTGTCTATTGTTATTGCAATGGGAAGATCGTTCAAGAAAAACACCATTTTGTATGATACATGATAAAACTCAGTGCTTATCGCCTAGAAACCTGAAAATTACAATAAAAAAATACCCAATTTGGATCTTATGTGTACAATCAAAATTATTTCAGAATTTTCGAAGAGAAAAAAAAATGTTCCAATTAAGTATACAATTTTTTGATGGTTATTATCACGAAAAATGCCGTGGGCACACGAACAATTTTATATTATGAATATTAATAGATTTTCCTTATAATCTACAATAAATTTAAAGAATACATTTTCTATAAGATTTTAAATAAGTAAATTAGGATATTTAAAATAAGATTTATATTTTCATTTAAAATGTTTACTTTAATTGTTAACAAGTTTAATAAAATGATATTTTGTTTAAAATTATTACTAATTTTATTTCGTTTTAATCCAAAAAGTTTTTCAGTCTTTGTGCAAGAATATAAGAAAATTGATTAAATTATTTGAATTTTTAAACACCATATATACATGCTCCTTTTCAAACTATACAATAGATTCAGTATTCAAGAATCAATCACGATATTCAAATTGAAATTTAAAATAGATACTTTTTAACACGCTTTTATTAGCTTCACTCGTATGTTTGTTTGTCTGTAGGTAACTCTCTGAAGTTGGCTGCAGAACGCATCTGAACGGATCCTTTGCATGAGAGTAATAAAGATAGAGCTAGTGCGCGAACTACGCATGCATGCGTGTTTTTTTAGTTTTTTTAAACTATTATAATTATTTGTAATAATGCCTCATTAACAATATAAAAGGACAGATGTAAAGCTATAACTTTCTACATTTGAGGGTACAAGAAACCTAAATATAAAATTCCAATATCATTCCGAAAAGATTTTTGAGCTCTGTGAGATATTTGATTTCGAGTACCTTAACAAATTAATTTTTGGGTTAGGCACGAATGTTTATTTAATTAAAATCACAAGATCTAGCCATTTACTTTCCGATTTTCATCTGGGTATGCATCCACGAAACAGTTGATCGCGTTCATGTGGAAAACACAAAAAGCTTGATTTTCAATGTGTGCGGTAAATGAAACGAACAGAAGTCAGGAATTTTATAAAATATTTTCTACACAACGGATATGTGCAGATGGACTGGTTATTTTTGACTGAGACTGGCCGGTGATTAAAATGTGACGTAACTGGTATGTGGAACTTTATATGGAAGAATTCTTGATGCGACTGTGTATGCTTGCATCCTTTACTGCTTGTTTAATTTTTACTAATAAGCCACGATTCTCTTCAACTCTAGATTGCAATGTAACCTTCCGTTTTAGCAATACCCGGGAACAGGTGATTGTTTTATTTTATTTTGTTGGTTTTATCTCCAGTATTTTTCTATGTTCATCATAAATATTAATTATGAAAAATAAGAACAAATCAAATATTCATAAATACGTATCGGGATTATTTAAATACTATATAGCGAAGAAGAATCTTGTATAAAATAAAAATTACATTATCGTAGAATGGACTTAAATAGAAAATTATTATTTTCCAAGAAAAAATTTGACTAAGGTTACATTTAATCGAAAAACTATGTATAAAAAAGTATTAAATATCCAAATATAGGAAAACTTACAACCAAGCATTCAAATTGCATGTAGGCGAAAGATCAAAGACTGGCAAGAATAGACAGTTAAATTTGAACCTTTATTGATATAGGTAAGCTTTTAGTGACGGCAGGTAACCTTCATGAGCATAATCCCTTTTCATATTTGGTGAATATATCGGAGAAGGACAGTTTAATTAAGTAAATGTACTAAACGATTATTGACATATTATCTCCGTCTCAATTCTAGGCATGTTGGCTCTTTGAGACCATAGAAATAAGAAATATTCAAAAAATTCACCAATTATTATTATGTTTAAGTCTTGTAAGAACTTGATTTGTGACCTTAGAACTGAGAAATATTCATAAAAATTCACCAATTATTATTATGTTTAAGTCTTGTGGGAAATTGATTTGTGGTCTGGCTAATTAAACATAACTTCAAATATCATAGTTTTGTTTTGCGTCGCAAAAGTAAAAACATTTTCTTTTTCTGTTGATAATAATTAAATAAATGATGTTGAAAATCTACATCGTTAACTGAATATATAAATAATAAAAATGATAGTAGATGATCACGATACATTTTAATTTAGTTATTAAACTATTGAACTGAAATGAAAATATCGTAATAAAATAGAGTTATCAGATTTATACTGCTGAATGAACCGATCAATATATTCAATAGCTTTTATATTCTTCTTAATTTCTATTTGAAAACTATAAGATTTTATTCTATTATAAAAATTATCGAAGGTTAATAAATAAAAATATAATTCCTTTGGTATCACTTGAATAACTCTCGTTGAATCAAATAAAACACACGAACATATGGCTGGTATTATTATTATCATGAACACAAGCGAGTTATTTTATTTTTGTGTCCGATTATCAGATGGTAGAACTTGGATGTTTTTAACATATTTTATTGTATAAACAAATTATATCCTTTTGTAGAAATAGAAATGGCACTTCGACTTGAAACGGACCCGAATATCTTTTTAACTGATAACGTTATAGTAAAAAGAAAAAAATATGTATTTTAAGTTTTTAGCCTAGTTTAAAATAATTACTCCTTTAAAAAAAAAACCTTGTAGCTCATTGGCACATCAACATCAAAATTTTAAATACGCATAGGGTCCTGACGATAACTTTTTTTATTGCACTGAAATCCATAGGGCCATCAAATTAGAAATAGGTCAAAAATAATAAATTAAACTTTATTAATAAAATTATAAAATAATTTATTGAAATTAAAATGAAAACTTATTGAAATTAAACAAAATAATTGTTTTAAACTTTGTAAACTTAGTAAAACTTTTAAAATCTAACGCATTTTATTTTAACAAGTGAAAATTACAACAAACAATGTTAATTATTCTTCTAGATTCTCGACATATGGTTCTGTATATATATTTAAACTATTTTAAATGATTAACATTCTTAAAATACTCTAAATAATTGCAATTATGTATGGATATTATTTATTAAATATTATGTATTAAAAAAACAAACATGGATTTAATGTACCCGATGAACCGATTTTGCACATTCATTTTGACTTATTTTGATGATGGCCAGACATGCGTCGTAAATGAACTAGTCAGATGATTCTGTGACCACCAATACCAAAATGATTTTTTTGTGCGGTCAATATTTGTTAGCGTTAAATATTAGACTATAATTAATATACATTAATAGACATTTTCTATGTATGTCAAGTATGAAAAGCTAGACTAATCATTAATTATCATTTGATAATCTAATATTTAGAACTTACTTGGTAAAATTCGAAAAATTATTGATTTAAATGTAATTTAAAGAATTTTTGTACACCATATTAAACTACTATTATTATGAAAACCATTTTGAATTTATAAGTTAATTTTGAATTTATATTTTCCATCAAAGATAAATACATTTGTATGAATCAATAATTCATTTCAATTTATTATGCCAATTTATTTATTATTAAAAGCTTTTATTAATTGGTTGACATTAGAAATATTAAAATATTGCGCTGAGCCCCTAAGGATATGAAATTTTATTACACTAAAATGTTTTATAATGACACATAAATATATAACTTATAATATACAAACGTGTAGACGACGTGTATATAAAATGTAAAAGTATTATTCCACATCAATTACTGATGATGCCATAAATGTTGGATATTAGTAACATTTTTTATTTAATTTTTTAGAGGCGCCATCTGTAGGAGTTGAGCTTGAAAATAGTACAAATTGTCTTACATTTTTCTTGACGGCTCACCTAAAAGATTTAATTTACTGTGAAATAAGAACTACAAGCACATAGAGCTTTGTGGATTTCTGCAAATTTCGATATGAGTTTGACAAGGGAAGATAATGCAAAATATTAAGAAGTAAAGATACTTTAAAGTAATATTTATTGATTTTTTATTTATTGAAGCCGTTTTCAAATTTTGATTTAAAATTAATATAAAATATCTAGAATTTGATATGAAATGTGTTACATCGTGGGTAGTTTTAGTGTATTTACTGGTTAAAATAAAATTCATTCATACTAGATTATATATTAACTGTACTTTTTTTGTCTTCGATCTAATTTACAATTATTGTATATTATTTAACATTAGTTGTTAACTGGTCATTTTGACTAAAGCAATTTCATAAACTTAGTGAGCATATTTAACATGTGCGCTTATAAATGATAGGATAATCGTATTGTTCATATATTCGGTTCAAAAATATCGCATTTTAAAGTTTTAAAGAGTTCTGCTGCCGAATCAGTGTTAGACTATATTTTCTCGAAAAAGGGCTTTTAGTGATTTATTTAACTTAGTGTGATTTTTATCGCTATGAATTCCAATTTTTAATGCTGTTTTATAGGGTAATGCAAAGAGATGTAAGAGAATAAACAATAACACTTAATTTACGATTGGCGGTTTAGTTTGCTAGATATCGTAAAAAATTTGACCTCGGATTCGGATTCCAGACGATACACATCCCAAATTTTGGACTCAATTAAAAACAAAAATCTTCCCTCGATATTTAAGCGAGATTCGTTTAAACTATTAACGAATGAATGCTTTGTTTTTGAAATATTGCATGATACCTGAGTCGGAGTTGATTATTGGAGACAAATTTCATGCGATATCTCAAAAACTAGTCGTTAAGATAAATAATTTTAGATAAGTAATAGCTAATGTATTTATTTTTTATATATTCTAAACGGTTATACTATTTGAACACTTTTCAATTTATAATTGATAGGAACACAGTTAACTCATTTCCGACTGGTATCTTCACTATTCACAATATATTGTTATGATTTAAATGTAGATTATTATTTATATTCTGGATTAAATAAAGTGAAAAGTATTAAATTAATTCATACAATGTTATGAATTTCATTTTAAATAATTAACTTGATGTCAAATGTTATGCTGTATTTTAGGTCATGAGCCAAATATTAGATTAAAGTCGGTTTATAATATTAAATTTTTTATATTTGTCTATAAATAAAAGCTTCGCCACCCGTAAGCAGTGTTTATAAATACTTCAAAATATTTGTATGTGGTTGAATTATGGTTAGTAAAACAACTGTTTCTTCTAAACATATGTTAATAAATTGATCGATTTTTTCCTGAATAAAAGATTATTTGAAAACATATGTAAACATCCATTTATCCTAATCATAACAAAACGCTAATTGCCAGACGAATAAGCGTTACCTATATAAAAATTGTTTTATAATTAAGCGGCATATCGTCGCTTAATTATAAAATCTGCTCTGATTCTCCAACCTGCTACCTGCAATGTATTTATTTTGCAATGTTTACAGGACGGAGATAAAAATAAATTTCTCAAATTTAGGTTAAACATAAAAGAAATGGTCGCGGGCCAACCGGCACGTGAGGGTTTTGGGAATAGCAGTTCTCACTCTTTGCAAGTGAATATCATCATTATTCTTTTACCAAATTGTAGATTATAGCATGAACTTTATAATAATTCATTTAAGCCCAAAAGGATTGAGGAGGTTAACGAAAAAAGTAGGCGTTTATAAATTAATGTAATTAAACACAGGAAAATGGTTAAAACTTGGAAGAATAGAGGAGAGGCAGAACCCTAATAAATATATAAGAAAATCACCTTTTAGGACCCATACGACGAAGGATTTTTGACATAATATTTTATTATTTAACCCAAGGAGTATTTAAATTATTTCTTAAAAATACTTGTTAATATTTTAGACAAAATTGAAAACAAATAGAAATATATATATATATATATATATATATATATATATATATATATATATATATATATATATATATATATATATATATATTATATATATATATATATATATATATATATATATATATATATATATATATATATATATATATATATATATATATATATATATATATATATTTATTATGTAAAATTTTAATAATAATAATTTTAATATAATAATAAATTTATAATATTTTTTTTTTATGTTGTGACAAAATATTTGTAGAATTTGTTTATATTAAAAGTTATTTTATTTAAAATACCTTTACCAAAAGCTACTATTGTGTTTATAATTATATAGAATTATATTAATACTTGTTCATTATCATAATATTCAAATAATATACAGATAATCTTCAGGCGTATGTAGTTAATTATACATGTAGTCTATTGACAAGGATATTGAGGTGCTGGAGGTACGTATACATAAATCGAGAACCACGTTCTGTTAATTGATTTGTATTAAGAATACATGAAATAATGATGATCTGAGTTTTGCGGGATCAATTTTTGATTCAACCTTTTTTGCGACCCTGTCCCATCTTACTTCAATAAATATAAGGTATGATATAATCGGATGATTCTTATTTATAAATTGGACACAAAAATAAGTGTTCAAGGTGTGATCCGACACGACGATCTTCACAATGAGCAGGCTAGAAAAACCAACAATTTGCTTATTAAAATTATTATGAGTATTTTTTTGTCTTTTATTTATTTTTTTTTTTTTTATCCTCAAAATAAAATGGCTGTACTGAATTTGCTGTAAAGTGATTAGGTTTTAAGTAACGAATTAAGAGTCTTGAGATAATCGAGACGAAAAACAAGCGAACACACATACCAACATACGAACAAACACACACACACACTCAGAAATCTCTATTCAAAGTTTGGATTAGGGTTCTAGTGACCTTAAAACGAAAAGATATATAAAAATTTCTAATTTACACAATGCCTTACAATTGAGAAGTTAAGAAGAAAGCAAACAAATATTGTTTTCGCCCGTTATGTTTATGTTTTAAATATGGTACAGACCAATTTCCAAAAACTTTTTTTTTTTTTTTAACAAAGAGAACAGTTTGAAGAAATCGAATTGTAATATGAATATTACATTTTCAGATTATATAATTACTGCGGTTTAAAAATGCACAAAAGACTTAATAGATACCGTTTTACATAAAAGCATACTCTTTTATTTAAAACGCTAGTGATTCTGTTCATGTTTAAAAAAAGAAAAAAATAATAATTGTGGTTAGGTAATATAATATAATAAAAAAAAAGGGAATAAAAATTTAATTTATGATGATAAATTTTTAAATCTTTGTTTTATAATATAATCCCTGAAACTGTACAACTTTTTTTATTTTTAAATTTTATGATATATTATAGCTGGATCATTCAAATTAAAATAAAATGAAATGAAAAGAGCATTATTTAGAACAGTATTTTCCTCTTCTCATTTTTTAACAAGTTAATTTTTAGCTAAATACTAAGGCAGATCAAGAAGTCTTTAGCAAATGTTAGAGACGACGCTTGTAGCATCGCTGATGTTTTTATTTAACAGTCTTCCCCAATAGGAATCTGGAAAAGTTGTAGTCAGATTTATCATCAGTTAAACTAAACCACTTTGTTGAAAATAATGGAAAAAAGTGAGTTGAGAGGTGTAATTTCTTTTTAAAAGGCTTTACAGCCAACGACATAATAGCATAGTGGGATTCAGTTCTCGGCACATTTACCCTTTTATTTGCAAGAGTTTATCATTTTATAAATAAATAAAAGCGTGGTTATATATTAACATAAGACAGACACCCTGTTAGCGGACAACGGCTTTCATAAAAAAAGAAGTTTACGACATCCACAAATGCTTTTTTAAGGAACTACTTCAATAATACGTTTCTGAAAGCTTAAAAAAGTTGCAGGATCGTCTGTGAATGTGTATAGAACAAGAAGCGGATGATATTGAAAAAAAAAACACAATTTAAATAAATAAAAATTGTTTTTCTGTCTGTTTTCTAAACACTTATTGATTTTCTCTCGTATATAGTACGTTTTTAAAACATATGTGTGTAATTCTAGTATATTATGTACCCAGGTAAAATTTTAAAATGATACAATTGAGAAAAAACTATTAAAAACATACCTCCAAAAACGAGAAAATTTACTATTTTAAATATAATGGAAAAGAAATACATTGTAAACGTAAATAGTAGAAATAATCTAGTCCTTCTATCGAAATGAGTTACTCTAAGTCCGTCCTTTCAACCATGTATCCAAACGATATAAAAATATTCAATCATTTATCGTTCGATAAAATACAATTAAATTTTTCGTTATAATAAGTGATATGAAAAATTTTAATCATTAAATAAACTATTCAGAGGATGATATGCACTTGTGAGGGCAAAAAACGAGCACCACATTCTTTCAATGCAATTATGTTAAGAATAGCTCAAATATTAAGGATTTTACAATATCTTATTACAAGAAAATGAAGCATATTACAAAAAAATTTAAAAGTTCCAAAGTTTTTATTTTTTGTCCATTTCACTTAAAGCAATTATCAACATTGAAAGTGACTACCAAATATCATTTCATTTGAATACTTTTTTTTCAGTTATTTATGCGCAAACAATGAAGAAAAATACAATGGGTTCTTTTCAAGTAACTTGTGCCGTGCTGTGCTGAGCCTTCGTGTGCCTTTCAAATATCATTGTAATTCGATTCTCAGTTTCTGAGAAATACGAGAAAAAACATACGTACAAACATACATTACATTTATAAACTTTGGCATACTATTTTAGAAGGCCATATAGTGAATATTGTGCAGTTCCAATAATATTTCTTCATACATGCAGGTTGAATTGATAACATCCTTTTTTATGAAACTAGGTTAAAAATACTCAAGTCACAATATCATTGCTTTACAAACATATTAATTTTTATTTACTTTTTACTATGTTATAATAAATATTTAATCATGATACGTTCGATATAATACATTGGGTTATTCCATCACAATAAGTGATCAGAAAAAATATAATCATTAATTACAGACACCATTGTAGAGCGAGGTATGCGTATTTTATAATGTTGAAAAAGTATATTATTCCTCTACTAATCACGTCAAATTTTTAATTACAAATTTGTGTCAAAAAAATTTAAAAATGAATGATCATTTTCAAACTAACAAATATTTTTTTGGTTTGGGAAAGATTTTAGGATTATTTCCATTTCAAGTAAAGAAATCCATAAATGGAACTTGTACATTGGAAGTTGATAAAATTCATTTATACTTTTTGCAACCAATTTTAGTTATATTTCTATATCTGCTGCCATGCTGTCTGCATATAAATAATTTTGTCTTCGGAAAATCATTTGGATTTTTGAATTCATATTCTTTCAAGTATTGTGAAGTTGTTTTATTTTGTATTTATTACGCAACGATCATAAAACACCGTAATAAAATGATGGCCATTCATAATTATTTACAAAATCATGATGTACAATTAAAATTAATTGGTTTAAAAATTAACTATCGACAATTGTTTAACAATTTATTAATATTATTTATTTTGAATTTTTCAACAAAAGTATTTTTATTAGGTGCTACTATATGTGAATATTTAACACGTAATCACAATAATAATGTATTATTTTTCAATTTGAGTGGGTGGTCAATCCTCATTTTTGAATCTTTCTGTACATTCCATTTTATATTAATTATTTTTTGTATAAATATGCGTGTTACATTGCTTAATGATTTTCTTCGAACAATGTGTGTAGAAAGAGAACTAAATTTATATTATTTGAAAATATATTTCAATAATTACACTACTCTTAAAGCTTTTTTAAAACACACAAATGAAATTTTTGGCTTACATATTTTGGCTTACATTGCGTATAAAGTTTTACTTGGAATTATATTATTGTATCGAACAGTTCAAATTGGTAATACATTTTTCATATCATATACTACAACAGTAGTTGTGGATTTTGTAAATGTGATTTGTATTTGTAAATATGTGGAAGACAATTTATATGCAAATATTGAAATTATTGAAAAATATGCTGTAGAAAATATTGAAACACCTGAAATAATGCAAAAGGTAATATCTGCATATACATGCCTATCAATGAAGTTTTTAAATAACGCAACAAATGATGATTAATAATGCCTATTTGCCGCCCCAGAATAACGAAAAAAAATAGCTACAAGATTGAAAGTTAAATTTTCAATAACATTTCAATTTATTCTGTACATGAACATTTTTATCGACAATTACAATTGACTCTGTGTATAATAACAAAATATCGTTAAAAAAATATAATTATTAATACTTGTAGGACGATAAACTTTGGTCTATTTGAATTATTCGCTCAAAATGTTTATGTATGCCCTTTTAAATATTTTTGAATGAAAATTATAGTTAGATGAAAGTTTAGTGTCCTCTAAGTAATATTAATTGTAGTTTTTTTTTTTATATAATTTCTTTTTAGACCCCGGTGGTTGAAGTAGAATGAGTTATATTCGACGGAGTGCATGCCATACTGCTTTTTAATTTCGACATATTTCTAGGATTATCCAATTTCTCTCCCCTTCACATAAAAATCAGTTTATTTAAAAATAACACTTTTATAACAAATTATTTTTTTGTAGATGTTGGATATACTTCAAATTTTTAACTTGACAAAGTTTTCATTTAACGCTTTTGCAGTTTTTAATTTAAATTATGAAACAATATTAGCGGTAAGATAATGCTCACATAAAATAATTTCAAAATTTTATTAGATGATTTAATTTAAATTTTTTAATAAATATTTTTAGATATTATCGACATATTTAACTTATTTTATAATATTATTGCAAATGGATACAAGCCGTTTATAAATATTTAAAATTGGCGCGTAATAACTTCTTAGGATTTTAAAGTCTATTATTACACGAAAATGATGTATTTGAGGAAATATTAAAAGAGCTTAAAAATATTTATTGCGGCAGATTTTGCATGAATCAATCATTAAAATAACACCAAACTTTATATTCCATCGATAAAAAAAATTGCCATGCAAAATCCGGATGCTTAATATTTGAGTGAACCTTCTAATAATTTCATGTTCAGATTGTAAAATTGTGAGTTAAAAGTTAATAAATTTTGTTTAAATATTAATTAAAACTTTAGTCTTACCGTACCCTAACTCTTATAATTTAAGCTACCTCTCATAACCCCTTATGGAAAAAATTTATATTTCAAAGTGTTCCTGTTCTTATCTAGTCATTAATTTAATTGTACATTTTAATGAGCCACTTTCCCATTCGTGAATAACCACTTTTACCCGAACCATTTCTCCCAGACTTCTCCCATTGCTGATAAACAATTAATTTTTGGCTGTAGCTGTCCTATTTTCCCAAATTTTCCAATTTTCTCGCTAGCACATTGTAGCACAAGTCTAGCAGGTTCTAGCATATCCTATGTTTTTTTCAAATTTAAACATCACGTTGTTAACTTCCATTTTATTTATTTTATGCTGGATGACAGATCATTCTCCTTCGAGAAATATAAAATTCATAAGAATTTAAAAAATTTTAATTAGATACTGCATTTATAAACCAAAAATTTATGTGAATTGACGCAGGCCTGAAATGTGTAACTTGAACAAAATTTATTATACGATATGTTTGCTATATGGTATTGTATGCAATAATGCCAACCGTTTCTCTATGAAATATCGAGATTCAAACAGTATAATGAGATGAATCTAAACAGGATGAAGAAAATAGTCATTAAATAGTAGCATAAATTTCAATATATTTTTCCTGTTTATACTTATCGTATAATTAGAAAGAGTAAAGCAATTTATGCATAGAAAAAGTTTGTTGAAGTAAGATTTCTACTTCGATTCATATCGTTTTTGAGTTTATAATACCCGCTTCTAGAGCTATTTCTAGGTAAATTATCCATCAATGAAATGGAACTATTAAATGACAGAGGTTTGTTTTGTTTAATTTAAAAATGTTACTATTTATCTTTATTAAAATAATTCATATTAAATTTTTTTATTAGTATTTAAAAAAAGAAACTATAATATATATATAGTTTATATAATAAAAAAATTGTCTTCTTCAACAGTCAATCAGAAATTCTATCATTGTAATTCATTTAAGTAAGGGTTTTGAAAACGAAAAGTTGGTAGTGATTGCGTTCGTGAACATAGGTTTTTTTTTAAGTTTGCGAACCTCAGATATTCACGCGCCTCGCACAAATGCTCAGATTAGTGAAAAGTACACTTTTCAGCATTAACCTACTACAGCTTAATTTGATGCGCTGAAAAAGATACCGCCTACGACTTTTTTGTTAATCTGATCGGCTTCCGTGCATTCCAGTGCAAAGGTATGTTTTATGTCTTAATTTGACGTGCTAACTGTAAATAAAAATACTCAATTACATTGATTTAAAATTATATTATTTATTATTTTTATTTTTGTGTCTGATAATTAATATTTAATCACGGTTCGTTCGATATAAAACATTTGCTTATTTCATCACATTAAGTGAGTGATATGAAAAATATAAATCATTAATTACACCATTTAAGAAAATTAGATATTATGATCAATATCTGAAACGGTTAATAAATATTTTATTAACTATTAAAAAGTATACAATTCATCTAATATTTACACTAAATTTTCAATTTCAAGTTTATATCAAGTAAAGAAAATATAACAATGAATAGTCATTTTCAAACTAATAAATATTTTTATGTATTGGGAAAGAATTTAGGAATCTTTCCAATTCAAGTAAAGGAACACATAAATGGGACTTGTACTTCGGAAGTGGATAAATTTCGTTTGTATTTTTTACAACCAATTTTAATAGTGATTCTATATCTAGTACCATACTGTCTGCATATAAAAAGTTTTGTATTTGGAGAATCATTTGGATTTTTGAATTCATATTCTTTCAAGTATTGTGAAGTTGTATTATTTTGTATTTATTACGCAACGATCATAAAACACCGTCATAAAATTGTCATCATTCATAATTATTTACAAAATCATGATGTACAATTAAAATTAATTGGTTTAAAAATTAACTATCGACAATTGTTTAACAATTTATTAATATTATTTATTTTGAATATTTCAACAAAAGTATTTCTATGGGGTGCTACTATATGGGAATATTTTACTGTATCTGATAATAATACAATAATTAGCAAATTGAGTGGATGGTCAATCCTTATTTTTGAATCTTTCTGTACATTCCATTTTATATTAATTATTTTTTGTATAAATAAGCGTGTTAAATTGCTTAATGATTTTCTTCGAACAATGTGTGAAGAAAGAAAACTCAATTTATATTATTTAAAAATATACGTCTATAATTACACAACTCTTAAAGCTTTTTTAAAACACACAAATGAAATTTTTGGCTTACATATTTTGGCTTACATTGCGTATAAAGTGTTACTTGGAATTATATTATTGTATCGAACAGTTCAAATTGGCAATACATTTTTCATAGCTTATACTATACCAGTAGTCATGGATATTTTATATTTGATTTGTGTTTGTAAATATGTAGAAGACAGCTTATATACAAATATTGAAGTTATTGAAAAGTATGCAATAAAAAATTTTGAAAATCCAGAAATTATGCTGAAGGTAATAAATGCAGAAGAAAAACTTAAAATTAAGGCAAAAAATTTTAATTCCTTGATTCATAATGTATTATATTAAATTACTCAAAAATATTTTCATATTATTTTACCTCCCGCGTGCAATGTTTGTTTTCTTTTTATAAATCGTACATTTTGGGAAAATACTATGAAGTGTAATAACAAGAACATACTTGCATAATGCATAAAATGATCCATATCATTATAATTCACATGCCAAAAAAACTATACGCGCCTGTACATGTAATATATTAGACTTTCCGATTATTATAATTGTTTTTGTCTAGGGTAATGTGATTTCACTTCCATTCATCCTAAAAATCGTTCTCTTATTTTTTTTTCTCAGCTACTTTTTAGCTATATAGCCATTAACCAAAGGGGATTATTATTATTTTATACAACAACAGTACACAATACAGGTATGTGGTCACCCATCCAATTACAGATTGTGACTGCTGTTGCTTAACTTCATAGATTGATCAAAGCCTGTAAAAAACAAGTCTATATCGGATCGTTTTACGCAGTATCTAAATGTATATTTAAAAAATTTCCATTTTCATGCAACAATTGGGAATGATTTTTTTCTGAAATGTATAAACGGAGTACTTTTCTTTTTGTAGATGGTTGACATACTTCAAATATTTAACTTGACAAAGTTTTCATTTAACGCTTTTGGAGTTTTTAATTTAAATTATGAAGCATTATTAGCGGTATGATAATTCACAAAAATTAATACAAAAATTACTTAAATTTAAATTTTTATATAAATATTTTTAGATATTATCGACATATTTAACGTATTTTATAATATTAATGCAAATGGATCCAAGTCGCTTGTAAAATATTGGAGATAATCAAGAATTGTTATGTAATACAATTCAATCATTTTTTAAATATTCACATTTTAACTTAGCTGTCGTGTATGTACCTTGTGCGAATCGGAACAATAGACTTGAAGCATAATTCAAACCTGTGAGTCTCAAAATAGCAAACTTATTACTCGACTGAAATATTTCATTGGAAGACGATTGAAAAATATTTTAAATTAAATTAAATATCAAGGTTTTATTACTAATCAATTTGGAATAATTAATGTGTATAATACGATGGAACAAAAGGTGTTAAACAACAACAATGGAATGCCAACACAGATATGAATTTGCGGGAGAAAAGTTACAAAAAGCAAAGCATAGCTGCTGGTGATTTATTCAGCACGGTCTACTGTATATTTAAACAATCCATTTTGTTTTTTTACCAAAATGCTAGTTAGAAATTTCAAATACGACTAAAACTAAACAATTTATGCAATTTTAACATAGTACAGTTTAAAATTTACCAGATTGGTAATAAAAACAGTTTTTTCTCGGTGTTTGTCAGTGTAATATAATGACCAAAAAAATCTTTTATTTGATAAAAGGTGAAAAAAGACCTAGAATTGACATAAAAGTAGAATCGTTGACACCGGTATTTAAACTAAAATTTTGAAACGTATAATTTAAAGAGACTGAATTGATGTTTTTAAATATACAAATATGTGAAAGCCTCATTAATGTTATTCTCTCATTTAACGAAATTACAATATCCTCACTGTTGTTCTTGAATGCGGTACGGTCTTCTATATTTTCGAAAAAAATAGGAAAAAGCGCCTCCCTCAGCTCTATTACTAGAACTATTTTTAGATTGAATTGTTAAAAAATTAGAAGTTACTCATATATAATAACAAACACAGAAATTATATAAATACAAAACAACCTTTCGAAAAAAAATAGAATCGACTTTAAAAAAATATATTAGAATCTAAAAATAATTATAAAAAATAAAAAAAACGAAAAAAAAAACCTTTTATTATTAAGCCTCTTGTAACAAATTAACTTTCGTAGTCGGCACCAATGATTCAATTTTTAGCTAACAATTTAATTGGAGGTGATTTTGAAAGGTAAATGGTCACAGAAAGGAGAATGGTTTATTAAAATAATTAATTTAAAATTATTTTTTATGCTCATTTTTCTAAAGTTAGTTCAATTTTTTTCGAAAAAAATTTTATTTTTTACATTTTAGTATTGACTATTTAACTTTTTTTCTTGTGTGATATACTCACAAAATACTTGATTACATAACTTGAGGGATTTGTCGCAATCGCGCCACACGCCTCTCGCCTAGTATAGCCATAGACCGATTTATTTGTGTATGTTAGAAAAAATCTTGCTGTGTCATATCGTCTCAAGCGCCGCAATATACGCCAGGACAATCCGAGTGTATATCCTTTTAAATTTTCTAAATCGCCATATCTATGTATCACGGAATTCGAAGGTCATAGACATTAAAACAATGTACAATCGAATTGATAACCTCTTTGTTTTTACTAGGCGGTTAAAAAACAGTTAAAGTTTCACACATTGATATTGTTTGAATGATAAATATGTGTAGGACAGAATAAGTATATATACGTGTGAAAAAAGTAAATACATATTCTTTGAAATATCTAAATGCTTTTTACTCTTCTAAACATGAAAAGAGTTTTTAATGAAAAAAGAAAAAGAAAATGATGGTAAGAAAGAGAATACATTATCTATGGATATTTATATTTGAAAAAAAACAAAAATTATTTTCTAAAAACAGAATATTATGTATGCATACTTTTAGAGCTACTAAATAGTACATTTTTGTGTGCAGGCTATTTAATTCAAACATGAAATGCATAAAGCATACAGTGAATTTTCTTTGGATGTTTAAATAGACTTTTCAAATGTATGTTATTGTTATACAGTCTGTTTTACTACCCAGTTATCTATCGATATGGATATTGTGTTCTTTTGAGATACTCGATATACATAATATGTCAGAGGATATAAATTTTAGTTACGTTTGTGACGATCATCACGATAACTCAGAAACCAAAAGAGATAACGAGCTGAAATTTTGGTGACTATCATTTAGTCCAATGGATTCTTGACCCAACTTTTAAACTATAAAAGATAAAAGGAAAATAAAATACAAAAAATGTTTATTTCATTGAAACATACATTTGTCTCAAAATTTTTTTCGTAAAATGTTATGATTTTTCGAAACATAACATTTTACATCACAATTTAAGCTCAAATTTAGCTAATCACATATTGGTAATTACAATACATCTTATTATACATGTATATAGAAGTGTATAGACTGGATATTTATAGTATTTTATGAATGCTTATTAAAAATAGTTCAAACAATGATATTCAATCATATATCGAGTATCTAAACAATTAACTCCGTTAGTTGTTATCATGAACCACTGAATCATATTAAGATATATAGTTTTGGTAAACACAGATGGGGGTGTTCAAGATAGTTCCCATTTTACAAACATATATCCAATCAATTGCCGTTCGAATGCTAACTAATGAACAGCTTATTTGATTCTGATGAAATTTTATATGTTTATGTGTAATATAGGTTTTCATAAGTCGAGACTAATTATTCTGAAAAATCGATATCAGAGAAAAATAAAAATCAAGAATAATGTTTACTGTTACAAAAACTTGAATTTCTGTTACAGAAATTATATTTAATGTCACAGCAAATTTGTACATGTGTGTATTCTTTTATGTTAGTCAATTACTATTATTTGTGCATATGTGATACACAAATATTATATCAGAATAAGATATGGACCTGGGTCTCTACATAAGTTGTATTTATTATACGAACTACTTACAAAACAATGATAAGTTTTTGTTTAAACCAACTGTTTTTAACGAGTAATTAATAGGAAACAATTCAATTTGCTTAAAGGCGTTGCTAACAAAATGTTTTTATATTGTTTGTACAAATAAATGTTATCTTTCAAAATACATGACCACTTATGTTATGTATAAATTGACACCATCGTATTAAAGTTTTTGTTTACATGTGGTTTTTGACGTCTCAAACCAACACGCATAATACTTTGCCACTATTATTTGCATAAAATATTTTCATTAAGTTTTATTTGATTATTGTATAAAAAATTTGTTAATACCGGTTTCGATTTATCAAAATGTGTGAAATTATTTTTCGGTAGAACTCGTACTTTTGGCAGTATTAAACAAGGCATCTATTTGGTGAAAACGTATGTATTTCTTATGTAATTGTCTTATATACCATATGTAAATTTAAGCCGCAACGTAGTGCATACGACATTTTGAAACATATGCTACACAGAAATAAAAAACGTTTCGGCAAAGAATTTAAAAATGTTCAATGGTAAGTACAAAAGCTATTAATAATTACTTATTTAAATATTTCTGTGTGCGCTAGAAGTTCTACAAAATTATGTATTGAAAGTTTATAATTTCTTCATTATGGCTAGCTCGACATAAGTCTCAAAAAAACACGTAAATTTTTGAATGAACTGTGAATAGAGAATATACGTTCCTTATAAATTCATTCTTAATAAATTTTACTTGTATACTTCAAATTTTCAAAGATATTCGTAATAAAATCTCTTAAAATGCAAAGTGTGCTCCATAATTTAGCTTACCGTTTTTACCTTAACCGTTTGAGCTACTATAGTGTATAATAGAAATATTATTTTATTCCCATTGAAGAGATATCTATGTACATAGGTACATAGAATTCAACTAGCTACAAAGGGAATACAATTTTGTGTATATGCATAAATGTAATTTATCTTTACCATATCTGAATATTCATAGTGTGTACTAAATAAAACTATTTCAGAAGATAATTCTTCGAAAATATCTGTAAACTAATATTTTCGCAAACATGTGACTCAAAAAATAATCATTTCAAAAATGTTTTAACGACAAAAACCTATGCCCTGTTTTCATGGCACAATTATGCAATCGCATAGAGATGCAACATCGGTCATAAACACATCAATGTTTATGAACAGTGAAACATCATTGTTGAAAATATCGACGATTTAAAATGATACAAGCATTGATTTTTTTGGAGTACCGTTCCGAAATTATACTTTTTTAGAAGTAAAAAAAGGAAATTTCGATTGATAAACAAAGTACATAAAATAACTTGACACAACAAACACATGTAGACAGAAAAATATAAACTGTTATTTTTAATCGATATAGGAATATACCAAATAAAATTAATAACTCTAAACCAGATTTAAAATTCATACAGAAATACAAATAAAACATAAAGCCCATAATACAAAGTGGCAAACGTTTGAGTCGGTCAGTTATTTGAAATAAATGTATACAGAAATACAAATAAAACATAAAGCCCATAATACAAAGTGGCAAACGTTTGAGTCGGTCAGTTATTTGAAATAAATGTATTTAAAGTAATTGAAATAAATGTATTGGAATGAGAAGTAATTTTTATTATCGATGTCGGCCTCATCTTTTACCATCATCCCTCAAATATACAGTACCTGCATTAACTTATTTTTCGCTTCCTGCATTGGATAGTAGTTTGTGGAACTAAAAGCTTTTAGGGTTACAAATAACATTTTTCCAACCGTTACCACATCACATCTGCTTCATTTGGAACATTATTATATGAATAATGTTCAGTAAAAAATATAAAGTATTTTATTTTAAATATAGAAGTTATTAATAAATAAGTACAATTCGAAGTTTGATATACTTTAATTTGTTAACATCTAGTTTTGAATTAGTCGTTTATATAAGAAATTTTAATTTCTTATTTATAAAAATAAGCATGAAGATTCTTTCTTACAAGCGAACACAATTTTAAAGAAAGAGAGATGAATTATTTGAATTTTAAGTTGAAAACTAGTTATCACAAAAATGGTGCTAGCGAAATATATAAGAACAAATTATTCATACTATCTCCCACCCATTATTTAAAAAAAAAAAACTTTTGATAAATTAGACATAACCTATCCATTTTTTTTTTAAATTGTGTATAGCTTTTTGATAATTTTTATTTGATTATGGTTTGTTAAGCTAGTAAAGTTGATAAAGTTGTAAACACAATTGGAACGGGAATAGCACAATATTAATTAATATTATTTTGTAAAATTGGATTGTGGATTCTTAAGGGGATATATGTTTTATGTGTACGCGTAAAATAATGAGTTTCGTAAAAGATATTCACATTACTCAGCTATTGTGTGCATGCTACATGTATTCGATTAAGTAGCGAAGCTAAGTTTTACTTTGTATGTAATTTATTTGACAAAGAGTATTTTTACACTCAATGTTAATTAAATGAATACCATTTGAATCTATTTAATTACTATAAAAGTGGTTTTATGAATAATATGTAATTCTGTCTGAATAATTTAAACATTTTGTACCATTTATGATATAGTAACGTTATATACACTTGAATTGTCTTATAGGAGTTCAGATGTAAAATTAAAATAGAATATTCGAAAACATTTCCAATTGTATGAACCTTTTGTAAGTAAAAGTCCAATTTATTACTTGAAAGTTAAATAAACCAACGTTTTTTTTCGCAAGTAATAATATATTAAGTCTTTTTAACACTTATTATCTAAATAATAATAAAAAACGGGTTGCATTTTTTTTTGGTAATAATTCTTCATTATACATTTTTTATAATATAGAATAGATAAAATTACCGGAGCAAATTTCAATAATTGACATTCCGTGTTGTAGATAGTATACGAATGAAATACCTAAATTGATTGCCATTAGTACATCAAATATACAATTAAACCATTCTAAAAAATTTTATCATTATTCAATTGTTATACATGTTTTGCAATGGTTAACGTAATGAAAAAATTGCGTAAAATGAAAGTTTATTATAGTGGTTGAATTAAAAATAATAATAATAAGGTAAGAAATACCATTGAAATTATTTTGAATGTATAAAACGTACCGATTGACTTCTCGCTAGTAAACAGTGATAAATTTTGAATATAAAGTAATGTATCATAAATTTACGTTAGATTGTAATATATGACGGCATCACATCAACTGTTATAAAGAAACTAATGCATGGTCCGAAAACTAAATAAATTTAATACATTAATAAGATGGAAATTTGAGTAAGCTTTGAAATTTTACCGAAAAATTGACATAAACGTTCAGTAATTGCAAAATATTTCCTATCAATTAGAAAAAACTGAAAAATGATCAATTACTTTACTCATTGTAAACACTAGAATTTTACTAGAAATTTAACATCTTCAATAATTGTAGACATATTTATTTTATTGTAAACTTTAAATAAAAAACAGCACGAGAAAATTTAGATCGATAGTGCATTTAATATTTACGTATTGTTCCCAGTTTAATATTTTAATAGTAGGCTTTAAAATATTACATTCAATTTAAAATAAAATGATTTTACTTTGTATGAATAAAGCTAATCTAATTATTATTCTATATTACCTAAATAAATTTCGCATTGCGCAAAGAATGATTAATTTAAAAAATTGCTCGGTATTGTACAGTATGCCTGATACACTATATCGCTTTCAAATATACTCAAACCAAAGTATAAATGCTTATATACATTTGATGTTCATTGTGAATAATGCATTATCGCATCAGCAAAATAATTTCTAGTGGTAAAATTACCTTAACTAGCTATCATACACCGAAGTTCGATTACTCTATTAATTAATACAATGTATTTGATAACAATTTAAAAAAATCATAATTTAAACAATTTATAGGTAAAGTTATGAAATTTAATATTGCTTTTTTTAATTTTATTTTAATTGGCTGCTTTTAATATGTATATAAAAATAGGGAAAGGATCCACAATTTTATATTATCTAAGTATTATCTTCTTATGACCTAGCCTAAGCTTTTTATATAATACTTCCTCTTATTTAGTAGCTACATCGAGATTAAAATATTTTAATACATAATTCAAAAATGAAAAAAAAAAAATAAAAACAATTGAAAATTACATCTAACAGTACTAATTGATTAGACACTCGCGCCATATGATTGATCATTGTTAGCACTATTTTTAATCATTAGCATTGATAAAATGATCTAAATATTCAGTATATAAAGTTTCTAACACATATAAATTATATACCATAATTATATCTGTGTTTATTAGCTAAAGTTCAGTGAAAATGATAATGATTCGAGCAATTTAAGAAAAAATTTTTGAAACAAATTTGTCTTTTTATGGCTTAATAGTTGGATCCCAATGGATTTATTCTGCTCAATCATGAACTCACTTTTTAGGTATTGAATATTTCACCAAAATTTCAGATATCCATCTTTTTCGGATTTTGAAATATCTTGACAACTGATAATCGGAAATGAACTAATAAGATTATTTTATGACATATTGTATATAAGTCGAGTATACCGAATAAGGTATTAAATAAGATTTTTTGAGACAACATTTTGTGATATTCAGGGGGAAAAGAGATAAACTTTTATAACTAAATCTAATATATATACTCAGTCATATTGTATATGTCGCGTATAATAATCAAGTTATTAAATAGCGGGTTTATAATCAAAATATGGTAGAAGGGTGGAAGGGCAATGAAGTCAAGGGAATCTAGTTTTAGAATGTTATATTTTGTATTATATAATGCCAGATTATTATTTTGTGCATCTGATTCAATAGAAAATCAGAAGATAGGTTACATTGAACTTGCAAGAGTTGATTTCATACAGATACCGGGACTAGTGAAACCAGATGTTTGTTAAAATGTGGTGCATCTATCCTTTTTGGTACCATACTTGTGACTCAATTTTTGAGTCATATTACGAAAGTTGTACTATTTGTAGACTGTCAATAAACATATTTGGAAATGAAGCAAGAGTATAAACTTGGGAATTAAATTTACCTTTTAATATTTACAAACATCATGAGTGAGTATTATGGTAATATTTTAAACTGTCAAAACCATTCTAAATTTATATTGATTATTATTATTATCATATAGAATAATAGAACAGTCGATTAAATTTATACTTTAATCTCAACATGATATCATGTTTTTGAATATACACTTTATTTGGGTGTTTATATTACACTCTTGTGAAGACGTTTATATAAGATGTCAGATAAGATTTCTATGTTACCACAAACATCCTTCTGCTTCTCTTCTCTTCTTACGATTTCTTGGTATAGTATTATACAAATAAGTCATTTTCAACAGTCGACCACTGTAAATAACACTAATAAATTCAATATTGAATTTTATATTCCATACGGGATATCGGGTTTGGAAGTCATATTGGTATGTTTTTGATTCCTGGAAAAGTTTTATTGGGACAATATTAATAGTAATTTTAAGTATATTAAAACAAATGTTTTTTTTTTCATGTTCCATGGTTGATAAAATGTTTTTTAGTGACTCACGTTTCATACTTGAATTTGTGCATCGAAACGTATATTTATTTATTTTTTTTAATCTATTTTACTTATTTGTCAAATTATTTTGTTATTTAAATTTTTTTTTATATTAAATCACAATAAAATTTTTATGTACCTTGAACCGTGTAGGCCATATTGAACTTGGTTACCTTCTTTTTTTCTTTTTGGCAATCAAAATGTATCATCGTTACTTGGTTTAGTTCACCAGTTAATTTACTGTTCGAACATTAAGTAAAAATATTGAATTTAAAGAACTGACTAAGGCACCTCACGGGAAGATTGCCACAAGTCACAAGAAGGCTGGCATGAAATAAATTTAATACACCACAGTACATGATTCAAATCGTAACTAAACTGTACAAATCCAATTCAGGGCGGTATATTTTCTGTGTAATAAGAGAATAATATTTTAAGATTGGTAGATAGTTTTTTTGTTTTTTTAAAATCGTGAGAGAAAGAAAGGAAATGTAAGAAATGTTTCAGATTTGCCACAACTACACGACAAAAATGTCTTATACAAAAATTTATTTATTCTTATCATATCTTTCAACTCTGTATTTTTAAACCGAAAGAGAAAGAACAGAAAGTAATAAACGCTTCAATTTATTGTATATAATCATTTTAAAAAAAGCATTAATTAGAAAAAGTTAAATAAACAAAAGTAATTTTACGAAGAAGCCATGATTTTGAGCTGCACACAGCTTTTAGAAAAAATAAAAGGTATGAACATGTAAGATAAGAGAATTGTTTTTTCTATACCACCTTTTTGTCTGGTCTAATTTTATTGAAAGTAAACATTAAAAAGCTCAATACGAGCAAGACATCAAAATAACAAACATCCTATACTTTGTAAAATGGTTTAAATCAAAGAACGTTATCTATCATGTTCGACGTTGGTAACAGTCACTACCAAAAAACAAATTCAAACCTATATGTTACATTGTAATTTGTAGGTCCATTAATTTTAGTATCATTTATTGGTGCACCATATTTCATACATTTATCACGATTTTCTGACAAATATCTACCATCTGTTGATGAAATGACAATTATATTAAATCAACATGCTATTATTTGCTATTCTGGTTGTATTTCGTTTTGTACAGTTGAGTTATCCAATAAGTTAATAAATTTTGAATGCTTATATGATAGCGTATTTTGTATTTTTTACTGCGAGTATCCATCGCATTTTTGTACAATGCAAACGAATTGTACTATGACTTCAACAATGTGATTCAGATAAAAGCAATCGTTAATAAGAAATTGATCCGTGCATTGAATTCTATTTTGTCTAATAGCATATGACTCATATGTTCTTCGATCCTGTTTAATTTTAGTAAAATTATATATTCGTAAGTTGGAATAAAAAACTTTTTTTCTACCTTTTACCGTTTATGAATAGTCGAAAAAAATATTGTATTCTGTCCTGATAATTTTCCGAGGATGCATTAAAAAATGTTTTTCAGACATTGTTTTCAAATATTTCAAAGTATCAAGATTGTAAATTTTTTGTTGACATTTTGATTCAAACAGTTTTAATTGGACTATTTTGGGAGAATGATTCATCACACAATGAATAATAGATAACATTTAAATTTCATTTCAAATCAAATATAATATTTATTATATCGAATAGCCTATACTGAATACGTGAGTCATGCATCAGTTCTAAAATACTAAACCAAAGTGAATCGCTACTAGTAGTCAGTTAAGGGTTATAGTAGCGTAGGGAAAGCAAACCTATACCTGTGGAAGTAACCCAATTAGTTTTTTAAACGTTGTCTCATGTTTTAGCATTTTAGTATATAAGGATGCCTGAAATCATAATAATAATTATAAGAATTTTTTACAAAATTTTATTAAGAAGTTCATATTTTTTAAGTTTTTCATGATTCATAATCCAGAGTTTTTCGTAAAAAATAAATAAATTGAATTAATTAACGGATGCCAAAAATTTCTTAAAAACTATATATTTAAAAAACATTTTTAATACATTTAAAAAAAAAAAAATTACCAAGCATATTTTTGTATTTTATGAGTTTTATTTTAAGTTTTCTTATAATTTGTTCGAAATTTTCATTATTAAACTAAGTCTGCATTTTGTATGCAGACTTAGACAATGGATAATTTTTCGAAATATTTTAATTCGAAAATTTGTTTGACCTAGATGACTCGTCTAAATCAAAATCGGCTCATTATAATATTATCATTATAATGCAACATGCAATTATTTGAATTTAATAGCATTGCAGCTGATATGTATAATATATGAATGTATTTATGTAAGGGAGTACAAATTAATATGTGTTAAATTAATATTTTAATATATTTAAACCTTACACTATTTAAAAGCAAATCTTATAAAAACAAAAATAATGTGAAAATTGATTATTTGTTGCACTTTCTATGAAAATATTCAATTATGCACTGGTCACCACAGAAAGCGGGAGTATGATATAAATCTGGTTCATAGCTTCATCTGCTTGTGGGATTCATACCCCTTAGGTTGTTTAATCAACTCCAAAAACATGGAAATTACGAATAAAATGGACCGTCCCGTATTCCGATTTAAACCAAATGCTTAGCTGAAGTAGAGATAATAAAAAGGCAAAATACCGAATTTTGTGAATTTTGTATGAAGCGTTCGATATGATGTCGCTCTCACAAACACACACAGACAAATTTCAGGAAAACCACTTTTTTGGATTCAGGTTACCTCAAAACTTGGGCTTGGAATACTTTATACAATAAGATAGAGCTATAATATATAAAGATTATACAGTGTGTCCGTGAAGTACCCTAATACCGGAGACAGGAAGTCCTTGTCGATTCTTGACCTTGCCCATAAGTAATTAAAATAATAATAATTAAAAATTTTTTTTATCCTGTTTCAGAAATTTATTCTCTGTATGACCCAAAAACTTCACCCTGTACTAACAGAAAAATTTTAAGTAAAGTACGAACCAAAATAATAAAATAATTTAGACACTCAATGAACGCTGTTTTAGATACATAATATTTCAGTATACGTTCTCATTATTCATACTTAAAAAAATTCATAAATCATGAAACTCATTCGCATATATTATCATATGTTATTTTAAGTGACAGGCATTCTCAAATTTGTTAAAAAATGGTTCTTTACATTCCAACGCCTTTTTCTTTCTGAATACTTTTTTAGTATATATATTTAAACTAGTAACATTTTCACATAGATATTTATGATTTTTATTATGTTACTTCTTCATATTCAATTGTAAAATGTTTTGTAATAACAAAAAATTTTCTGTGAAATATTAATTCAAATTTTTACATTTGTAAAGTTAAAATAGAATAAGTTTTTTGAAAATAAATTTTATAAGACATAAACAACAAACATGAAATATTGTATAATAATTAAGTGTACATTTCTAACATTTTTAACATAATTCACAGACAGAATTTAATTTGGAAAAATTTTAAGAATTAAAAATTTTTTTTATAAATCTACATTTATTAAATGAAATGTAAAAGTATATTGTTTAATACCTACAAGTGGCCCTCAAGTTGCTTTTATTTATTTATGTAAAATGAATATTAGTTGATTCTGAAAGCAAGGGGGCTCTATTTGAGGTGAGTAAAATTACGGTACGAAATAAAGTAAGTGGTTGTGGTAGAAAAAGGCAAGGAAAATCGGGTCGTCATATCGTATAAGTAATAAAGAAACAATTTCAGTTCAACCGTCTCTCTCTAAAAGGCCTCATTGGGTGGCACCTACCCTAAATGCGCCTCTGACAGTAACGTTTTGCGTTTGCAATCAATTTTGGGAAGCTAAGGATTATTTATCATAAAGTTTAAATTTCAAAGAAGTATTTGTATAATAAATTTATAATTGTTATTTTTAAAATATTAAAATATAATTTGCCTACTAGTTAGTCCTATCCATATAACTTACATATTTGAATTGATTTTTAATGCTTTTCATTTTTAACTGTTAAACCTATCGATAACTTTACCATGGATGCAGTTTCTCACGAATAAAATTATCATGGATACTTTTTATTTTTTCAACGTTTAGTTTTAATATATGATTTTTCCTAAAATCGGGAAGTTATTGGTTTCACCCCGTTTTGCAAAAATTGAGTTATCATCAGATCTCGACGTTTTAAGGTCCTAGGAAGCTTTCCTGAGCACTCCTGAGAAGTCGTCACTCCGTCTGTATGTATGTGTGTGTGTGTGTGTGTGTGTGTGTGTGTCAGTATGTGAATCGTTTATAACTTTGAAACAGCTTGACCGAATCGAGCTCACCAAACAGCATTCTGAAGAGTTTTACCAAACTTAGATTTTCTGTGAGTTTGGACTGATTCGGACCGGTAGATTTCGAGAAATTTTAAAAAAACTACGAAAAAAAATTTTTCAAAAGTGGTTTTTTTGAAATAACTTTTAAACGGCTTGACCGATTGATTCCAAAATCTAATCAGACATAATATGTAATGAAAAATAAACATACGTGAAATAAATGTGAATTTATTAATACGATTTGAATTGTTAGTTCAATCTTTACTTTTTTATTCGAGCAAAAAGCGTTTTAATTTTAAAAATAATATGCATATATTCAAGCTCAAACATAATGATATTTTAATTGTGTATGGATTCATACGATACTGCTGTTATTACTGTTATACATCCGATTTTACCTACTGCTCTGTTATTGAACAAACACACGTTTATAATACAGTTAATGGCAAACATTAAAAAAAAGTATGTAACGCAGAAGCTGGGTCAGCTTAGTGAATTGGCTGTAGCGACGTAAAGTGTAACATTTTTTGTTTTAATTAACAACAAATTATGATTACAAACAGGGAAACTTCGACCTATGCATCATAGAGATTTCTATGTTTCAATTAATGGGAAATAATGATTGAACAGAGGGAATTGAGCTCGGTATATTTCATGGAGATTTAAATATAGACGTCTGCGTCGTTTAAACGTGACTTACTCAATAAAAAAACAAATTATATATTTCAAGTGAAAATATTTACTTAGAGTGTTAATTGTTTAGATCGACCCGGTATTATTTTTTGAACTGTTTTTAATGTTAAGAATTCATAAAACACTATAAATATGCAACCAATACAGTTATAAATATAAGTATATAATAAAAATATGTTTTGTATTGAGATATGCACTTGAAATTGTGGCAAATCTAAGCAGTTTGCAGTTTTTTAATTGATTTTTATACCGATAAAATATAACGTTTACAAAAAAATAACAGGATAATCCGCATATTATTGTCCTTTTAAATCTTGCATGTTAACATGTTTGTTTTAATAGCAATAATTTAATATTAAAAACCAAATTTGTGGTTATGATTATCATTGAGTATGGATATAGAATGTTATCAAATTAAACACATAAGCTTTATTAGAAAATCAAAACATATAATACAAAATTGACTTTTAGTATAATATAAATGGTATTAACAACGATTTTTTTATCATTTCGAAACTAAAATTTAAAATGTTAATGATTTTACCTTTTTCATAATATTGTTTGTTTTATAAAATTTACTTATACAAAAACTAGTAATAATCGTACAATACACTTTGTACGGCAATGACAACGGAAACTTTGACAGAAAAAAACAGGTATATATGTGCCGAAATACTTAGTCAATCACTGGATGCTTTAATCACTGGGTGTCATTTAATTCTTGCTGAAAGTAAATCTCTAACATGTTCTAATAGATATCTACAAATGGTACATTTTAATAAAAAAAAATTACGCATTGATTTTTAGAATACCGATAGATAAACAGAATATGAAGAGAAAATCGCTAAAATTTATCTCACTCACAGTTTTATAAAATAAACAAATAAATCATTAATTTTCAAACAAACATGGTGATGTATGAAAATATATTGTTTAATTATTTTTATTTTTCATATTCCATCGTTTAATACTGTGTTTTAAATAACGTTATTATTCTTTATTAAAAGCAAAAAATGTTTTTAAACAAAACAAACAATATGAAATATCATGGTTTCTAAAACAAAGCAATTTTTACATTGTATGAAAGAAATTATAATATTATTATTGTCCCCGAATTATGGTCAACATTGCTAATAAACATGGTGGATAAAAGAACTTTATTTTCGGAAAAAAGTAGAGTGTGCCGATTAAAAAAGCAGGTTTCTACTAGGTAGAATCCTTTCGTCACATGACTGCTTATACGTCAGATAAATAAAGTAAATTACTTTTTTTTTTTCAAAATGGCAATTATTCATCTTAAGTTTGAAGAATAGAATGAATCTGTAAAAAGTTTCTGGTATTTTAATATTATTCTAAGAAATTATACGTAAAACATAACGGTTGGATGGAAAATGCAGAATAGTATTTTCTTAATAGATCCAGAAATTTGTTCACTGAAAATTTTTTTAGCTCTTAAGAAGCTATCTGTAACCATTGAGGATGATCGATAGAAACTTTTATCAGATTTGAAATTAAAAAAATTATAAAACTTGGAACTATAACGTAAAAAACAATTGAACTGAAATATTGAGTGATAATCTTACATGACAATATTAAGTTTCTTATCATATTATTCAAAAGATTCTATCACACAAAAGGTTTATCGAAATGGCCTCAATATATATACATTCTAAGGAAAACTTCTAATTATTCGAAATATCTTGAAAATTAATCAATCAAAAAAATTTGCATGAGTTGAAACATTTTAATTTTTAGGCAAGAAACGTGAAAAAAAACTTTTAAATTCACAAGGTTTAATCTTTATTATTAATCAATTATTTTAGAAATAAACTTTGGTACCTTTCCAAGACACAAGGGTCAATTTAGCATAAAATTATTATTATGTGGTTATTTTCAAAACAGTTTTATGCTAGTTTATTCTCGTTAATTCCCTTTTAGTATCTTATTCGGTTTAAGGTGTTATGTGATGAAGGTCTATGCCTTCAAATTGTTATAACAATAACATACACACAATGGTTTGTAAATGTTATACATCATAATATTTATGTACAAGGTGCTCAAGAGACAGACATACTTCATTCTTTAATGATAGATCCTACTCGGAAATAAACAAAAACCTTTCTTGATTTCACAACGCGAGGTGAAGTTCGAAGTTTAATCCGTAGAGGGGGAGGGGGTTTAAAATGATCCCAAAAAGAACCATGAAATCTTTTAAAAATCTATAACGTATTGCTGAATGCGTTACATATGTCTAATAAATTTCTAGGAACTACGCGTTCGAAATGTACATCAAAACAAAATACACAGATTTGATTATGGTATACCATATTAAGAGGGTATTGAGACAATATGAAAATTTGCGTAAATTTTTTTAGGCACCAAATTGAAAATCTAGAAATAGTAGAAGTATCTTACACTCATAATTAGGAGTTTTGATCACCTGGAAGGTTTGAGAGAGCTTGTTGGGTATTTTTCATTTTGTAAGCCTGTTCATTTTTATCAGTTATGAATCATATATGTACCGGAATCACGTTTTGGTAGGAATCAACAGTTGCATCACATGTTAATGTAGCGTTACATGTTTTTTTGTATAAGTATGGATGTAAGTATGTTCTAGCTCCGCTATTAATCATAATATCCAAAAAAATAAATAAGCAATAAGTTTTCATATCAATATTGCACATACTAAATTTTATAATTTTTGTATAAGTATTCTTTTCCTTATTTGTGGTGGAAAACTGCTAAATATTTTCCAATATTTCTGTTACATATTGCATTGAATAAATGTTGTAGCAATCAAGAAATGTGTTTGCAGATAAATTCGTATTATTTACCCACTTAATGTATGTGTATAATATTATATTATTCATTTTCTATGTATTCTATCGTTCACATACAAACCACGCATACATTCTCTATGCACACAAATACGGCCCGACAAATACAAGCGTACGCATAGCATATACTGATATATGTATTTACAAATGAAAATACATTTATATTGGAACTGTCTTCGTGACCACCGCCGGTAATAAGTATTTTAAAATAATAATACCGGCGCCGGCAAATTAATTTTATTAATAACATGTGATAATCGTAGTTCAAATATGTTTATAATATAGGCTTTTGTTTTACGTTTATTGTTCATAACGTTCGTTTTTTAACTTAATAGGAATCAGATTGAAAGTTTAAATTGAAAATTTGAAATAGGTGAAAACTTTAACAGCTTTGCAAAGTTTATTGAACAATTGGAAACTTATAAGATATTGAACTGCTCTGAATTTATATCACAGGATATACTCAAATCATTTTACTATTGGGACAACACCTTGGTACTCAGTTATCTAGTAATATTCATAGAAAGTATTTTTCGTATAAATCAATACTTTTTCAACAAAATGTTAAATCTTTGTCTAATTTTAAATTTCATGTTTAAGAATGATTGTTTTATCGTAGTTATCGTTCATAATGTCAAAGAAGAATCAAATGAATAGGAGTTATAAACGCTATCACAGAATGCAGAAGGCTATTAAGCACCCGTTACTAATGAAATGGCCGGCGCCGGCATACGGAGATAGTTCATATTTAAATTAGTTAGTATAATCAGATTTTCAACGACTTGATGAAATACTAACAATTCATCAATTGATATATTTACTATATGTTTGCAAAAAGCATTTTTTGCAGAATGATAAACAATATTTCATTTATTTGAAATTTATTTGTTTTTATTTTTAGAACCACTGAAAAGCTTATTAAATTTCCACTTTATCTCTTATCAGAGTACATATTATTTGAGTACAGTTTTTTCAATTCTCAGAAATATTCTTTAAGTAATTCTTAAATTAATTTTATGCAAATTAATGACCGCCTCCAGATTACTTTTGGTAAAATAGACATACTGATATCAGTGATTTATTCCTGCTACATATTCATTTTCTTGGTCTTTATTCAACCACGCACCAAACGTTTCACTCTTTTAAAAGATTCAAAAAGCTGTCAATACTCTCCTTTTTCTACATTTGTCAAGTATGCTAATGGCTTTTTCCAATCTATTTGCGAACCAATGATAGATATTCCAACACACTGTTATTCTGACTTATGCAAAAGCCTTTTCAATAATATCCTGCTTAGCTTAATAGATTCGAAGAAATTGATATCAATATAATATTGAAAAATTTAATAATAAATTTTATAAGTATTTTAAACTTTTTTCAATGAATATTTTAGTTGAATTCGCTTTGATTAACTGTTATTTTCTTTTGTTTCAGATAGTAATTTCGTTTTGGGAAATGCACAAGTACCAACCTTATATCCAATCGTATACTGTTCAGATGGATTTTGTGAACTTACTGGTTTTGCACGGGCACAGATTATGCAAAAAGGATGTGCATGTAAATTTTTATATGGACCAGATACAAAGGATGAACATAAAACACAAATTGATAAATCGTTAGAATGTAAAAACGAATTAAAATTAGAAGTAATTTTTTATAAAAAAAATGGTAAGTGTGATAAAATAACAAAACAGAGTTTAATTAAGATAGAATAGCGTATGTTATGTGAAAATAAAATGCTTATTTAACGATTATGGATATTCTTATAGAATAAAAACTATCCCAACTCTGATTTAATAATATGAAGCCGTTTAGTGATAAACAAAATTATTAAAAGGACAGAGTTGTATGGTCATATCCAAGGCAGAATGAGTAAATTAATCGTATCAACAAAGGTATAGGTAATAACAATCTGAGTTTAAGTATAAAGTTTTTAATACAATATTTCCATCGAAAAAAATAACGAAAGCTCCAATTTTTTAAGTTTTAGTGAAATTTCATATAAATTAAAGGCGGAATATTGTGTTTACTTTATTTTTATTCTCCTACGATTTCAATCTGACAAAAAAATAAAAAGAAAATATATGGAGGAACAAACAAAAAAAAACCAAATTATTGATGAAGGAGATAAGGAATTGCTCACTTCGATTTTGGCTAATTCTGTTAATGTTGTTACAGTGCATAATTCCTTATAAATCCACTTGCAATTGCTCCTGCTATTTTTCACTAAAATTTGGATGATATTGATCAAGAAATATACTAAAGTAGCAAGTAGTTAAGTTACTTGACGTGTGTGAACAGCAACATTTGAGTCAACTATTTAGTAAAGTTGTGTAGTCAAGTAGTTTAGCACAAACATCTAATAATAAACAAATGAAAGAATATGTTTGACATTTTGTCACAGTTGTATAATATAAACAGTTTAGAGAAATTATATTACACGACTGCGACTATTTCCGTAGTGATAATTAATTGCTTGTCATTTGACTAAATTACCAAATTACAAATGTGAATGACTTTTGATGTAGTGTTAAGTGTTTAGTATTAAACTACTTGTTATTTGACTAAATTATTTGATCAATGTGAATAAGGCTTAAGGGCAAGTCATAATCACAATATGGACGAAGAAGGAAGTAAATATATAATTATCAACAAATATGTATTAAGCGATCACCTATTCTTAAAATTAAAGAAATTCTTCTCTCAATGTTCAACAAATTCGTTTCAGAATGTTTTCATATTTTCCTCTAACATAGTTTAATAATGTAATATTAACAACAAAGTTTTTGTGTTATAATCTGACAAGTATAAAAGGATTTATCCATAGGTGAGGTGAGTAGAGTTTGTTATAGTAGTCAGCGAACGAAAAGCGTTCGTATCGTTGTTAGGAGAGGAACATTGTTTCGTGATGTGAATTTAAATTATGAGTTGATAAAAAAAGTCTAGATGGTTTTTGAGGTCAACTTTAATTGAATTTATTTTCAAAACACGTTTCACTAACAATTTATAGTACACAGTTTTCTAAGTGTAACTAATTATCATTAAAAATTCCTTTTAACCAAGTAAATTAAAATAACGAATAACGATAACCACTTAATGCACTATTAAAATATATTAGATATTTTATTCATAAATCTTCATGCATGGTTTGTGTTCCAATTAACACAGATAATTATAATGCTAGTAGTTGCAAAAACTTTATATGTAATCAAATACAAATAATATTCCTATCTATATATGAAAAAAATTGATCAAAAGTTGAATTTCCGCGCCTTACTCTCCTTTATCACATCCAATTTAAGTATGCTATGTTGCACCGAGTTATTGCATTTTGGCGAGCTGTTTCGTGATAACTGCTCGTTTGAATTAACTGCATATTTTCACTAAAACAAAAAATTACTGTTACAAACATTATCCTATGTGCTTATAAAGGATAATAAAAACTAGAATCTTGCTGTTCACAAACAAGACGTGGGACAGAAATATATCAATGCATTAGACATCTCACCATTCAGCACATAGTAACAACTTGCAGGAAATACGAAGAGCAAAGGAAACGACATAAGTTATCAGAAAACATAGCGGTAATCTTTAGCGACTCGACCAACAGTAGATATAATTCATTTGAAACTCTAATCTAATGTGTAAAATAAAATAACAAAAACTGTACATAATGATATTATCTTAAGTTTCTAACATATTGTAAATCGATGTAACTTTTGTTTCAGGAACACCATTCTGGTGCTTACTTGACATTGTGCCAATTAAAAATGAAAAACGTGAGGTCGTTTTATTTTTGGCATCACATAAGGATATTACACATACAAAAATGGAAGAAATGTCTAGTTCGGAAGCTTATGACAGTGGTGAGTTTTTAGTAAAAAAGAAAGCAAGTCTTTTTCCCAGTTTATCTATATTTTTGTAATTTTGTTATTCTACATAGATTAAATAATATATTTCCTAGTCCAAGAGCCGATTGAGTATACTTTTTTTGATAACTCTTATATTTAATTAATTTATTGTATTTCAACATGTTATTTCTCCAATTAAAATATTCAGCAAATTTAATTTAATTAATCTTAAAAAAATAGTCTCATATCCGAAGAACGCAGAGTTATATGTCAGACATATCTTGATTTAAAAATTATCCACAAGATTCTTAATTGGTTTTTCCAAAGACGTTTTTTTTTTTTGAATTCCTATAAAAATATTTGCCTTCAATTTTATAACGTTTTAAATCTATATATTGTTAACGTTTTTATCAAAATTTAGATAATCATGAAGGAAAGTATCATGGTAGACTGTATGTTGGCTTAGAATTTATAGTAAATTTTCCTAATAAAATACGTTGATTCAAGAATATGTCGCAAAATTCATAGAAGCTTAAAATGGCTTTACGGTTGATATAAAGAAAAAAAAAATTTATTGATTTATAACTTAAAATATCCACCAGGATAAAGTAAGCTTAAAATATCCACCAGGTTTCCATGAGTAAATTACCAAAAATTTTCGTCTAACGAACATTGTTGTTGCCAAATTTTTTCTTGGTCTTCATAGCACTTACTTTTACATCCTTTCATGATTTCTATTCAATCGTCTCAGAAGCCAAGCGAATAATGGCGTTATAACCTTTAAACGTTTGACTACCTAGACAGGGAAATTTTGGGCTCGAATCCTGGCAGTAGCTGTTGGTTGATTATAATTAAAAGGGAGGGTAATTGATTAGACTGCCTTTGCTTGGATAAGTAGCTGTTTCTAACCACGAAATTAAGGTAATAGCGGATGTCGTTTGACAATAAAAAAATAAAAGATATGGGTGTTATGTTTTATAGAGTCCGATAAACGGAAGACAAACCCCATTATTTCAATCATTTCGATTCGCGTTAAAATTTTACCTTTAACGGGAAGTTATCGTCAAATTTTAAATATGGTAGGATTTTTATTGGTTTTTCCTTCAGAAATCACAATTTTTGAATGTAAGCAGAAGCCAAATAATAGGTCGGTGACAATATTTTCACAAATTTGTTGATAACTTGGCAAAGGACAAGAAAATAGAATCTCTGTTATCAGGAAAGGTTTACTACAATTAGCTCTTCCACTAAAATAAAATTTATATTTTAAATAGGTATCCAGATTTTGAATACAAACGTATATTTTTTCTCTAATTCGCTGTTATTTTCCATACTAAAAAGAGGAATAAAAAATTTATTATACACATCGAGCAACGTCAATCCAATTATTCTGCTAATATAGTTTCGAATATTCTTCATACACGAATGATCAATATTGAACAGAAATATGTTTTTACGTGGAAAAAATCGTAATAAAAATATTTGACGAATATCATTAAAATTGGTATTCCATTAGTGAACTGTTTATATACTTGTATATAAAATGATTTAAATTTATAGATCTTATTATTTTTATTAAAATTTAAAGATTACGATGTTTTCAAATTCGAATTCCTGGAATTCCATAAGTGGTGTTTTGAATATAAATAAATATACAAGTACGATTAACGTTTTTGAAAAACGGAAAAATATTTGTTAATCTCTGAAATTTGAAATTAATCAAAATTTTGTTCAAGTTTGAATACGTATCATACGAAACCAAGTTGATTTGTCTGTAAAATACGATTTTAGTATATATAATTCCCTAAACAGTTTTTTGGAACAAATTATTTATTGTTGATACAAAATTGAATTTTTTTTCATTCATCTTGTAATAAATAAAAATAACACACCTTATTTATGCTTTATTAATTAATGATTCTTCAGACATATTTACAGAAATTAACATCTGTTTTTCCAATCTTTTAAAAATATTAAGCAGATTATAAGACTGTGGATTAAATCAAACGTGAATATCAGTTGTTGAATATTTTTTACAACTAATATTAAGTCTATTAAACATTTTTTATTTGAACCTAAATCACTATATAGATATTCATTTACTCTTATTTTACGTCATTTTTTACAGAATTGTAGCCAAAGGGTATCAATTTACTGTAATCCTTAGAGAAAAAAAAATAAATAACAGCTTTGTAATCCATAGATAGAAAAAGTAAAAACCAAAGAATAATCATTAGGCGAGACACAATGTAAATAGATAAAATTGATCGCATATTGATATGAAAAGAAAAAAAAAATTATATCATATATATCGTCTTTTTTATCAAATTTATTACATTTACTCTCATGTATTATCGTTACAAGAAACGATTCTATAGACCCGTATACTAATGGTGTATATCAACTATCTATAATACACATGCAAGAGTACCTATAATTTATATAGTAATGCAGATAAATGACATAATTATGCTTTTATCGATAGGCAGACTATGTGACATTTATAACAAATATCGACAGATCTCCATAAATTTCCGGAATCGCGTTAAAATTTTTTTTAATGTATAAAGTAACTAATTGTTTGAAAATTTTTATATTAACCGAATCCATATTGTTACAATAATTTTTAGTAAATTTTAATAAAAAAAAATTAAAAAATAGCTAAATATGTCGTGCTATTATTTTTTGAAAAGTTACTATGTTTAAAAAGTTGCAATGCATACCCCAAATTGTTCTTACTGCCCATACGTTTATAAGTTTTTTATTAATGGACGATTTCTTCTTGTTATACAAGGGAATCTTTGTAAATTAAGTTTAGAAAAATCCAAAATTATACTATAATTAATTTCTTTTAAAGGAAACTTTAATATTAATTTTGTTGTCGCAACGTGCTTTCTGCAAATTTTCAGCTCGATTGACCACGAGTAAAGGGTTAAAATTCAATACAGTTTTATCGACAGGACAAAAACCAGAACTTGAGAGTTAAAAGAAACAAGAAAGAAGAATCCTAAATTTTTATAAATAACTGATCAAAACTTTCTGGTGATCATTCACTAATTATTTGTAATGTAATAACAATTTAAAACAATTATACACCGTAAACGAAATAACAATTTAAGAAAATTATAGTCCTTATTTGAAAATTATAACTTATCTTAAAAAGTTAGTTGTCTTAAAGGTAATACATTCCATTTGTTGTCTATATTGCATGGATTTAAAAAAATAATTATAAAATTTGTACATTTCGTAATATGAAAATTTCAACATGTAGAATATATTAAGATCGTACATATCTTATTGCTAGGGTGATTTCCATGTCTCATTTTTCATAAGTAGAGTGGAATGTATGGCTTATACAACCTCATCTAAGGTTCTTCAATGTCCAACAAAGAATATGAAAAGAAGACAAGAAAGATTGAATTATTCATTAATAAATTTTTTATTTAATTTAAATTAAGTAATGCATGATGTGTACCAAACCGAAAGAATTGGCACAATGATGCAAATATGGCTAAAATAATAATCTAGATTAAATTTCAATTAAATAAAACTTCAGACCTGAGAATACTTAAAAAATTACTTTTTAATTTTAGAGTTTAATAAAATAAATTTATTTTAACGGTAACAATTTATTTAAGCTGAAATTTATTATATTATTTAGGCAGATAAAACATATGGTACACATATAGTACTCTGAACTATCTTGCATTACTTGTGTTTCTTCAACATTTAATTTATTTTTTTATCTTATTTTACATTTAATCTCGTCATCTGATATTAATAACTAATGAATAATAGTTAATATTTGATACATAAAATTCAACGATAGGCCGCTATTTTCCACATATTTCGTGTTATAGAAAAAAAATCTGTGATGGAAAAATAATATAAATTTTCCATTTTTTTATTTTTAAATAACATAATTATTTCATTTATCTGTGGGTCTATTACCTCAATATCAATATAATTCCTTTGTAAGTTATATTACGATTTATTCCGAATAAAGCAAACTAGAGAAAATATATATGTTTGTATCTTTTGTTTTAACCATACATTTGCTTTTATTATTCTGTTCTGTTTTTTTAATAGCTTGCCAATTATAAACAATAAATATTACTCTTTTTTTATCCTTTTATATTGTCTTGAATACAGTATTTTTTCAATAATTTAATCTTCTATCACCCAATCAAATATATTTCGATTTTATAAATTTACTCTGTTGTTATTCGTACAGCCAAAGGAATTGACATAAAAATATGAGACCTCTATAATAAATACAATCTTTAATGCAAAATACATTTAATTTTGTTTCAATTTTCAAGTACAAACACCTCAAAAAAATAGTTTTCCAAATTCTATGAAATTTGGGAAACACAATCTTGACAAGACAGTCAATTACTAGTTTACAAAATTGACAATCGTCAACAAAGCAATTAAGTGTAATATCAAAATAAAACTGATTTAAATAGAGGAAAAGTTAACTTTTCTGTTTTATCATTAATTCAGTTTCCTAAAATTATTTTAAAAGAGTTTATTCTGCAAAATTTAATTATGAATTATTGAAGAAATACTCCAAAAAAAGAATGATTTTTATTTACAATTTAGTTTTCTCTTACTTTGTAAAGAAAATTATAAACCTTGTTTCGAATGGTCCAATTAAAAAGAAAACCTCAATACTCCTTAACACACAAATTCCACAATAGCACGTATATAGATATAAAGATATAAGGTTTAGATAGATGTTAAGCAGGGTCAAAGTTCAACACAAGTAAAAAGATGTAAATTTAATAAATTTGTTGAATTTTTAACAATTGGACTTTCTGACCCTAGCAATTTGAACTACCCGCTTTTTTATCACTGTGTGTATTCGTAACAACAAACAATAATTTTGATATGAATACTACCCTGCATGTCCAATTTACCAAGATACCTTTTACAATAAAAATGTTTTACATGTACAAAATCCACAACTACAATTCACATAACACACAACATCTTTGAACAACTAATAGCTGCAACGACAAATTGATAATAAGCACTAAAGAGTATATGAAATAAAATTTTCAACTTACATGATAAATTAAATCGGATAAATAAATTTATCTCTAATGATTATAAGCCCTCCAAAAAATAGTTGAAAAATAACAACGAGCAAACTTCAATCAAGAATTCATTCTTCCTATATTAACAAAAAAATATTTCCAAAAGAAGATATCAAATTTAATTGCGCTCGAAGCGAATTATCAGTTGCAACCTAATCCTATCTATGTCCTCCAAATATCGTAGGGATACTTTAAGTCCTAAAAATATAAGCTAATCGTATATTTTGAATTAAAGTGACATATATTACAGAACAATTTTTTTACTCTACTTTTTTATACAAATTTTGGTATTATTAAATTTATAAGTACTTTATTTTAAGCATAATTGAATTTTTTTGTTACATCGCATTTTATTTGCTTCCGGATTCTGTTAGATGAAAAAAATGTCATAACGGAACTAAATCAAATATAATAATAATATTTTATTTTTTTAAATTTAAAAATGAGTAGATTCTCTTAAATAAACATTTTTCAGTTAAAATATATTCGAAAAAAAAAATTAATATGCGTTTTGTACAATTTCCGTCAGTTAATAAAAAAAAATATACATTTTTTTTCTTCTTTTATTTAATAAATTTAATTTAACAAATAAATTGAATAAATTATTCAAGCCAATTTCGTTTCAATATAAATGCCAACAAATGTATAGGTATTATAGATTTCCATCGAGGTTAGATATTTTTAATTTCTAATAATTTGAAATGGCCAAAATTTGCAGAAATCTTAGAGAATAAATTGTGTATATTTTGCTATTTTATACGTATTTATAGCCAATACTTTCAAAAATATATAATTTTAGTTCAATTTTTTTTTCCCTTGTAACTGATTGATAAAACCAAGTGACACGTTGGAGTTTAAACTGTTTATTCTAAAGAAATATTGATGATAGAATAGATTTTGCATCATTTAAGTTGAATAATTTTTCTAATGGCTACAATTCCGTTACATGTTAAAAAATAGTTGCTTTGCCTTAGTAGTAATTTCGGCTCGTAATAAGCACAAAGCCTTTCTTTGATATTTTGAACTTTTTATCATTTAGGTAATTTTACAGAATCAATCGGAAAATTTTTGTAGAAATTATAAATAAACAATATTCAAGATTTTCTAACATTACGGTAACCAAAGAAAGTATCCCTTCAAAAAATACTTTTCTACTTTTTTTTAACCAGTCTCGCCTAGATATAAGTTTTATCAAAAGGTTGGAAAAAAAATTCTGTCGTTATCAACTATGAAATGAAGATTTTGATAATAATCATTAGATATATTAAAAAAAAAGTCTTATATGGGATACATAACAAAAAATAATACATACACATTCCCTTTCTTGATAAGGATCAAGTTGTATAATAAATACAAACAACCAGACACAACATACTAAAATATTTATTTTAAAATATTATGTGATTATTGAAGCGAATATAATATTTTCGCAAATTACATTTTGCCTTAGAATCAGTGAGTGTGCTATCAATGTGAATATAACTTAATATAACCTAAATATTTGAAGATTATTTTAAAATTCGTTTGAATCTTTTTTATGTTGATATTCCGTACCATTAATTTTTTCTATTTATATTTCATGAATATATTTAAGTAATAATGCCAACGTTGGGAAAATAAATATTCTAATAATACTGTCGGCGTCGGAAGATTTATTCGTAAGCGGCAATTTTAGTTGTTATCTTTAATTTGTGACAGCGGTAATTTTAGCAGATCTGCAACAGTAGCTATTTATTTATCATTGTGTTATCAACGATTATTGCTCAACAAAACAATCACTCATCAAAATAAAATTTAAAATTGAATAAATATTTAACATTTTGAGAAATTATTAGGAAAACTAGTCATTTATAAAAAAATAAAAACACTTTCAATTAATTTTGGTTGACTGCGATAATCTTGTATAAAATAAATAATAACGATATAATGACCGATGAGAATTTTTAAAAGATAAAATTGTTTTTAGTATTCTGCGCTATACATACAGAGCACTTTTTATTCAATATCTCTAAAATATTAAATGTTTTTGGGAAAAAAAAATTGTGCTGTATAAATTACCTGCGTCTATCCTAGCAATAAAATGCGCACTTGCTAATAAATTTTCAGGGAATTAAATTAGCATCATATTTTCAAACTTTCTATTCAGACTTAATAACTGATTTTCTAAAAAATTCTTATTTATATGCCTGCGGAAACATACTGTACTTTTGTAAGAAATTCTAAAGTCAAATCATAGAAAACATTCTCAAACTTAAGGAGTTGAACTTCTACTCCGTAACTTGATGTAAAACGTTATTTTCTTCTCTAACATTAAAATAAACACCATAAGATGAAACTTGAAATAAATGGAGTGAAAACCGAAAATATTACAACAATCCTGATATATCAATTTTGAGTGAACCCGTTTTATTATTTTTGGGATAAAGTATATTATAACATTTAATTGGGGCTTTTAGAATAAATTTTGTGGTAGTTTCATAATCCCATTACAAACAGGATTTAATTTTGTTGCTACGTATTATTTGTCTTTTATTAAAATTCATTCGTTTATAAAAATAAATTCCGTTTTACAATTACAAACAGTTGAATTTCATAAGCTCCGCTCACACTTAACCGGTTGTTAAATGTGGTTTATTTATTTCTAAATAAAATGTTATTTTTAAACTTTAAGTAACATTTTCGACATTATGTACAGATGATACTATTCCATAGTGGTTAAATTCATTTATTGAAATACGTATATACTGTCTAACACAGAGTAGAATCTAAAAAGCTTGTAAAAATATTAGAGAATAATCGAAACTGTATAACTCCAAGTTTCATCAAAGCTTGTAGTAATGACATTAATGGGCCTAGAAAATTCTAAATCGTGGATATTAATTTTTGTTAGTCTAATCTAAGAGTTCATTATAAGACTAAGTATTGTATTGTTTATAGTTCTATTATAAGACTAAGTATTGTAATAAAAACCATATACCGTTATCGTGTGTAAATAGTTTTTTTGGGAAAAAATAAAAAAGTGCTGTATAAATTTTTATGTCAAATTTCATTTTCTTATAAATTTCTAATTTTTCTATAAACTTTTGATAGCTGTTGAATTATTCGTATGTTTAAATTTTCTAGAGAATATTTAAATTTTCAAACTAATTCATATTTTCTTGGTATTAATCTTAAAATATTATATTAAAAACTATTCATATTAGGTTAAAAAACAAACGTTATGAACCTTAATTTTTCTATTTGTTGTAGAAGGGTCATATTAGAAACAAAAGTTGTTAAGTTGAGAATAATAAAGCCAAATACAAATTTCTTGAAGTATATTTATGAATGGCAGTAATAGGCACAAATTTTTGGAATAGCAACAAAAAAATTGTTAACTTTCTAAAAGTAAGAATTCGACAGCTGTCTAATCTCAGTAAAAGAAATGGTTTTCTAGTAATATACTGGATGTGTCTTTCAAACCAATTTTTTCTTTTTCTAATTTTATTTTTCATTTACTGCAGAAGACAGCAAATTTCCATTTTTAATTATGTAAACTCCTGTCTTGAAAAAATTTGACATAATCTAAAATATCATCTTTTTTTTACCGAGTAATTAGTATATCCATGGTAGACCTTTACTTGGAGTTAATGCTACTTTTACATTGTAACAGTGACAATTTTCTTAACCATTCGTATTCACTACAAGTGGTATGGAATGATAAAACTTGCAAGTTTCGGATTGGCTGTAATAAAACTTTTTTGTTGAATATATTTGTGGTAAATTGGTTTGGAAGAGTAAATTGTATACATTGTTTTATATATACCACACTGTCTATAGAGAATCTCTCATAAAGTTTTTACATATATCTGATTTTCAACGGCATAAATATAAAAGTTTTGTTTATATATTAAAAAATAAATTATATATATGAATAATAATTAATTGAAAAAGTTTTGTTGTGAAAATTGGAAATTATGTTGAAACAGATTTTATTGGTCAAATTTGTCACAGTTAAAATTAATTATTTATACCAAAATTTGATTACCACATAGCTTAGTTATTTATAGTGCTAATGGTACCAAGTACGAAATACAAATGAAAAGAAATTTTTATACATAATTATTCTCACATTGTTGCTTTAGGCAAAATGACTCTAGAGTATATTAAATATAATTTCTTTTACTTTGTTCAAGATGATTCAAAATATAATATTCAGATCAATAATTTGCAATACATAATGAAATTATTCGTTACTTTTGAAACCCGCTGTATTTTTGCAACAGTCATCATACATGTACATGTTTTTAACTGCAGAAAAATTTGTTTTATAAATATTTTCTCTATCATCATGCTTACTTAATTTTCTCTCTTCGTTTCTTTGAAAATAAAAAATAATGAATTTAATAAAAATTCAAATAACCGATGTAAACTATATGATGCATATATATACAAATTATTGCATCTATATAATGCATCTATAATCAAAATCAGACTTTCCACGCCTTTACATATAAATTTTCATTAAAATCGGACAAACGATTTAAGAGATATTAGCATTTAAGTGAAGAAAAGAGATAAGTTTCGAGCACTATATCCCCGGAACTAAAATTAATAGATAATATGTTTCTAAAATGGGACTACACTGAACATCTACACTGCATATTTATAAATATTCATAATACCCATTTATATTATTTATAAGCTATCTATGGTAATGAGTGACACATACCAACAGATTGACATACGGCCTGGAACTGCCAGGAACGACGAATACGAAGTTGAAAAAGGGCGATATATATCACAATATTTGAGATCGAAGCAAAAATGAATTTTTTTAAATCAAGAAAATAATATTTTTGAATTCGGAAATAATAAAACTTCCAAAATAGAAATTAAAAATGAACAAAATTTAAAATAGTCTCAGGAAGGCAATGAGGAAAAAATAGAATAGATTTTTTATTTTATCTATATCCAGTGGAAAATAATTAATTTTCCCCAACTTCATTGTTTCGATTATATAAATAACTTCCAATAAAAAAGCGTTGTAAAATAAAAAATTAAGATGTCACGTATAGTAAGCAAATAGAAGGTAAAAAAATATTTCTATGTTGAAGTAACAAAATTTGTATATAAAAGTTTATGATCAGTTAATTTTCACCAGTATCACTATTTGTCGCTACAATATATATTAAAAATGAAAAAATATAACCAAAACCAACTTTACTCGGAAAATCATGTTGTACAAGCCTATTATACAAGTACATTGTAGTAATATATAAAATTTTATACATACATTTATGTTAATTTTTGTAAAACAGACATTATAATAATGAAACAATGAATACGTACACTAATTGAAAATTTACATGCTTATTAAATTATATAATGTACATTGGTTTACATTTATACAGGTATCAACTTTACTTTTATTAAATATTTATAAAGTAATTTTTAATATGCTAATGCTACATAAATTATAAAATCTGAATAAAATACAATTTCTATTTGATATGTTAATAAAGAAAGGTTTATTTTTGTTTTATTGAATAAAAATAATAAAATAAATATTTTAAAAATATGATATGAGGAATAAAAATTATGGAATCTATATTCAAGATTAATCAAATGAAAATTGCTCCATACTCTTTAAAACTAACTAATGTATTTAATGGATCGGGTTCGTTCATTGAGAAAAAGTGCGCGATCGACTGACACTGTTTATACATATTTAAAAAAAAAAACCAAATAAACACATATGTGCATTTAGTCAAATCAATCTACAGATTCATAATGTTTTAATTTCCAGACAATTGAAAAAAAAAATTAAGAAACAAAAAATTTCTCGGATTCGAGCTGAACTTTTTGGTGCGTTAGCAAAAAACTGTTTTTTTAAGTTTCGTGAATTACTTAGGCTAGATTCGACAACAAATTCCCGAAAAAAACGCTATCTCTCTTCGAATTCATTCCTCTATACGCTCACATTTTATGTTTAATGTCTTTAATTTCCAGGACCATTTCCGTAGATTAATTCAACTAATTATAATTTCAATATTTCAGTGGTTATATTTGTTACTCTATTAGGTACGTGATAAAGCTTGGTGAACGTTTTCCAATAGCCTGATAATTAGCCTGATAGCAACCGAATATCCGTCAATTTGACCATTGTGGGCGTTTTCCGGACCTTGAAAATAAAACCACCTCACATTTCAGAATTTTTGAAGAGAAAGTGTGTGTGTATTTCAGCATCATGTAATCATGTTCTCTAAATAATAAACTTAATTAATCTTATTTAGAAGGAACTATTGATACTATTCTCATTTGTTTATTAACTCTAAATCATATTTTATGAGTATTAAGTATTGGAATTGCTTCGGTTTTAAACATATTATTTTAGTACTTACAACACATTGAATTGGAAAACTTAGTTGACAATATTGTTTATCCTAAATATTATATATAATAAAGTAAGTAACCTCGATTGAAACTATTTATGTGAGATACAGAACCAAACGACACGACTTTATGTGTGGCCACAAGAGATTTTGTAATATTGTTTTATCAACTTACATTCTCTATATTATATAGCTGCTTCAACGACACTTAGTGCAAGTATGAGTTACACGTACAAACCCAATGTATTAACTATGACAGAAATTCCAATATTTATTAAATAGCAATATAAAGTTTATAAAAGAAATTCAGTAAGTAATTTACCGATAAACATTATCTAGCTCCAAAAAATAAAGAAAAAAAAGTTATAGTATAATAAAGAAAATAATAAACAATTAAATACCCCTGTTAAATGAAGTATGAGCTTCTAACTTAACCACTTTATTGCAGACTTCCAATCTCGTAGAAAGTTTCGTTAACATGAAATGAATTTTCATTAGCAGTTTTTTAACCTATTCCAATATCTCTCTTAGTCTATAAAAAAATGTTCAGTAATAAGGCTTGTAGTATATATAGTTATCGTAATGAACGGGATGCGGAAGCGCTGAATGTAGACCTTTCCATGGCTTTTTTATCCATCATTTGTCTCTCTCCCCACTTATGCCATCATAGACCGATTGGTTTTGAATAGTCACAGCAATTAATGTGTTATAAATGCCATTATAGTCAGAGGATATTATAAATATAATTAGCATTCAAAAACGTGAGACTCACATTTCTGATGAAATATCGTTTGTACATTCATGAAGTTTCACACTAGCAATTTCAAATCGACTGAAACAGCTTATTCTTTATTTAGGAGAAAACATAAAATGGCTAAAAAATTAAGCCAGCTTCAAAATTAAATAATTTCAATTAAGATGTAGAAAGTGCAGTTTCCCACCTATGATATCCACATTTCAAGTCAACCAGTGTATTCCTTATTGTTTGGATTATTATTAGTAACACCTTCAAAATTAATATTATTGTCAAAAATCCGATCTTTAGTTATAATTTTAAATACTAGCATACAAATGTTTACAGTTAAGTTAACATCTATGACGAATAGATAACGTTGTTATCACGAATACAATTCAATTATACGTATATATTACATTTTAAATTTTAATAAATAAATAACAAACTAGAAGTAGCACTATACAAATGTAAACTATGTTACTCGATTGCATATATTTTATTATTAAATCAAATGGTGGAAGCGCTGATGCATTTTATATTAACTTTTACCTATATTATAATGTATTTATCGAATGTTCTACTAGTCAGCAAACAGCAATCACACAAATATACATTGAATTTGTTGAATAACATTTCAATAAAATAAAATTTACATTTAATGACTAATAACAATACGTTACAAATAGAATTTAAAAAAAAAAAATAGTATATCACAATTTTACTGAAGGAGAAATTGTTCAAGCATCTAATTGGACTTTTTTTTAAATATTATGCATTATATAATTCCGTCTGCGCGACACACAGAATTGATAATTTGTCTGTCAGCTTATTTTATAAATCTCACAAAAATCGAATTGCCACAGACTGAGAGTCACTAGAGTCATGAAAAATTTTAAATGTCGAAAAGTAGACGTGATAATGTGAAAAAACTGCGTGGGACATAAGGAATCATGTGTGCAGTTGTTGTATAGAATAATACCCACTGTATGTAAGACCTAAGTGGTTGAAAAGTGTCTTAAAATTAGAGCTTAGTGGTTAAAAGTAAAAAACTAACTTTAAATAATTTTCATTTTTAAGTCGGTACCAATCAAAATCTAGCTAAACAAATTATGAGTTTCGACTTTGAAAATTATCATACAAAGAAATTATTTATAGAAAATTTTTATATAAAATTATTTTTACGCTACTAATTTTTGATTTCACTTTGTCATAACAATTACGTGACTTCAAAGATTTAAGAACTATACATTTAGTTTTTACCAGATATTTCGATGAAATATTTATATCTCTTAAGAATTTTTGACTCAAAGTTCAAGAGAAGTAAATGTAGATTGCCTTATTGTTCTCAGTTCATGTTTTTCTCTTGGTAGTGCACAATGAGTACCAAATTGCTAAAAATATTTTTAATTTTGTATATGGGTTCTTCCAAAACATAGAAAATCCAATAGTATTCGTAATATTTGTTTGAATTATGTTTGTGAGAATTAATTATGCTATACAAATGGAGTGCCTATTGTTTGACATTTTTTAAACCTTGTTTTAAAAATAATAAATAACTGAAAAGCTAAATTGATGACTCAACGGTTTTATCTGTGAAATCACAACGAATAATAGCGTAAAAATTCTTATGATAACTCAATGTCAAGGATTTCAATATAAAGTAGATATTAAAAAAATAATGATAAACTGTTAGTTTATATTTCGGCCCGCTTTGTGAATAAGTCCCAGATCAAATAAGTCCAAGTCGTACGCAAGTGCAATGAAAACATTACACTTGTGTTCGACTTACGACACATGACTAACGTTTATACGGAACGGTCATTTAAAAAAACCATATGTATACAAAAAACACACAATATAAACATTTACTATAATGACACAATCAAATTACACATATAAAATGTTACACAATGACATAAGACGGGTAGATCGAGGACCTGTTGCTTCTTGCAGCGTCACTTCTGGGCAAGGCAAGGTATGGTGCTGACTCTACTTGCATCCTTGCAGACGCTAATGGTAACCTGGATCCAGAAGCACCACCAGCAAACTATGGACGACGCAGAAGCAGAGCTGTATTGTATCAACTATCCGGCCATTATAAACAAGACAAAATCAAAACGAAACTCAAATTGAATAATGTAAGTCAAACATTTAATTATTTATATGTTTGTATATTTTATCTGTACATATTAGTTTTCTTTTGAAATTATAATAATAATGTGCACTCTATACTCCTGGAGCTGGTGACAATAGCGTAAATACTTCATTTAAATAACATTTTTTACCCTTTCGATTAAAGAATAATTGATAAAGTCGACGTACTGTTCTATATAGAATGCGAGTTTTTAGATTCCACATTTATCAAAAAAACGTTCCTTTTTTAAGAAAGTTTCTAAATTTTTTTTCCTTAAATCGAATATAATAGAAAGAAATTAAATATTTATAATTAATTTTTATAAATATTACACGGTTATTTTTGATATCCCTTGTCTAGAAACCTGAAAATCAATCTTTTACTATTTTTTGACATTTATTATTGAATGAATGTTTTTCTATTACCTGCAATAACAAAATTAAACCGACTAAGTGTGAATCGAACTCGTGCAGGAAGAGATCTTCACCATTATCTTAAAAAAAGGCAAAAATAAATACATTCAGTTTTTTAGTATTTGTATTTAGTATTATGTTATAGCGGCAACAAAAATACATCATTTGTGAAAATTTCCACTGCCTGAAATTATCACGGCTCGTGAGATACAGTCTGGTGACAGAGGAATAGACAGACAGACAACGGAGTCTTAGTTATAGGTTTCCTTTTAACCCCTTGTGTAAGGAACCCAAAAAAGATATCCTATTACCTGCAATAACAAAAAAACGATATAAAAATACAGTTTTAAAAACATGCATTTGTCATATTGATGGACTGTTATTTACAGGCTATAGAAAACATACAGTCTTTGGTAAATTTCAAAAATCCAATAAAATTGAATTTCTTAATGTATTAAAGACTGTAAAATTGAAATTTTATTTTTACTTATTTTCCTCTTATTGTAGAGTGCCATTTTATTCTTGCAATTCTGATATTTTTAACATTTTCACCTACATACACAAAAATATTTAAAAACTTCATTTTCAGTATGAAATACCATAAAAAAGTTTCAATGAAAAACATAAAAATGGCACCAGCATCCAAAATTGTTCTAGAGGGAAATATTATTATTATTTTAAAATTTAATTAGAATTTTTTTTCACGTTCTTTACTTTGTTTTTTTCTTTATTTTTGTATAAATAATTAATGCAAATATTTTCTTTTACTTTGACACATATTTTGTTCGAGGTGAATTTTAATTAAGTAACATTGTTAGAAGTATGAAAAAGTCACAAAAAATGAGACATGAGTATTTTATTATCATTGAGTTTGAATTTTTGTGTGTTTTGAGCTCAGTTAGTTAGTTCTGTATTTCATAGAATTATATACAATTTTGCATAAAATCGATTTAGCAGCATTGGTTGATATTTTAGGAGATATTGGTTTTTTTTTTTGAATTTGATAAATGATCGCTATAGTCCATTGATTGTAAACAAAAGTTTCACGTGAATATTGGTAATTTACTATTTTATTAGATGGTTGGAGTCTATTATATTCATTTGTTAATAATAGTTCAGTATTATTATTTATAGTATGCAAGCCTTAATGTGATAATGCATTGCATGATAAGTGGACTAACGAAAACGATTCAACTTTAGAAGTTAACAATTACTGCCGTAAATGACCTACCTCGTTTGTATATATTATTTGGGAGAAACAACTTACCTATACTCTATGTCAGTTAACTCCAACATTTATTTATGATAAGTAGCTCACTACGTTCTTTTCGGGATTAAAAAATTTTGAAGACAATCGATGCAAAAATTTGATTCTTATAATCCTCAAGCAAGTTTTTCTGAAATTAAATAATTATGTTTTCTTCAACTAAAGGGCAATGTTTTCCAAATTTCGCTCACCAAAACTTAAAAAAATTTGAATTATTTATCAAGTTTATGAAATTGGACATACAATATCTTGGCTTGGGTTTGTCAAATGATTTCTTCTAGAAAAAAGTATTTCAAAATACAATTTTTTGTATGTTTATGAATATTTTTCGGGAAAACCTTCTGACCACGTCTCCGTTTTCATACAAAGATTGCGCGTACCTTTCATAACATTTTGATAGTACTCTCTTGATTTATTTGTACTCGGATTTGGAATTGAAAGGAATTCAATATATATATTGCAATAGAGATTGTTTTTATTATAAAAATAGCTATATACTTTTTGGTTATAATTTTCCTTCAGTTTACATCTTTATTGTTTCATTTAATTTCATTTTGAACGTAAATATGGAAAAACTTTTCTAAGAACATTTGTAAGCACTCACATTACGCAATAAAGTTTATAATTAGTAATCAGAATATATTTACATAATAATTCATAAAGTCATACTCGTGTCGTGTAATTAATGATGATGCTCGTTTAACAATAGACCCAGTTTTATATATGTTACGAGTAAAATAATTCTAAATATAGTCAGAATACAAATAATAATTATTAATTTGCACCAAATGGTAAGTATGTAACTACTTATATGAGGTATGAAGATATGTGGTCGGAAATGAGATAGAATATTATAATCAGTATGTGATTAAAGCAAATATAGTTAGTTATCCATAAGATTTAAAATAAACAACTGCAAAGTTGTTGGCATTTAATTTAACATAGATTTAACAACAGGGGGGTACCAGAATGACACGAAATTTGCTATATTTTACGTCAAAAAGTGAAACTCAATAAGATTACAAAACTGAAAATTAAATTAAAATTGATTCAAAAACAAGAAGTAATAAGCTATCAAACAATATTTTCATTTCTATCCCTTTCTTGAAAACGAAGTTTACCAATTAATTTATATGGAGATATTAACAATTGACGTCATACGTAGGCATTTCCCTCTTTGCTTAATTAGGAATATTGAATGTTTATATATTGTTTATGTACAAAGGCGCTTCAATTGAATTATTAAAAGTTCGATCCCATATTGTTAAGCATTCTCGTTAAAATATTAACCGGTTGATATTTGATACCATAGTCAACAACTGAATAACAATGCACAGAGTTAATTGGATAGATATTCCAGAGACGGTTGAGTATCATGCTTGAACTATTTTTAACCATTAAAATTCATAAAATCAAAATATTCATGCTAAAAAATTTTAATTTTTAATTTTTTACCTTTAAGTTTTTTTTTTATGGTTCAAAAGTTGGATCATGGATTCGTCTTACCCAATAGACCGATTTTGTTCATTATCGAACCAAAACTCACTTTTTAACTGTAGAATATGAATAGATTATGTTTAAATGGTTGAGTGTTTTTAACTAGCCTTTCTTTGTAATTTTGATTCGTGGTGTTATAATAAAATTGATAATTGGTTTATATAAACAGGTGAAGATATCAACTAACATTTAATTGTTTAGATTCTCGACACGTGGTCGACTATTTTTAATCATACAAAAAAGTTAAAAATAATATTAAATTAAAAACTTTAATAATGTTCATGTTACCTTGGAAGTCGGTGGTTATCATTTCTCAGGTAAAATTGTTTCGTTAGTTCCAATTTCAAGGAAATTATTTAAGTTTTTCATTAAGAATTATTTAACCTCTTATTCTTTAGTGATTTTTTCTTAAGTCCATAATATTTTTAGAAAAAAAATTCATTGATATACTTCGAGCGTTTATATATTTTGTTAAGTTAAATACCTATAAAAAATTTTTGTCAGTGCTTACATTAATATTTTAATTATTATTTGCCATATATTATTAAGACGTATTCTTTTCCAGCCACGGGTTCATTCTAATTAATATCATTTACATGACACCTTCTGTAAATTATGAACACTTGAAGTCATTTCTACAAATTATGTATATTAATTAAATATAAAATAATATTTTATGAGTAAAATAAAATGTACGACTACCATAACATATTTAGGTATTCCTATATGGAAAGTGTCTCCTTTACCAACGTCGATAATGAATGTTTTTAAGTAATGTTGCCAGCGCCCGGTAGCTCGTAGTTATTCGAACCAATATTTTATTGATTATATAATCAATGATCACATATTCAATTTTATATACAATTTGTACCTCAAAGAAATAATATGTTGTGATTACAAAATTTGATATAACCAATGTATATATATGAAAAGATTCTATATTCAATAGGGTCACGAGGTTTCAATAATTAAAGCATGAAATAATATATTTTTTTATTGTATTTAAGCTGCAAGTACATCTATTTAAGTTCGGGAATTTTGTTAAATATCATTATGTAATTTAATAGGTACTCGTATTTTTCAATGTTAATGATGAAAAAGCTTCATTTTAATCATACTTTGATTTATTATACTCGACATATTCTATTAATATTATAAACGCGATTAATTGTGAATATGTTTCACCAATTAAAGAGATGGAAAAATGGGGGAATTGTTTTTTTAAACTTTCTTTAGTGAAAATTGACACAGCAACGTGCGAGCGGATCTCGTAGTATACAATGAATATATAAATTTTAGTCTAAAGTTTGTAACGCTATTTGTAACGCAAGAAAATATTGAAGCCACAAACAAAATTTTGTGATAGGTATTTATAGAATCAATTTATTAGCCTATTCCGGCATGTACGTCCATCAGATTGTCCGTCATCAAAATAACTCAGAAACGAAAAGCGATAGCAAGCTGAGATTGGTGATGTTTTCTTTAAGAAAAGTAAAATTAAGTTCGTGAACTTTTTCTACTATTTTAAATTTTCATGAAACCTCCCTCATATTGCATTAGTATTTACAATCAAATATTATTTAAAATAATAATGTTATAAATATAAGTTAGAAAATGTATGCTATAAATATATCGAAATTAGTTCTATCACACCATTAACAAAATAATTACAAACTACCGCCAGATAAAAAATTGCCATTGCCGGCAATTATTCTTAAAAATATATGTTATCAGCAGTGGTCATGGAAATAGTTCAATATATAAATTACTACATAAAAGTAAACATTATATTTATCTGAGACATATTCAATATAGGTACGTTACATACAATGTAGACATACATAGGCAACCAAACCAAACACCACACAATTGTTGCTTTAAATCTAATTTTCACACTACATTAACCCATATTGTTGCATCAAATATGTTTATGATGTTGTATACTTTCAGTCTATAAATTATGAATATATATTTTCATCAAGTCACGCTGGTCACAGAAAATTTCATATCATAGTTCCTAAGCAAATACATAGAATTATATATATATTAACTGAAGCCTGACCAAAACTAATTTGAAAATATGTTGTTTTTCATCAACAGTAATTGAAATGATCAGCAATAATACAATTTCTTTAGACATAAAAGTAACTCTATTCTCAAACAAATTTAAAACTCTTTGTATATTTTTAATACAATGGCAAACAAATCCGAGCAATCCCCCTCCTCTTTTACATTTCGATATTTCTATAACCATAATATATATGGACTATATTTAAATCATCAGTGTTAAAATCGATTAATCAGGGAAATCTTTATTAAACTCAAATCAAAATCGGACTAAAAAATCTGAAAAAAATAAATACTAGTTAAGCTAGCAGAGCTAAGTACTAAATTTAAATACGCTCATAATTAGTCGCTTTTTAGTTGCTATTATGGTGCTGCTAAATTGATGTAGTGTTCAAATTTTTAATTTAGAAAATTGAGTCATTATGATGCATTGCTGCCGTGATATCACGCTGGCAGAGCACTGTGAAAATATAACTTTTTATAATATAGTGTAAGTACCAGAATTAGATCTTTTTATGTGCTTTTATGGTGTGCCTTCAATTTAATAAAATTTCATTAAATTGAAAGCAAATCCATCCAACATGAATCTCTTAAGAAAAGTATCAAGCTAGTAAGCCTGCCGAATTTTGATGAAAATTTTGATTAAATTGATGTATTGAAGGCAAATCATAAAAGCATCTAATTTTAGTATTTACATTATATTATGATAGTTTTTATTTCAGAATTGTTCTATAAATTTGAGCAACTTATTTAATTTTGCAGCTCTTTATGAGCACCTAAAAAGCACCTAATTTTTTGCTAGCTTTATAAGTATAAAAATAATATTACTTTACTGCCACAGATAATATTTTTTGTAATATAAATGTAAAAAAATGTATTATTTCACCTAAATCTAAATACGATAGAAGCATGTAATTTGATTTTATAATTTTTTTAAATTAAGAATGTTAAAATGAAAAAATAAAATTTAAAATTAACTTGAACTGTTTTGAGTGGCCATTTTACGTAAATTACACTTGTAAACAAATTATACTCTACGCTATGTACTGAATATAATCAAAAGCAACCTCTTAATAAAACAATAAACTTTATTGATTTGACTGAATGTTTACATTATAAATTATAAATTTAAAAAAATACAACAAAAAAATATATCATAAAACACTTTGCATTGTATTCAAATAAAAAAGGCTGGTAATTAATTATATATTGTTTTTATTGATGAATAAAACAAAATAAATGTATTTTCATTTAGGCTGCCTACATGACCTCTTACTTCCATTTTCCGAATATTGCTAGTTCGTTATACAATATCCCCATAAAATACAATTAAAACAATTAGTAATTAGCAAATTATAAATAATTACATTACATTTGGTGTTTATATTTAGAGCTTTGACCAATTTTCTATATGACCCTTTCACAGTAACCGAAATCAACATTGTGTAAATTTATAACCTAAAACTAGAGATATTTATTTTCATTGAATGTTAATAAACCAGATTTTCTTAAATAAAAACTTAATATTTGAAATATTATTTAATAAACTTTGGAGTTGTTTGTGAAATCGGTTGATTAGATTCATGAGCTTTTTTAATCTTTTGGTTTTTAACAACAAAAAAACTTGATTGAAACATTTTTTCAAAAACTGTTCAGATTCAAAACGTTTTTGCTCAAATTCAGATAATAAAACATATATAATTTTATAATACATGCCATTATTATATGGACTTTTGGCTATTGACCATATTTTATTAATGCTAATGGTTAAAAATAATTCAAACATTGATACTCAATCATGTGTCGAGAATCTACACAATTACCCCGGTTAGTGGTTATGTTCACTAGTTTAAGATTACATTTCATTTTTGCAACAAACATAGTTTTCATAGAATTTCAAAATACGTAGAAATTTTTTTCATTAGGAATAGAATAAGCCAATATCCAATACAATACAATCAAAATTTCGGACATGGCAAATAACATGATGATATCCAAACAATAAATAGTTTATAAATTATCGACATATATCAATTAATAAATTAGTTATATTGTTAACAATTTATTGTAATTATACACGTTACACATTTTAAATTGAATGTATTATTTGTAAAATTGTCATGGTATAGGAAACCCATTAAAAACCTATAATTTTATAGAACTACGAGGTACTAACATAGAATTCCCATTCATTTATTGCAAGTTTAACCATTCTCAGAGCGTGGATCTCGCCAAGTGAAACGTCATACGCCATTTTTTCATGAGGCTTGTAGAGCACTATACAGTTTAAAACAAGTTTTATACAAAAGTAATGGTTAGAATATTTTCTCAATAATAATAAAGTCTTGTAATAAGCATATTATGAATAATTTAAACTATTTTCAACTTAATAGTTGAAATATTGGATAATTTCGATTATTCATTTATCGATTACATCGACAAACTGTATGCCATAAATATAATATTTTCGAGGCTGGAGTGTTTTCGAAATGGAAATTGAGATAAAAGTAAGATAAGATAAAAATATGTCGACTAACTCAACAATTTCATCATTTCAAAAATTGACAAAACTTTTCTGAATGTTTATCAACTTTCACCAAAACAAACAAAGCAAATCTCGATCGGCTGTTTGAGATAGTTTAGCCGAAAATAATATATAAGCAATCAGCTCACTATCGATTAAAGTAAGCACAACGATTATCCGAGACGATGTGCAAGCTAGCATATTGATGATAATCTGTAATCTAGGATATTGTTGACATCCTATCTTTGCTTTTGGAATAGTTAAAAAAATTACCAACTGAGTGTTTACAACCCATGTCTCGATTTGAAGTCAAACATTCTGAGGCAGTTATTTGTGAATTAAAATAATCTAGAAATTGAGATATTATGCATGCATACATACAACGATATTACTACAACTTAAGCGAATATAGTTAGATATTGAAAATTTTGTCTATATTTTGTGGTAAAATTCATACAGGGAATATTCAATAAATGTATAAATCATATGCCATTATATTATATGTGTGATTCAATAATAAATTTTCTTTATTGTCAACAACTATTTAACGCGAACATTAAATAAAACTGTTTTCAATTGAAACATTAACATGTGTATGGGGAGCTTTGACAGAATATTATGCAATATTATTTTTTACAAAATATTTTGTTGATTGTTTGAAAATAATAATTTAAACTCAAATAAATATAGCTAAAGAACTAGTGATCAGAATTCGATTAAAAAAAATTTCGCCATGTGTTTGTCGTTTACTTTAAACTGGAATTTACTATTATGATCAGCAGTTTTTACTAGATATTTACGTTAAAAAACGTTGTTTTATTGAAATATAACTTATCATTATAATAAACCAATATTTCCAAACATGGGAAGTGACTTTCTTCTAATTAAAAAGTAGAGCTCGATTAAATAAGTCCAAACTTACTCATTTTAAACGTGAGTGGTGATGAGCATAATTGGTCTTGGTCTTGATCGTTCAAAAATCAAGACCAATATTATCTATACGCCAGCAAGACCAAGACCAAACAAGCATGGAGATATTTTCAATTTTTAGTTTGCTTTTTTAGATTTTCATACAAATTATATTAAAAAAAAAACTACAACGACGTTTCATGTCGAACTGATGTCTTGCATGCGTTATATTAAAATACATTAGTATGTATTGTATACGAGTATTATATTAGCCACATTCGAGTTATACAGAAACAAACAACTATAAACATAGCGCTCAGTCCAAAATCATAATAAATAAACGGGCGGCATACAACATAAAGATAAGTGTCAGTAGCACATAGTAAAACGCTTTATTAGTTGTCTCTCTAATCAGAAAGTTACAGTAATAGAGTTTACACTTATAACAAATTTACGACAAGGTTTCAGCCATTCAACTTATTATGATTGCATTAGAATTAAGTGCTTTATGAGTTAATTATTAATTGTAAGTTATTTACAATTTATACCTTTAACGATCTTCATAATGATAATACATAAAAAAATTAAAAAACGATTAGATAAAATATGAAAGACCAAGCAAGACTGTGCATGCAAAAGACTGTTTCGGTCTTGGTCTTGCTTTTCTCATCACTAAACGTGAGGGAATAAATATGAACCAATTGTAAAATTGATTTGTACGTATTTCTTGTATGATTGATATAAAATGGTAAATAAAGAATAGAAACGTTTTTTTAATATCGAAATTTAGAGATTCTCGAATGGCTTATAATATCGGATCCAATACAGGCACTTGTTTGATGTGGTACCTAGTATGTGTGACGCTTTTCATTAATAAAATCTGTATAATTATAATTATTTTTCGAAAGTTAATTAATTCCACTTTCACGTTTAAAATAAGTTGGGTACCAAACTTAAGACTTAATTGGATTTTTCGTTAATTTTACAGAACTTAAATCATAGTCCAGTTTGTGTGATAATAGGGAGAGGTTCAAAAATACGTTCAACTTTGTTACCATTTATAAATAAACAAATCAAAACGTGAAGTTATTGCATATTTTTTCCTAGTAGAAAATACAATAAAATCTATGCACATTAAACGATTAGACCCATTAAAATGAAAAGGAGACAAATTCATTTTTAATAAGGTATTTTCTCGTTAGCAAATATATCATGAACGGATGCCAATTATAACAACGTGAATATTGACATCGAATTTACATTCAACAATCATTTATATTCGTACCTTGAAGCGTATTTTTCTCTACTGACTTTACAATGCATATAAAAATAATGATAAGTGCATCGAACACAATATAAGCGTTTTATGTTTTCTACTGAATGTTTACATTTTATTAAAGCATTGTTTATGTAAAAATAATGTTCTTTTCAAAATAAAAAAATGGTCGATATTTGGATTTTTTTTAAGAAGTTATGTATTTTACTAGAAAGTAGTACTTTTTTCATGATACAAATAGATATAAGTCTTATTCGAATTGTAAAATTCTGCAAGAAAATTATATTATCAATTTTTTTTTTCTGTATTTTTTCTGAAAATATGAACTGAATACTGAAATATGCATAACTATACCCAATTTATTAATTATGAAACCAGGTAACAGCTTAGAAATATATCTTTTGATTACAATTTTTCCATTATTACTATATCAAATTAAAAATCAAATTTCAACATTTCAAGATAAATTGAAATAATAATCAAAAATAAATAAAGATAACAATTCACTGCTTTAATATCCCACAGTAAAATGATTTAAACTAATTTGCATTATTAACATTTAATGAATGCACTAAAAAATACATATTGTGCACGAATTAAAATTGTGTTTTTACTTTATCTAAATGAGTTCCTTATATGTAAATATGTATATTTTCCTATTTTTACAGAATTTACTAAATTCATCAGCGGCCCCATTACCGGAATATAAAACATCGGCAGTCAAAAAATCCCGTTTTATTTTATCACATTATGGATATTTTAAAACATGTTGGGATTGGTTAATATTAATTGCAACATTTTATGTAGCAATTGTTGTACCATATAATGCAAGTTTTATTAGTCATGATCGACCATCAATGATTAGTGATGTTGTTGTTGAAGCATTATTTATTATTGGTAAGTACATTTAAATTATAAGTAGTATCAAATAGAATTTTGAATTGTTAATAGCAATAAATTTATCCACACCTTCTCGACATAGAGTATAAATCGATTACTTTCGATAGAGAAAAATAAAGTATGATATTTTCTAAATATTAAAATTTATGTAGAAATATTCATAAATATTCGAATTTTGAGTCATAAAAGCGTATGATTAATTTATTATCTTAAAGTTAAATTCGATACTTTGATTATGTGGGCTAAAACACTTGGCTGCTACGATGTCATTTCTTGTCAGTTCAATCTATCAACAGTATGTTAATGAGAAAAAAAAATTTGAAAGTGTTTGGTTATGTTTTTTTAACAATGTGTTTTATTCCAGTATTCTCAATATTATATACCGATATTACGTCACTAAAATAATAGTCAGCGTTTTATAAAAAAGGTTAAAATTTTAATGTAATTTTATTGCAAGGAATCATGTTTATTTTGCAAGTACTTTTTTATAAAAGTATTAATAACAACATATCATGTAAATTTTGTAAAAAAAAAAATGTGTAAAAACAACCATTGTTTAAAACATAATTTGTGCATAAGTACTGGCAATATGAGACATTCACCTGAAAATTTTTTGGAAATATTTTAAAACAAAATCTGATAATTTTATTAATATAAAAATACATCACTTTAGATATACGTAATTAAAAATTTCAAAAGCTCTATAGCTTGTTAAATCCGATAGAGAAAATTACTGGAAAGAAAAGTGTATCGATTAAATTTCAATAGTTTCAATAGTCCTAAAATATTGGCTTCAATCACATATAATTATTTTTCTTTTTTGGGGGTTAGCTTGTTTATAGAGAAAATTATTACTAGGAAAAGTGTAGCTATTAAATTTCTTTTGTTCATCTTCTTAAAAAAGTTGGCTTAATTTTATAAAATAATTATTTTTGCTATTTGGTATCCAATGTGTATATTTAAGTAGCTTTTTATATGAATGATTTTCAATAACAATATTCACTTATAATATATTTTCTGTATTTTTATTATATCTACAAAGTACTCGTGATCAGATTTCTCAAGTTCAGTGTTCTCTAAGGCTCATTTTGGTGTTTTGGGCAGTTTTAAAAGTTTAGGTCTCTTATTAACCTTAAAGTACACTAAGTACGTAGTTCTCCATTATGTTTTCTGGCAATTTAATAAGATTTAATATCTTTTGGATCTCAGTTATGCTTAAAATGGTGAATTTTAACGAAAACCATGCTTTTTGTGATTGTTGTAATTTGAAGTGTTTTTTGTGAATGTATAAGAAAACCTTAAAAAACCGTCGAAAAGTCCAAAAATTTTATTTCGCAGTTTATGGTTTTTTTAGGATAATTAAGATCTAAAAAATTCAAAAATAACATTTTTTTTACGATCGATCGACTAGTTTTTGAGATATTACATAAAATACATTCGCAAGATCGGCCTCTGAATCGGTGTTTTGGTGATATCTCAAAAACTGCGTTTCCGATCGTTAAATAGATGTTATTTTTGAAATCTACGGGTCAAATAGCACTTATGAACATGGTTTTTTTGCCAAATCGGATAGAATTTTTTTTTCGAATTTTCGCAATTTTTTTAAGGGGTACCCCTTTGAAAAAATCGAGAAAATCGAAAAAACTTTTTTTCTTCCGATTCAGGTGAAATATATGTTTTAGATTAATTTTGACCCGCGGATTTCAAAAATAACATCTATTTAACGATTGAATGGGTAGTTTTAGAGATATCGCTAGAAATCCGATCCAGAGGCCGATTTACCGGATGTATTTCATGCAATATTTCGAACACTAGTCGACCGATCGAAAAATAAATGTTATTTTTGTTTTTTTTAGACGTCAATTATCCTAAAAAATCCATAAATGGCGAACAAAAAATTTTGAAATTTTCATCGGTTTTTGAAGGCCTTCTTATAACAACGAAAAAATTTCAGAAAATTTAAAAAACTCACAAATCAGTTTTTAGATAAAATTCATCGTTTAAATTATCATTAGGATAAAAAAATACATAACACTTCATTAATTTGAAAACTAATTTTTAGTTTAAATATTGCTCGCAATTCACTTGTCAGCTTTTAGAAAGTAGTTGCTACGTACATGATTTTTCTAAAAATTTAAATCCACGCCCCTGATCAAACGCTAACAAATCAGACTAATTGACACCAAGTTATTTCTCTACACCATTAATGTGTCTATACCATAAATAATATCAAAAAATCATCAGTCTTTAAATAATACAAAATTTATATTTATATTATATTTGAACAGATATTTTCTGAGATATCGCTTGAAACTGCTTTATGTCCTTGCACACAAATAATTATAATTAAAATGGTGCAATTTCAGCACAATCAATACAACTAGATCAATCAATTTGTGATTATCTTACGTTATAAACTTAAAATTGAAGTTTAATTTTATCAAGGCTTAACTATATAGAAATTCTCCTCTAACAGCGTAAAATTTGACAATCCAAGAAAGCAAATCTTATAATCATATTATTTAACAACTTAATAAAATGAAGTTTATATAACTACAAAGTTAAGGTTGAAAAACACATATTTGAATATTCGATGTTAACATACAGATTTAGTCGACAATAATCTTAACAGTTCGACAATAAAACCTTTTTCCTCGATACATATATGCATGCATACATACATACATAAAATACTAGTAGTTCTGTGAGCTGTAGACCACAACTAGAAGTAAATAATAAAGTATTTATTTAATTCGTACACAAAATTAAGAAAATATCTGATAAAATTCCAAACATGATCTAAGGTTGATAAATTAAATATTATATCAACAAATTAAATTGTATACGTAGTGTCCCACGGAATATTAGATTTTGATCGAAGCCTCATTATTCGGAGTTATTTCTAATATTCGACCAAAGCTGAATTTTTTTTAAAATTATTGATACTTCCTAGGAAATTTTGTAATATTATTACCAAGCTTATGAGGCCGTGATGAATACCTTATATTAAAGTTATTTCCATCATAAAACGTATTATTAATTTTCAAATATTTCAATTAGATATTTTATTATATTCCTTTAATAGAATAAAATTATGTCTCCGGTAAAACTAATATAATTATAATTAATGATAAAATGTTAATATCGGAAATAATTTCCCATGAAATCTTTTAAAATTATGAATATATAAAATTTTAACTACAAAGTAAAATATTTATCTTCGATTATTATTGTCCAAAAAACGTCATATAACTTGATTTAAAGAGATACAATTTGACTAATACAATAGACAAAATTGTACTTAAAAATTGAATATTGAATCTTAATACAAAACTAAATGGCGTTGTACGTTTCTTAATTAAATTTTACAACGTGACCACATTTTGATTAAATTATTTCAAAATTGTTATCATTTCTAAATTGTTATTCTTATTTCTATGCAAAAGTTCATTTCATTCAAATACAGTGAAATAGGTCAAATTTAAGATTTTATTAAATGCAATCCCAAGAACAGGTGAAACAAATTAAAACCTTATAAAAAAGTAGCGGTAGGCAATTTTTTAAAAAGCCAATTACGAAAATATATATGTTCATAAAAAACCAGTGAGAAAGATAGAATATCTGATAAATCAGATAAGAGAAGATTATGTTTAAAATGCTATTTTTTGGGGTAATATAAAAATTATATATCTATATAATCTACATGAGAACCTCCCATTTTATAAGTGTATATTTTATTTTTAATTAAAAAAAAAGTAGTGTGTAGTACTCACATATGACGTCTATACATTATAGTATTAACGTGATTTCCTGACTCATAAAACCCTTAGATTAATGATTTAAAAAAAAAAAAAGAGAGAAAAAAAAGAAAAAAAAATGAAAACCAAAAAGTATAATAGTTCTGAAAGGCAGATTAAATACCTCTCTTATTTGGAACATGTCGATATTTCACAAAAATCAAATATTAAACCTTTACAATATGTTAAAAATCCTTGGTATAATGAAAATTAATTAGATAAAAATAAATTGGAACGAAATAAGTTACAGTTAAAGAACTATTAAGAAGTTAGTCAAGAAGCAAGTAGCTTAGTTACTTGACGTGCGTAAAAAGCAACATTTTAGTCAACTGTTTAGTAAAGTTGTTTGGCTAAGAAGATTAGTTAAATTTTATTTTTTCTGTGCAAGTGATACAAACAATCACTTCTATAGTATCACTAACATATAACAATAAACAAATGGAGGAATTTGTTTAACGTTTAATTGCTGTTCCAGTCACAGTCATATAATATAAACAGTTTTATGATATGAAAATATATTTCATGAATGTGACTGTTAACTTAGTTTTAATATATTACTTGTTACTTAATAAAAGTATCAGATTATAAGTAAGCGTGAACAATTTTTGATTAAGTGCGAAGTTATAGTTAGTACTAAACTACTTATTACTTGACTAAATTATTTGATCAATGTAAACAAGGCTTTTGGGGTGTTTTAATTACTTTATTTGAAGCGTTTTTACTTCATGAACATGGATCTGAAGTTATTTTTAAAAAAACTTTATAAATAAGCAAGATATAGAAAAACGAAGTGAAATGGCCTCTTTTCAGGTCTATACAATAGCATCTCTGTTATAACCAAAAACGTAAAAGCTTGTACATAGAGGATAGAAGTTATAGGTTATATTGCCAATAATAACATACATATATTTAATCTGCAACAGGTTTTTATTAATAATAAAAGTATTCGAAGCTTTAATATGAAAATAAATTGATATTAATTATTTGGGAGAGTTTTCATTAAAAGCTTTCATACATAAAATATTATCTATTATTTTATTAATGCTTGTGTAATTAAAATTGTCTTTATGAATGTATTATATATATTCACTCTTCTCTGTGTAAACTTGTGATACAAAAATATTATATCATGGAATATTAAAATTATTTGAACATGCTACTTATAAGCTTGACCTGTAGGTATTTATGAAGGTAGGGATCTATGGGAAATAACCGAGACGACGAATGAAAAATTTATGATAATTTTAATGTAAAATTCAACCTTTATAAGGGGCATTGAAACATAATACTGAAGCATCCTACATTATGTAAGAATCTTTTAATTTTCGCTCCATTCACAAAAATTCATCTTGCACGGCAAAAAATCTAGCTATACTTTATATGCTTAAGAAGAAAAGGGGCGTATATAGTACTATTTTATGAATTTGTTTCCTTAAAGCATTTCAGTTAAGTAAATTTTGTTTTGGAATATCAAATTCGACACTTTTGATACAGATTGTACAATCTATATTTAAATTCTGTCCATGTTGTATATTGATTTCGATGTTAATAAATTAATTCACCAATAGCTACATAAAAATGTTTAAGGTTATACTTGTTTAAAATTTTCGATTTCGAAAACATTCAAATTCTAGAAAATATAATAAGATATATGATGCAAATAAATTGACAAATAAAAATTGATAATAAAAAATGTCATTTAATTGAAGTTGAGGGTTGAAAATTGTAAGAATCATTGAGTCAATTACATTCGAAATTTTTAATAATTGCAAAAATAAACAAATTATTCGTTAAAATTTCGTAATAAATTTTGAGAAATTTCCTGTGTTAAATCATTCACTATTTTTGATTGATAAACCATAGAAACGAATAAAAACATTTTGATGCACGGTGTCCATAATATTTATAATATAAAATTTTTTTTGTTTTTTTTATCAAAAATACATCCAACATATTAAAAGTAATATTTGTTAATATTTGCATCACGTTTGAACGAACAATTGAGCATATGATATAAAAAGACAATTCTATATATGTTATTAATGTTAAAAATATTATACAACATCATTGTTAGATTTTATTTAAAAGTTTATATATTATATTAAAAAAGTTTGAGTACTACTGTTTATACATACATATATTATTTCAAGTGATACTTAAAAAATATGATAAAATTATATAAGTTATTAATATCACTGTTTTATTACGATGCTGAATCAACAAACTAAGCATAAATTCGGACACGTGAAAATATCAATTCAAGATATAAGTCCAACTAGCTGAGAAGGTCGCGAAAAATGTCCACCGAAATGGATATCAATTTGAATCAGTACCATCGGAGTATACATTTTTATATTTTAAATCATTATACATACCCCCGAAACCAGGAACAATTGTGACGAAATGACGATAATAAAAAGTTAAGTTCACAACAGGACGTTGGTTAACTTCATATCAAGATGAAAGGAAAAAAGAAATCGTTCGATCTCACTAGATAAAGAATCGATCAAACAAAAATAACTCAATCACATTTAATAAATCGCACACCACCAGCAATATGCCAAACCGGTCAAACTACACTAACAACGTAAATCACCTCCTACTACATTTCACCAAATATAAACTAGAACGACAATTATTAAAGCTTCCGATTATACCTCACGAAGTTTTATCTAATAATCCAAGCACGATGGAAAAATTATTCTGTTTCCTTGATAAAACCAAATAACTACCTAAATTATAAGATATTAAGCACTAAGCGTTATGAAACAGTAAATAAAAAAATGCAACCTAATGTTTAAAGAAAGGTTTTAAGAAAGAAACTGTTTTAGATTTTCCTACATTATTGAATTCGAATTTTCGTGATTGTCATTCACTAAACAGACGAAAAATAAGTAATTCAAAAAACGATTCTATGAATACCATATTTAAAATTGTATTATAAGTGTATCGAAATACCCTCAATATTATCGAACATTACGAAATTATATAAGAAATAGTTCGTAATTTAATATTCAAGACTAAACTGTTAACTGTTTTTTTTTTTGTTATTTTCGTTCGTTTCTTATTATTATAAAATACGAATAATAATAATAATATTAAGGTTTTGCCTCCGTTAGTTAGAAAAAACTCGTCTTTATTAAATTATTTTCAATACATTTCGTTCATGATGTAGGTGAAGAAAAAAGTATCGGCTGGAGACTACGATTTGGTAGGTATTTCGTCTATCTGAATGGAGCAATGGTCACTAGGTATGTAGTTTTAAGAGGGAATCCATGCACTTATAGACTAGTCAATTAACTGTCACATTAACCTCAGCCAGAGTAACATTTAAAAGTAACGAATTATAGTTTTAAATTTTTGCGAATAATTTGATACATTTAACGTATGCATTTTCATTCAAAATTATAAATACAATTTCTATACGATATCCACTTATTAATATACACCACTTATGAATATTTAATGAAATATTAACGTTTATGCCATACATTATTATTAAGTATTGGAAAAGCATTCTTGGATAAAAGCATTCTTAAATAAAATATAAACTTCGTATATTTTCAATGTCTTTTTCTAATTTTATATTTTTACTAGCTAACTTGGCCACGCGTTACTTAGTTCTAATACGTTTAATTATAATTATTAAAATATTAATATTCACTAGTAGTTTTGTGAATTGTAAACTTCCCTCAGAAGTAAATAAAATTTAAATAGGACATTCTGTATAATATATAAAATATTGAGTTAAAAGTTTCATAAATTATTTTAAACTAATAATATTTTGCTAGTAGATTTCTCTCTCCACAGGGATTTATAGCGAGAAAAACTTTTTCAACTACAGTACTTACTTTTTTGTTGATTTATTATAAGTAAAAAACAAAATAAAAATTGCCTCAACTTCATTTTAGTATTAAAGATGCATAAGACTGATGCTAACCCTCAAATATCAATAATATACTTCAGACATTCTTAATGTTGTTGTGTCAGAAAAAATACTGCATAGGGAATTCTAGATAGTTTTTAACATATTTTTATTCTTACATAGATAAAGATAATTTATTTTTGCATACATAGTTTTATTTAATTTTGTTAAACTAGAATTAACCTCAAATTCCAATCAAATAAAACATATTCAAGAATTTTTTTATTTATTTTTTAAATTTTTATAGAGAATAGAATTGTTTGTTGCACATAGATTAGTATTAATTATCCCAAAATTTTCATGCAGATCAATTACCTTCAGAACTTAGATAGGTATGTTTATTTAATTTTTAATCTCAATATAGGAAACTAAATTTTGAAATTACACTAAAAACACAATAAAAATCGTGTATTTTTTACTTAATAAATATTTAATACAGGTTTAAGTGTCGTATTGATTTATTGCTACCGTGTATATTTAACTTTTTAATTTAATGTACTTTTACTAAGCTAAATGATACCCACCCACTATGTCCTTACATTGACGTTGATAAATATATTAAATTTCCAATCTAAATAAAAACATTGAATATCAAAATAAAGACAATTGTCGTTAAGTTATTATAGTGAAGCATTTTAAAATTGATCTAATTATTATAACAATGCAATAATTTACTGTTGCATTGACATCATGGCCGCAAACGAGTGAAAATTTAAAATATAAAATGCATATGCATTTATTATGACACCAATTGGATAAAAATTTGGGGATTCTTCTATCAGCTTCTGATGAAATTCAGACACTTGCCAAAAAGAGTGTTACACATTATTAGCATTGTCAGTTGTTATTTTCTCTTATTTTAAAAATGGTTTTAGAAACGTAATCCTTAAAATCACACTACAAACAATAAAAACTTTCAACATGTATCGTGACACAATTTGTATTCAAAAAGTTTGATAAGTGAAAATGTTATATAAATGAAACTAAATGTCTTATTCAGGAAAACTTTTACTTATATTGACATTTAAAACAAAATAACAAAAAAGTACCTTTCCTGATACTCGTAAATATTATAGACAAAAATACAAATTTCTTTATAATATTTTTAAAGTACTTAAAGTAAGTAAAATTTTATCCAAATAGATTTTATCAAAACTCATTTTTGTTTTTATTTTTATTTTCATTTTTATGGTTGTTGTTATTTTATTATATTCATGTATAAAGTGTATACTCAAGCTTAAGGTTAAAAAGTTCAATTTAATGAAGATGCATCTTATTGTAAAAGTACCTACTCATAAAAAAATTGAGTAATACCAAATTTTTCATTGCTGCGAATATTATTATAAATTTAATTACCCCGCTATTTATTATCAAATCTATATTTTTACGAACATTCTGTCAAAAATCTTTAAAAATTATTATTTTTTTTAATCTTTAAAAATAATCTTTAAGGTTTAAAGTTTTTACTGCAGTTTTACTGTTTAGAAACAAATATTAATAATAGATTTTGAGTTAATATCAAAAAAGACTTAAAAATAAAACAAGTTTCATTTTTTCGATTTTTACCTATCCTTGCACTAATGTATAGAAAATAAGCCCTTCTTCTATCTATCGATGGTTGATAGACGTCTATCAATGCATGTTTGTTCCGGCTGTAACTTTAGAACAAGTTTTTTGATTTTTATGAAATAATCTAGATATGTTTATCGCATTTAGGAAATTTACTATACAGTTTTTGAGATTCATTGGGCCATCATAGGAATTAATTTAAGGGTAGAGTGCTTTTTAATAATATTTTAAAGTGAAAATATACAAGTAAGTGAATGTATAGGCACATTCACACGTTTTTACATTACACAGCTGCATACAGACATTTCTTAAAAAGTAAGTTATTTATAATATTATAATAATAAGAAATAATGTGGATATTACTTAAAGACGATTGGATTTTGGACAAACAGCAGTTCATACTTTATAAAAGAATACAAAAAAGAATATAATAATTTAATACGTCTGAATAATCTTATACGCATATTTTAAACGTATTTTAATATCACTCCATATAAATAGAAATAAATGTTAAAGCTCATAACGTAACTGGGTTATTACCTGATTTTCTGTTTAACTATTCTAAATTTAAATATGAACAAACATTACAAATTCTGTTGAATGCAGAATGAATATTGCTTGCTATATCAATACTTATTGTCAATTTCCATATAAATGCATTTATGTGCATTTCAATGCTTATTCAATGAAAAATGTGTCATATTATTATTGTTATTATTATTATTATGATATGCAACAGGTTTGGATAAATGCTATTTTAAATGCATTTTATTTTATTTTATTTGGCATAATAAATTGTTAGAAAATATTGCAATTTTGAATGAATAATTTCGTGAATTAAAACTGTCCTATTTCATTGTTCAAATTGTACAATAATTATCGTGCATATACTATAATATCAGCCACTAAACGATGTACAATTGTCTACCTTTGTTCGTTAGCAGATTATACGATAATTTTTATTCTAATGCAATTTGTAAGTTTTAAAAGCAAAATTTTCCGGAGGCCTTGAAAATTTGTATTATACTGTTCTACTTAAAGGAATGGCAAGAGAACAGAGAAAAGTTAATTCCGCAATATAAATCAATAACTTTAAGTGCACTAAGTAAAATACCTGTTAGAAAAGTGGAAGATTTTATTATCCTATACTTCCAGACATCTTTAAAAGCAAATCAAGAGCTGATATCGTTGGATGAGTTTGCATGTTGATATTCAAAACTAGGAGTTATCTCACATATTAGAAGTCTTACAAAATAATCAGCGATATCAGAGTCAATATTCTTCATTCATCATTGCAAGAATAACTTTGAAAGAAACATTATCATGTCTGTGGTTTTAAATCGAAAGTACAACAATCATGTGACAAGTAAAAATTTATTATTATATTAAATTATACTATAAATGAAAATATAAGATCACTGAAACACTCTTTATTTATAATAAAAAATTCGATGCACAGAATTGGTTTAATAGTAAGTTTAATAGCTTCAGATATACATTGAATGTAAAACAAAATGTTACAAGAAAACTGTATCTAATAATTTTCAAAGAGAAAGTTTTATTTTTACTTGAAAATCGAAATAAGGGTTCTATTATATACCGCGGTATCTACAATTCAGAACACTGATTCGAATTAAAATTATCGAAAGTTTACTCATAAATCTACCAATAGTTTTTCGTTACTTTCAAATACCGTAGCATTAGTAATTTTAAATTATAATTTTTTCTAACATATTTCTGTTAAAAGTAAAGATTAGTTCAGGTATCGAAAAAAATTAGATATCAATTGATACTTTTTCCTAAAAATCACTTAACAATAAATTTTCGTATTAATACATTTTCCTACCAAATTTATTGAAGTATTCCATTTTCACCACAAATCGAACTTGGGTGCTTGTGAGATATAAAACTCAAATTGGAAACAGGTTGTTGTTCATGCAAGAACTTTATAAAGTAGCAACATATATAAACCAATGTCACGTGCAATGCAAAAAAATATTAATCTCGAAAATAGTACAAGGCACGAAAATCATCAATTTTATTAAATTTTATTTGTCTGCTAATCATTTTTCTTAATACTTAATGTTGAGATAAAAATTATGAATGTTGAAATACTGATTATATTTTAAAAGTGTTACATAGGCATACATTTTTTAAATTACTCCTGTTACAGCGGTCAAAATTCGACCATAATCACTCAAAAGTGAATCTCACTGCCTTTAAACAAAATAGTATATTAAACAAATGTGTATATATGGGTGTGTATGGTAGTGTGTGTATTATAAACAACACCTCCTATATATGTGTGAGTCATAGTGTGTGTAATATAATTTTTATTTATTTATTGTATTTTTATGCATAATTTTAGCATTCCCCAGTCCTTCTCTATATAAATTATAGATAAAAAATTCCAGTAAAAATTCAATTTTTTAAGTTTTAAGCCGAGACAAAATTATACTACTAATGCTCAATAGCATACGGTTAATCACCAAAAAAAATCATAATTATCATTTTCAGAAAGTGGTTGTTCTTGTTGTATAAGAGCCATATACATCACAACTTGTTTTATATAGTGTAGCACAATGTAACAATAATTGTTATGTAATATGATATCGCTTTACAACGTTGTTGTATTACATTGTTGTAATTGTTCTCTATAATATTAATAAAATAATGTTGTAGATAGTTGTATATTGTTGTAAAGCTCTATATACTTGAGGCCGGAGGCTCAATGTTAAATGAAGTAACCATCAAATATTAAATTTTTTAAAAATAAACTGAGCTGGGACCTACAATGAAATGAAATGTCTATTATTATTATTACTTATATTTTAGAAGCATGTCATTCAATAAAAAAACTAAATGTAAATGCAATAGTTTCAAGCTAATAGCTAAATCGTAATTGGGAAGAATGACCCCTCAAAATAATTTGATGCAATCTTTTATTATTAAGGCTTAAGGCGATTTGTCGGTTTTTTTAATTTGTGGTAAGTAATGTGGAACTGTTTGCTCAGAACTGTTTCAGAAATATATTCTGGAAAATTAGTCCTATATAAAAATTAAAAATCTATACGAACCAACATAAAATATTCAATCGGTAAACCTTGCGAGTTATAGCGATTAAAGTTATTATATTCGATAATCGAAATTAAATATTGTATGCGTATGTATATATAATGTAGTTTGACATTCGTTATTTGAATTTGGCTGAAATCAATTATTCTGAAAAAAAAATTTAACAGAAAATCGAAAAAAAAATAAGCTTAGTTCGCTGACTACTACTGAAAATTTTATGTAAATGAAGTGTTGAAAATGCATTTTGTTTCATCTTTTTAAGTAAATATAAATATCAAGATGAAATTCAGTGGCCATTATGGCTGTGTATTTCTCATTGTACCACCAGTCTATTTTACATAATCAGTTTTATGTAAACATTTTTTTTATATATATATTCATTTTTATGAATTTTTTATACAACAATGTCTGGAATAATATTTATACCTCTATATATCATATTAATATAGAAATAATTTTTCATGGCTTCAATTAGTGAATTCTTTTTGAGTTGTAAGCATTAAAAATTTTCAAAGTTTGTGATTTATTCTAATAAACAAAATATTTCAAATAAAGAAAACCTTTAACTATTGAGAAATATGCAGCCAGATGGTAATATTTGATTACTGAATTCTTCCTTTACGTATTTTCGATTGCCAGAACAATTCACAAACCTAACAAATATTCAAATCCATCAATAACGAGAAATCACCAAATATTTTAACAGCAAATGTTTTGTTATCAATAATTCAAAACTTCTTAAATCAAGCACAAATTAAAAAAAAAAGTAGTCACAAAATTTTTCGCCCTCAAAGAAATTTATTTAAAAATACCAACCAATTCATTTTATAACGTAACTTTGAATTGTTTTCTTTATGGTGGTGTTTAAATTTTACCAGACCCTGGAAATACTATTTTATAGTTTCGATCGCTGTCATAAAAGATACAATATATATGGATCCATTAGATTCAATTGTTATAAACGGTTCACCCAAAATTAATGAAGCATTTCATATAATCATTACACTGATTTCATGTTAAAATTCAAGTAGCATAAGAAAAACGTCAAATTAACAACAAAAAATTACACACATATTTTTAACACACACCGTTTTGGACGCAAACTCATACACAAATTTTTTAAACTTTATTTAAATCTAGAATATGCCACCAAAATTCCAGTTATGTATCTGTTTTCATTTTTATACTACCCTGACGTACATACGGGCAGTTGGGCGGACAAACGGAAATACCAAAACCATACCAAAATTTACAAGCTTTATAAACTTTAGACTAAACATAACATATTCTCAAATGTAATACATATATAAGTCGAGTAGAAAAATTCAGTATTCAAGTATTATTTGTAAAAAATAATTGTAGTTATTTAAATTTTATTTTCTGGCTTCATCTACTTCAGCCATATAGCCATTAACCAAAGGGGATTATTATTAAAAATTAAACGCTGTTTTTAAGAATTTTTTTTTTCTGGCTTTAGCTATTTTCAGCTATATAGCCATTATCCAAAGGGGTTTATTATTATTATTAAACAACAACATTACACAGTAATGCTAGGTGGTCACCCATCCAAACACATATTGTGACTGCTGTTGCTTAACTTTATTAGTTGGTCTAAGCATGTCATTACGTTACGTCAGTCCGGGGTCTTTAAGAAATTTATAAACTAAATTTTTTTTGCGTCGAGTCAATCTTAAATCCAGTTACTTAATTTATAAAAATACTAAATTGAGTATTTATAATTCTCTGTATATTTGCATGTAGTGACTCTTGTCACTACAGTGAGTGAGTGAGTGAGTAAAAAAATTTGTCACATATTTGATATAGTATTTTATCAAAGTAAGTTTATTACAGTTTCTTGTTAAGTTCACGAAGAAAAATTTGAACAATTTTACGGATAATTTATTATATGAAATATTACCATCATCTGTTGTAGCAATGATGAAAAAAGTAACTTTCACAAAACAAAAACAAAAAAACCAACAATTTGTATGTATATGTCATTGTTTGCCAAACTCATTTATTTTACTAATGACCATATACAGAAAAACTTTGTGAATATTGCCTTCGTCAGATCAGCACCTTTCAGATTCAGATTCATTTTACTTATAGTAACCGAGATATTCGAAAATTTCTCTTTTTATGATAGTATAATAGGGAATGGTTCTAAATTTGCTATATTTCACATGAAAATGTGAAACTAGACTCAATACCTTAACAAAACTTGAAACTTAAATTAATATTGATTAAAAAATAAAGAATTAATTATTAGTTATTCAAGATTATTTTTTATTTTATTTTATTTATTTTTTTTTAGTTATGTCTCTTTCTGGAAAATGATTTTAAAATGTAATTAAATCCAAATACTAACAACTGACGTCATACATAGGTATTTCCCACTTTTATTTGGAATTTCAAATGTCTATATCTTGCTTATTTTTAAAAATTTTTGAAAAATAACTTTCATAGATCAATTTTTAAGAAGTAAAGATCCTTCAAATAAATAGTAAAAAAGATTTAAGTACAAGATAGAAAATTTTTTTAATGATTAATTTAATAAAATTTCAAATCTAAATGCAATGGTTTAGATTCAATTTATAAGTTAGACTTGTATTGAAGATATGATCACTTTAGTTGGACATGAAATTTTAAATTTACTATATGATACCACGATATTTGTTCGATATTAATTTCTTGTTAGTTTATTTCTATTTTACATCAGAAAACTTCGAGAAATTAACAAATTTTATCTTCCTTGTATTATTAAAATAACCCGGAAAATGGTATCCGGGAATAACGACATTTTTTCATGTTTCGAGGCCATTAAAGTTTTTTTTACGTTGTGTATGTGTAGTTATTATCGAATTTTTTAGAGTTAAAGTTTTTGTCATGATTAGATACAATTAGGCTCTATGAATTCAAAACACAACTTTTAAACCATAACAGTTAAATAAATGTTTTAATGCATAATTTTTTTTCTTTAAAAAAACAACTTTTGTTTGATACATTTTTGCATACCATGTTTAGATTCACCACAATCCCACCTCAAAACTAATTTAACTAATTTAAACAACTAATGATAAAAAATGGCAATGTTAATTGGTTTAATACCCAACATTTCATTGGGTATCAATCATCAATGTTTGAACTATTTTTAATCATTGCCATTCATCAAATTTAAGTGTTTTACGACACCAAAATTCTAGCTCACTATCCCATTGCGTTTTTTATGTTATCTCGATGACGAACCGATAAACGGATCGACCTATAAATATACTGAAATTTATACTTTAGCTGTAACATATGTATTATCACAAAATTGTATAATCATTAAAATGTAAACGCATTATAAAAAATTGAATTTTCGAGATGAATATTGTAATTATGTATATTCGGAAACTAAGCAAATATTCTCTTCTAAATCATTTGTATGCTAATGCTTTTGTAAAGTATATACTGTGAGATAAGTAAATTTTTTAGCTAAAAACTATTTTCATTTGTGATCATGTAAAAACACGTTATAATGTAAAGAATAACTCAACAAAAGGGAATACAAAATGATTACATTAATCGCATTTTACAGAGATATATCCATCACAACAACATGGTGTATAGAAACCTCGATGAACAGTGAAAACTTGTAAACAAATTTATGGAATGATTTTTAAATTTGAATCTTAAAATTCTACACAACTGTGACATTTGCCAAACATACCAGATACTATTAATCATTCACAACATGACACCAAAAGTGATGATTGAGTATTATGGTCTCAACAATCTTCAACTCATCCAATTTCAGTATTAAATTGCTCAAATGATAGGTATTGAATCACGGGAGAGTTCTTAGTCCCAATTATATAATATGCTTTTCTTATGGGTTGCTTTTTTCTCCAAGTATTGTGATATTTTTCCATCTCCACTCTGTATTTGCACTGGTAATTAAGAAAATAACATATCCGAGTATATATATATATATATATATATTATATATATATATATATATCAATTGATTAGAGTCAATTAACCCTGAACTTTTTTACCATTATCCAGACAATTGTACATAAATATTAAGTATTACATATTTATTTTTTACATTAAAACTCATTACTTTTTTTAATTAAATTTTCTTTGCAATTTCTATCTTTGAAAATACTTTTATGTTTAATATTTTCTTAATTTATATATTCTATTTATTTTACAAAAATGTTTTAATTCGTTTTTCTTATTTAACCAAACTTATACTTTATAAAACAAAATTATCTCAAGTTTAATCTCATTCATAAAATCCCAACTACTTCAGATAAATTTAGTTTAAAGTAAATTTAGTGCAGGTGTTTTCTAAAATTTTAAAGCTATCATTGAATTAACATTTTACTTTATCATTGCGAAGTAATTAATGGAAATATTTATCAAAGGCTTTAAATAATTTTTAAACCTTCTTTCTTAATTTTTGAAAGTTGTAGAGCTTAATATATTCTAAAAACATACTAAGTTTGAAGAAAATTGTTTGATTCGAATCATTTTCAAGGAATACAAAAAAAAAACTGATAAAATCACACAAATAAAGTGGAACACCCGATAGTCCGTATTTTTTCAAAAGTTTACGGCATAATATAAAGACAAAAAACAAAGTTTGGAGAAGTTTGGATAAGGCGTCCGCCACATACACACAAACACACTATATCCACAAATTTTGATAGGATTAGAATACTTCCATTTAATAGTAATTAACAAAAGTAAAAAATTAATCTCGCCAACATTTAAATTAAATTTACAAATTCACCCAAAAACTTATATCAGTTACGTGTACACAAACACATATTTTGACTCAAGTATATTACTGGTGGCTAATTTTGTGACCATATCAAACTGTTGGAGGTTTTAAATACGTTTATTTATTATTTTACCTTATAGCATTAAAAACTGAGTTACTTATTATTCATTTCAATCTGTAAAGCAGAGGTGTTTCATAAATGATATTTGTTAGTTCCACATCGAGTATAAAAATTGTATTTTCATATTAATAATTTTTATTATTTACCAAAAACAAAAAAATGTATGAAAATCAACTCTTGTTTCTGCATATATCATTTGAATGAATAATGAAATTTAAAACTTGATTCTAGAGTATTTTTACTATCACACAATTCAGAGGCTTTTGAACTAAAATCATCATTAAAAATAAATATAGATTAAAACCAATTTCAAAATAAATAGACTTTAATTGATTTATAGAAATTTTTTCGAGAAACCATTTGAGAAACAAATTTTTTTTAAATAAGTAAATAACAAAAACTTTTAATAATCATGTAATAATAATGTAAATAAAGCAAGGGTTTTAATAATAAATATGATAATAATTTAATTAAAAGTTTTAGTTTTACATCTCGAATTTTTAATGTTTACAAACTTTTATTTAACTTAGATAATTAGGTAGCTTGTATGTATTTATTAATACTAGAAATCGAATTCATTGAAATAAACAGTTAAAATTCACCGACCATGGAAAATTGGATGAACAGAAAAATAAACATTTTTATTTTGAGTGTACCGTTGCAACATAAAATTGTTGTATTGGTGACAAGCACTTAAAAGTTGTTTTGGCTCTTATTTCTCCGGGTGTGAACTGTCTTTTGTTTTCGCCGATAATAAAAACTAAATTAGTTTCAAGTCTAAAATAGCTTATGCATGAGATCTTCGTACCTGTGAATGAAGAAAAAGTAATTTAGAATAATACTAAGTATAATGTCTACTTCTTAAAACATAATACTAAGGTACCCTCCATCATGTAAAAATCTTTCAATTTTTGCACCCAAATAGCTAAAAAAATAATAATTCAAATGTTTTAAAATTTAGATATTGACATAAAAACAGAGGGCATTTCAATGAGATTTTCGATGAAATATAAAACCAAAATTTGATTTTGATCTCTTGAACCTTTGAACTTTTGAAATTTTTTTTTCGAAAAAAAATATCCGACAAGCCCTTTGTTTTCATATCAATATTATGCATATACGAAATTAGAAAACATTTGGATAAGTATTTTTTGAAATATTTGGGCGTGAAAATTGAAAGAAATATAATGCATAATATATGAAATTTAAGTTAATAGCTAGTTAGAAGCACATTCCTATATGTCAATAACAGCTTGAGATAACCGCTCTTAATACTTCAATATGTAAAGTAACTACCAATGTGTTTTATTTAATCAATTCTTCATAGCTTATCTAGCCACATTACAAAAAATTGTGTACCTATAAGTACAACAAACGTGTTTTATTTTAAATAATAATTTTAGTATGTGACAAAATTTACTCTAAACATTAGCGACAGCAAATCTAATCAGCTCAAGCTACGTTTTAAATACTATTAGAATAACAACTCCCACATGAGTTCTTCAATAATGAATTTAAACGATGATAAAGTTTATTGCCGTTGGTATATTTTATACATCAATATACTAATAACGAAAATATAGGTGTAGTATAGCAACCAATAACCAACGATTTGGGTATATGCCATGTTTTTATTAATTTTGCTTTACAAAATCATATCATACTTAATATTGACAACTAATTACGTAAGCACATTTAATAACACCACTATTTAATTACGCATTAGTAATTGTATTCATTTGAATCCAATATTCTTGAAATTGTTTAATTGGTATTTTCGAAATTTTACAGCGCAAGAGGCTCCTTTATTTGAAACGTTTAGATTGTAATTTTTGGTTTATTAGATTCTTTAAAAATAGTTTTTTTCTCTTTATATAAAATGTTTCTAATAAAAACTAATCCCTTAAAACTTTTAGTAATACGTACTATGGTGTAAATAATTTAATAAGCTATTTTACGTCACCTGTGTATTACATGGTAGGGATGATTTCGTTTATATCGTACTTCACGAGGTGACCAAAATATCATGCATTTAGGATCTTAATCATTAATATGCATACGCCTGAAAAATGGTTTAATGATTAATAAATAACTGATTCATTAAAACTAGGATTATTAAATATGGTTGGATAGAATTTTGTGTAATTAAAGATCCTATGTTACTTAGTTTTATACAAAATTTTGTATTAAGAGGCAGGTCACGATGGGTGAGAGTAAAATAATGAATCTAAAAATAGTATTATAAGTTCCAAAGAGGGGAGAGAAATCAAGCTGATTGCTTAACGGATAGACATCTTATGATCTTCTTATATCTGCTCCTACAAGACTGAAATTTATAAGAAACGTTTGTATTAAAAATGTTATTGATAACATATGTAAAAATATGATATTTAGAATTTTAAGGTAATTTTGTGTGCGTTTGTCAGTTTCTACTTTAATATTGTTCACAACTTTTGTTAGATTAACTCATAGTAGCTATTTTAAAAAATATAAATGACATTTGTACCTCAATAGATGAACATATATTGTCGTATTATATTGAAGAGATTGTTTTAAAAAAATTACTAAGACATGTCAATTATTTAAATGACAAACAACAAAGAACGACGTGGGGTATCGTTGGCAACAACAAATAAAGCATTTATTGATAAAATTGAAACGGCAATGACTCTGCGTCATATAACAAGTATTGTATTACAGTGGACGTTTAAAAACATTTTCTCCAAATACCGATCGATCACGATCAAGTGGAAACGCATACTGTAGGTCATTTTAATACCATTATTCACTTAACCACATTTTAAATACAACGTTTTAATATATTAAATTAAAAAGAATAATTAAATTTTAAATATGCAGAATCTAATAAAATTACGTTATATAAAAAAAAATTTAATATTAATATTTATAATTGAAAAGTGCTTACAGAATGTAATAGAAACATAATACTTAACATTCAAACACTATTATACAGGTCGTTTATTGTATATTTTAATATAGGGAATAAAATATTCAAATAAATTAGATAAATAAATAAATTAGATAAAAAAGCACCGTGCTATATGTTAATTTGTGAAAATCTAGAAATCGTTTAGCATAAAAATTTTCGGATTTTTTATCAATTTTTGCAAATAACTTGCAAACTAATGTTCTACAGAAAAAACATTCTTGGGTAAATTATAATACATAAATTTTATACCAAATATATCATCCTAGCGTCTACATTTGGCATGATATGACAAGTCAAAAATACTGATTCTTTCCAACCTTATCTAGAATCTCTGGAAAATATTTCTTATGAGAAGGGAATTGTTGATCTTGATAAAATAAATTTTTACTTAATAAATTATATAAAATCAATTTGTAACAACTTACAATTAGTCTAATATTGCTTGAAAGAAATGGTTCGCGTCTACTCATCATCAGCAGAAAAATACTGTTTTCATATAACAAAAATGGAATGTGAGTCAAACCTGACATCTAAGCAGGATGATTCGTACGTCTTAATTTTTTTAATTTATAAAAGGGAAGATGCAATATAAAGGATTATATATTTTACCCATCAAAATGTCAAACTAGGCTCAATACCAAACAAAATATGAAAATGAAATTTCAATTGATTCAGAAACAAATAAGTTATTATCTCTTTAAAATGTTTTTCCGTCTTTCACTTGCAAAAAAAGTTGTATGGATGATTCTTCGATAAGCGGTCATTTTCAGATAACAAAATTTTTGAATATCAATGAAATTTATATAACTTTTTTATTCACAATCAACATTCATTTGTGCATAGTTTAGCATTATTTAGCATAGTATTATTTATCTTAAAATTTGGAGGGAAGTGTATAGAAGTGTATATAAGTGCCATGAACATCGATAGGACCTCTTACCGTAAAATGACCCTTATGTATAATCACTATACAGATGATCATGTCATTTATGCAAATCTCCTTTAATTAAGAATTTTGAACGTACATATTTTGGCTATTTTAAGACTTTTAAAAACTAATTTCAAATTCATGTTCGTGAAGTAAAGACGTTACAATTGAAATGAGAAAAAAATTAGTGCATCTTTCCTATTAGAACCCTTCTTAATATCAGGAGATATAATTTTTGCAATATCCTGTATATCATAGATTATAATATAAACTGCAGTATAGTAGTTTTATAGATTATGACTTTAGATTGTCATATATCTTAAGGTATTACTAATATACATTGAATGTGCTACCTGAAACAAGTACACGTATAACACCATGAATATATGATAATGCCCTAAAGATTGCCAAGAAGCTTATAAAGTTTATGCAACCAACAGTTAAAAGGTGAAACATACACCTATATGTAGATGGATATACGGCTTAATAATAAATGTGATAAAACTATACAGATATACCAAACAGTAATATTATTTCTAGTCTTAGTGTCTCTTATAACGACCGTTGTATTGATAACGAGTTTTATGATAACATTTTATATCCAATGTTTTACTGTAGGTTATAAACTATTCAAAATATATATAAAAGCATTCACTGAATACATCGATAAAAGCTTCATTAATATTTGAAATAATTTTTCATCTAGATATGAAATACATTTTACATTTTATGAGTATAAATTTCTGTTTGATTTTTTAGCAAACTAATTCAATAATATGACATGGTTATACAGTTAATTTCAATTATACTAATTTCCCTTAACATTACATTATTCCGGATTGTATTGGATTTTGGGGAAACAATCGAGAAGGAAACGTGAAGGAAATATAAACGTGAAGGAAACATAAAAAGTGGACTCAACCTATTAAATTTTAAGTTTAATCATATTATTAGAAATAAGAAGGAAACATCCAAAAAATTATTTTTTTTAGATTCAATAAAGGTTAAATTGAAATTGATATACTATCCTAATTGCTTGTTAGTTTGTAATCTAATTTAGGTTGTTCCCGGAGTATACATTTTTAAATCGGTTATTATTAGTTACTTTTATTTTTGCTTAAGGGGGGAGGGTGTGAAACATAATACAGAAATACCATCCACTATGTCAACAAATCTTCGCGCCCAAATAATTCAAAACATACAGCGGTTTCGAATGTTACAGCGTAACAAACATAGATAGACAGATAGATTTAGACTTCGGTTAATCTGACTTGCCATTATTCAATTTGTCCGGGAATTAGGAATAATGCTTTTATTATTCACTCAGGCCATAACATATACATTTAGATTATAATATGGTAATCTTTTTGACATTAAAACGACCACTATTTACAATAAAACAACACATTACATTGTATAGATAGTTAGATGACTTGTGATATTTGTCAAATATGTGGCTTCATTTTATTATAATACAATTGATGATGGTCTTGTTAAAGTATATTTTAAACTTCCCACAGGATTTATTCATATAGCAGAGAGTCAAGAATTCATTGACATATAATTGTTAGACATTTTACCATCCAACTATATTAAAATTAACATCATGCAAACATTCAAATATACATTGTTTAAAATTTATTTCCCAAAGGCTCTTGAATACTTTGTAACTACAAATAGTTTTTGAAAACATCATTACGGTTGCGTAATTTTAAATTTTAAACATTTCATTATGAAATTTCTAAATAGGAACATACCCAAAGTTGATATTCCAAATAGATTTTTCCAATGAAATGTCAATTACAGATTATTGTTTTGAATGGACAAATTTTTATGATATAAATAAATGCTACTTATTTACGTTATTTATATATGTACAGATTTTATTTTATTTTAATTTTTTTATAGTGGGTTATTTTTGTGACTACTGATTCTTAAAATTCATTTCAACGATAGAAAAGCTATATCATCAGTGTCAAATACAATTTGTTAAATGGCCATATACAAACCATATGAGACTAAGTACAGAGTTAGAGATGTCCCATGATCACATAAGAGAATATGAAAATTATTAAATCTACAATTGACAAGGATGAGATTCACTGAGCTTCTTCTATTACTTTTCCAAGGGCAGATATACAAAAGTGATTTAATTGCGACTTTTGTCGATACGTTTTATTTGAATGAAAATAATGAAAACAATTCCAAAAAACAGCTAACTTTTTTCATTTTTCTAATTAAATGAATACCGGTTATCATAATTTTTTTTAATGGGTGTTTAATTGATATACCTTCAATTAATAATTTTTAGTTATATATAAAAATTTCGTGTCACGCGTGTCCTACATCAAATACCGAGTGTTATACCAAATACCGTTACCTATTTTTTAAGAAAACAAATCAACAAAATCGGGGTAGTTTTAAGCAGCTGCAGGGTACTTTTTATAAATAATTGTCATCCACTAAATTTTAAATTAAAAAACAATGCAAACCTTTGTATTGATTAATAGTATTTTGTGTAAGCTTATGAGTTGCAACCTTCTCATACAGACCTGGTGTTTTTTTAAGCGAATTGCAGCCTCCTGATCAGCTAGATCCCGTATATAAAAGACACATTTCATTACGGTACGGTACATTCCCAAAACAAATTACTCTCAATTTATATTCTTATCCCACCGTTTGAAATATTTCCATTAAAATATTTAAATATTCTTTATCTTATATAGACCATCTACTACTATCACGATATTAACATTTAAAAAAAAAATCTCATTAAAATTTTGGCATACAGACAAGAAAAAAGAATAATAAAATTAATTCCATAAATTATAATCAATTTTCAGTCTAGTGTAGATATACTCATTGAAATAAACATAACAGAAAAATATGTGTTTAAATATTCTCATTCACTTCTAATACAATAGTTATTCCTACAGAAAAAAAAACATAATTTCCATAAATGAGAATTAAATATTTACATCCAATTAAAAATATCAAATAATTTTTTTTTTTATGTTGAAAAAGTTCGAATTTAATAAGTTTATGAAACAAAAGGTTAAGAATTTTTATTTATTTATTTTTTTTTTTTTATTTTAAAAATTCAATTTATTTTTTCTGTTTATTTTGAAGTTGAATATAATAAGAAGTTTTTCAGTTAATTATAAACCAAGTACAAAGAAATATTAAGATAGAATAATAAAAAGGCATGTAAAGAAGAAATCTTATTATATTCGGTCAAATTAGACCAAAAAATAAGAGTACAGATACATAAATTTACAACAAGCGAATGTTGTAAATGTATTGTAATCAATTCTAAGGACCCTATCAAATATGATTCTCACAACATTGGTCCCATTACAAAAACGTCACGAGCAATTTATTTTTAATTAATTGCAATCGATATGAAATTATAACGGAAAATCAGGGTAAAAAACTAGACAGCTGTAATATTAAATAAAAGCCTTGTTTTTTAATGTTTTTTTTTTTTAATTAATTTTATTTGTATTTTATAATAAGTATACTACATTTTATAAATAACAAATTTTTTTCAATGTTTGTTTCAGATATTATATTGAATTTCCGTACAACATTTGTAAGTAGAAAAGGTGAAGTGGTATCGAATTCTCGTTTAATTGCACTTAACTATGTCAAGAGTTGGTTTATTGTTGATCTACTAGCAGCATTACCATTTGATTTACTTTATGCATCACAAGTTTACGATGGTGGGGTTCGTAATAACATTTTATATATTAAATTATAATTTAGTTTAAAGTCTATAATCATCTACTAGATACTATATTATTATTAGATATATAAGTTATATGATGATTAATATGGGAAACTGGGTATAGCTTGCAAACAAAAACAAAATAAATAGACAACTCATTAACTACATGGAAAAGCGGGTATAGTCTAAATTCATTTAGATTTGGAAAATTTTTTTATATCTCTGCCTTATAGTAACTTCTATTATTTGCTTATTTACGCTTGATGTAGAGATTTATGTGAATTAAACGACAAATGATAGAAAAAAATGGGTCATAACTATAATATTATCTTATCTTTTCTGTATCCAATGATATCTAGGAATTACGAGTTTTATGTAAAAAAAGATTAATTTTTACTTGATTTTCAACAGTATTTTTATATGAAACCTCCTTGGTAAATTCAATTTTGAGTATACCTGTGTTTTGATCTAGCTTGTAGTGGGTCTATATGATACTAAGTCTGTTAAAATCATTGAGAGAGCGCACAAAGTTCTCTAGATAACTTTAATTTTGTATATATCTGTGTTTCGGTCTGTCTTGTAATAAATGATCAATCTTAAGAAACTTAAAATATTGAATTTATTATGTTTGTTTGATAAAAGAGTTCAAGTCGCAAAAATTTTATTTTTTTTTTAAATTATACCTATTAAAAATTGCGACTTGAAGCAATTCACTAAGAAGCAAAACACCAGTTTCTTTTAAAATGGAATATTTCTTAGCGAAATATCCATAGACATATTCAATAAATTACAAAATGTTTTGTAATTGAGAAACCCCGAGAAATTTTGAAGTTAATTCTGAAATGCTCGATCTAATGTCTTAAATCATAATGGTACCATTATATTACTCAATGTCGGATATTACTGTTATATAAATAAAAGTCGAGTAATATTAATGGCTACTTAAATTTTATTGAATTTTCAAAGACTCTCAATTTTCTGTAAGTTTGATCTTACAAAATATTGTCGTAAAATATTGTTCAAATGAATTATTTCTGGATATTCAAACAAAATGGAGAAAATAGTTTAAAACAGAAAATAAAACAAATTTTTTATATTATGAGATACTTTTTTTACATCTTATAGAAATTGTCTCTCTGATTATGTGTTTTCTCCATTCTATAAAATTGTTGTTAGCAGTAATTGAAGTAAATTACCTGGAAATGTATTTCCGGAATATTAACACCATAATAATTTAATTTTATGTTACTAAATATATCAAATTATTTATATATGATATAACCTCAATTTTCCAGACAATTATTATGCAATTTAATTTTTATATACTGGCCATCAAAAAAATCGAGTCATTGACTCCCTTCGCATCTGTGAATGTCACAGATTATTTCAATTTTTGTACTTTTTATTCTAGTTTCAAATTCAGAATTTTCATGGAGATAAAAAAACTGACGTTAAATATTTGTAAGGATCAATATTTTTAACAGCTTTAGTTATTATTAATCACTGTATAAACCATAGAAATATAAAGGACATTTCAATAGAGAAATGTCGCGTTTTTTTAGAGAAATTATAGAAGGAAGTAAAAACCAGGTATCGAACTGTCAACTGCAGATGAACCGATGTGTTAATAAGCTTTGTGTTTTTCTGCGTGACTTCTTATGGTTGTTAAATTGTCAATGGTATACAAACACTGCCTGCATATTGGTAAATTTTGGTAATCAGCGTCATCAAAACTTATACCAAATTATAGTTTGCGTCAAATATTTTCTGCGTGTTCACAACAAGTGTGTGGATTGTGAATAATAGTATTAATTATTAGTAGTACTAATAGTATGCGTGTTGGTTTTAAGGCTTTACAATAACGGTTAAATTTGCTTAAAAATATGAAAGATAGAAGTTTATACCTTTGCCTGATTTGTAAATCTGATCATTATTCACGAAGAATTTGCTTTATAATATTATTTTTTGAAAATTGATTACTTTTGAAGGTTGACTTTTTCTAAGCAGTTCGATTTTATTGATGACCAGTATAATGTAAATATATTTCATGTAGAAAAGTTAAGGCAGTTTTAATTTCTTCTAGCCATACAGTAGTAAAAATAGATTTTGAATATACGTCGTGTTTCAGAATGGAACTTAGTCATGTGTAAAAAAATAGAAATCCCCATATAAACCTAATAAATTATGGATATTGAAATATAAAGTAATGAATTAAAGAATACAGCATTCAGTGCGTAATAATGACTCAATTTTCTTAATTAAAAATTGGGCATCAAATTTAATTTTACAGTACGTGACAAGCATCTAAAAAGCACATAATTTTGAGCATACTCTGCTAGCCTGGCTTGACTAGTATCAATATTTGACAGTTTTTGAGACTGTCATTTATCGATTTCCATCTCATTAAAAAATGTATGTCGTCCATAATGTTTATATGGACATTTTTGTTTATTTTGCACTGAGAAATACGTCCATTTAATAGTGTAATTCTGAAACACGTTATATAATAGTTTAGATTTAGATAGTCTTTTAGAATATTATTATTATTATTTTTATTATTTTTATATTTTTTTAATCTATTATTATTTTCATGTTATATTTAGTTTAGTATTTTTATCATTCGTTATTTATTTTTATCTACAAGTTACATTTATTTTTTTATTAGAAGAAGAAAAGAAGATTAATTCGAGATACAACAGAAAATGATGAAGTTTTGGTTAGTAATTTATTTTTTAGTTTATTTTTTTTTTAAATTTATTTTTATTTTCTTTAAATTTATGCTATTAAAGTCGTTGTTTTTCACATCAAATACCTTATACACATACACATGTATCAAACATTCTTTCATCGTTAGTATTTTGCAACAAATGAAATAATTGATTATTTTCATTTATTTTTCAAAGAACTTTTTATTAAGTTTCATAGCGTACCAAGAACGATTAAAACTACAACAAAAATATTTTTAAATACCAAATATTTGTTATTTTTTTTGAAAATAATCAATTTACCTATTTTGATTTTTGCAATTTTAGAATATAGTATTTTAATATTTATGTAAACCTTTAATATATATTTTTTAATATTATACATTTATCGATATCAGTCGCTATGATTTGGACATAAACTACTCTCAAAAGCGTGACTTTCTTCACAAACCAACCGTAATCTATTTAGTCCTCGATTAGAATACGCAGCCTAAATTGCGATTCGGAATCTCTCCGACGCTATACAATTTCATTGCAGTAGTTGTGATGACCTAGTATAGTGTAATATTCACTTCGGAAAACAAAGAAGAAAAATGTTTAACTCAGCATAAGTTAGAAGCTAAATTAATTAAATAAATGTAATTATACCGCTTGGCAAAACCTCTTCTGTGCTCAACACTTTTATCAGTAATAGCAGCCAGCAGACATTCTTATAAATAACCACATTAAAATTGAATAATCCCTACTGTCTCCAAGGTTGTAAATTTGCTTTGAAACGGTGATCTTTCAAAAATAGAAATTCAATTAACAGTTTCTAGAAGCACCTCTCAAAAAACACCAATCAAATGTCAAAATGTGATTATGATCAGTAATACATTCATAGCGGCATGACTAATCAGATATCAACTACAAAGCCACATTTAAATAAATGCTTTCTCTGATTTATTTATATGCATATGAAAACCTAAAACGGGATCCTTAAAGTAGTTTAGAATTTCTTTAAATTTGTATTAGTTGACTTTTAGAACTATATTTTACCAAATTATTGTTCATCACTTTAGAGTAAAAACAAATTATTCAAAAGTAGCAATTTGAATTTTTATTTTAAATGTTTTTTTAAACTCATATATATGGTCAACTTTTCTAAAAATTCGTCAATAGATATTTTTGTTTACAATATTTATTTTATTTATTTTGCTTATTTATTTTTTATAAAAAATAAAATAAATATTTGATGCTACTTTTGCGAATAATATTTTCCAAAACTTCTTGAATTGATCAGTGTATGCTTAATATGAAGCGGTCGACACTTACCCGCGTAAAAATTTTGTCTTTTTATTAAAGTGACGAACAAAGATTTTTTTCTATTTATTGCACATTTAAATTAATTTTTATATAGACATGCTTTTTACAAATCATTTAATTTAAGAAATTGAACATCAGTAAAATAATTTAAAATTTTCTACGCATTTGTTAAAATTATAAAAACACTTTTAATTCCAGTTTTTCCGTCTTTATAAAACACATTTCTATTTCGATAGGTTAATGCACAGCGTCACGTTTGAAAATATGAGAAGCAGGAAATACTTAAAAAAAATTATAAATTATCTCTAAGCTTTACATAAGAAAATTGTTATGTTATCAGAATTAAATTATGTTTGGTTTATGTTTATCGTATTCGTTTTAATAGAATAACAAATCGGCCATAGCCTAATGAATAATAAGTCCTACGTTTTTAGTACCTTCGACTTAACATCAAAAATTAACATTTTTTAGTATTATTTGTGTAATGCGATATTTTGTGTTTACTTTGAAAGAAAAAAACCATGTACATATAAAGCTCTGATTATTAAATAAGGGCAAAGGTTGGATGGGCTGCTTAAATTATAAAAAGTAGATACTTGAAATTAAATTTCCTTGATTTTTTTATTTAAATCTATTATGGAAAATTTTTTAAATTCTTTTGTTCAAACGATAAAGTCTTTAAACAAGCACGCATATAGAGTACAGATAGTATATATTGAAAGAGTTTTTATTGAGAGTTTTAAATTCAAAATTTTTGTAGAATGGCGGTTCATATTACAAACTGTCCATTGATATTTCTCGTTAAAGTCACCGAAAGTTAAAATAAATCGTATGAAATGTTATAACATACAGTTAGTTAATTAAATAACCTAAACAACTCATTTATATGTACAGAGTGTAACTATGTATAAAATATTAAATATTAGGAGATCAGGAGAATATACGTATGACGTATAAAAAAACATTCTGTCTTTACATACATTTAGTCATTACTGGTGGTTATATTTTTAATATTTGTTGTAGAGGACATTGAACTTTGTGATATAAGTATTTCGGGGAATCTAATATTATTTATCTTAATATTTATTAATATTAGAGGATCTATTAAGTATTTACATTTGTGCAAACTAAATTAAATTAAATTAAGCGAATGAACTTAACATAAAATTGCTAATGGATTAAGATATTGTGAGAATCGTTCATAAGGAGTAAACTCCAAATGTGCGTCGAACCAGATGAACATAAAATTATATTTAAGTATTTGTTTATAACGTTAAAATTGTTCAGCAGGTAATGGCTTATTCATCTTTAACTCGTTTTCAGTAGTTTATCTGTGTAACGAATGTGATATTTACAAAAAGTTAACTTATTAAAGCTTATTATCTATTCAAAATTGTTTATTCACAATTCATACAAAAAAAATAAAAAAATAATATTATAATAAAAAAAATTATATTAAACGAAAAAAAATTTTCGATATTAATATATTTAAAAATTAATGAAGACAAATTAGTAAATTTTTCAAATATTTGCAGTTCATTGAGTATAAAATTTTGATTTATCATACACAGTGAATAAGGTTCAATAATTCTGTTTGTTGTTTGTTATTTACGTAAGCTGAACTTATGAAAATTTAAATGGAATGTATACAAGTTGTTCAATTTGTTGTTATTCCTATACAGATTTAACCGTTTATATAAATACAAATAGAATTTGGCAAGATATTTTTGATTTTTTTTTTAATTTTTGATTTTAAGCTTTCATAAATATAACATAGCAATTTTCTTAGCTTTTAAGCACAACATTGACATTTATTGTTTTTGTTCTCCTTATTTAAATGAATATATATTGTGAATATTGATGTGAGATTAATAATTTAAAAAAAAAAAAATGAAGTTCTTCTTCATTTAACCTAGAACTCAACCGGCGTATGTATTTCAGATTAATCGATTATTTTTAATGATAAAATTTTAGTTTCAAACAATTTTTTTCCATATGTCAATTTAAAGAAAAATATCATATAAAATTATTCGAATTACACAATATTCATACTGTATATTTTATTAAGCTATGTATTTTTAATATGAAAATAAACAAATTAATTTAATATTTTGTTTATTTTAACAACACACAAATTAGTTTTTATGAATGCAAAACAAAAACTTACAACCAAATTAATTAATATAATACTTTGTATTTGCATTATTACAAAACAAATTAACTACATTTTATATAGTATAATACCTATTATCCTTGTGTACAAGCAAACTAATAATGTTTTATATTATTTTATGTTTATGCTAACACAATTGTGTAGGAGGCAGGACATGGGCACATTCACCTTGTTAAATTGACTAGACTACTACGACTTGCCCGTTTATTACAAAAAATGGATCGCTACTCACAATACAGTGCAATGATCTTAACATTGTTAATGTTATCATTTACATTGGTTGCACATTGGCTAGCATGCATTTGGTATGTAATTGCAGAAAAAGAACGCCAACGTAATGAAAAAGATTGGGATCTTGGTAAGTATATTTTTTATTCTTTCTATCTAATTGTGAATGTACATTTTTAATTCGAGTATTATTGTGAAACATCATGATAATTGATTAGATGAACTTTGAATTCAAAAATGTTAAAAATTAGTAGTTCTTTAAACTTATCACATATAATTAAGGGAAGTCTGGGCGACTTGGACCGCTTTATACTTAAAACGTAATGTTTTCATACAAAAAGGCTGTAGAGTTTCATTTATAATTTTAAACGATAACTACGTCAATCTGGCATGGACAGTTGAACCGAGGTATGGGAAAAGTTCCTCCAAACTTTTTTGGAGGAATGAATTTAAGTTACTACATTAGTTATTGTATTCATAATAAAATCAAAAAGCCAACAATTTTTTAAAAATTTTTATCAAATTAACAAAATTGAACATTTTAATAATAATATTTGTGGAAAGCCCGGAACCAATCTTTTCTAGCTGCTTTGTTTATCACTCACCTTTCAGAAAATCTCTTTGAATTCGCTTTTTCTTTCTGGCCAAACCGTAATGTATTTTACTATGCGATTCTTTATATTGATTGTCTTTCTCTTCCAAATTAAGTAATTTTTGTTCATTAATTATTTTGGTATATGATTTCCTTTCGTGTTTATTTACTGGAGTTATATTGGAATTTGATTTTATTATAAAAATAAAACAGATATTTAATAAAGTAAAATCAAATGAAACTACTGCTTGTATCACAGGTGAACATGTGAACCACTGGGCGTGTGGGATACGCGAAATGGTTCGAATCACACTTTTTAAACAGTAAACTTAAGTAATAAATCTTTGATTGTAAGAAAAAGCTCTTATCACACACCTAACTACAATTATCGGGCAATGCAATAATAATACACATTAATTACTTCATTAAAAACGGATTTCAAAACTAAAAAATACAACAACAAAAAATCCCTCCGCGTTAACGCAAATAGGTTTTTCATTCTGAAACCCATACAAACTGGTCATCCTGTGAAATAGCGGTTTACTTGGGATTGGTCTCTCATGCAAAACTATTCAGTGTATTGGAGTTTCATTAGTGCGAAATTTAAATTAAATTTTGAAACATGGTTCATTTCAACCACCTGGTCAAGTTTCCCCGATTGTCCCCTAAATTTTAAAATGATATTAGCAAATAAATTTTTCAAATTGTTAAATAAATTTTTCAAATTGTTAGCTATTTAGATAGACGTATACAAAGTGTTCGGAAACTGACTAGCCAAATTATAATAGCTGTGTTCTACATCTCAAATACAACCCAAAATTATATAAAGAAATTTTGGCTTATTTCTTTGACAGGTAAAAGAGGAATTAAAAAATGCATCTATAAAATTAATTATAATAAATTTTTCTTTGTTGACAAATTCTTTAAATCTACTTTATAATATTTGAGTCAAAATTATTATTTAAATAAATTTATAATCAGAGGCGTATGTAAATTTAGATTCTCTTTTGTTAAGGCGGAATGATTTCTTCAAATTCATATGAGACCATTGGAAGCTCAAATGAACTACGCACAAAATGAATTTTTTAAATCGGTCCATAAACACATAAGATATGCGCTATCAAATAAATTTAAAAAAAAAAAATTGTTTTAATAAACGCATGCTTTGATTCCACTTTAAAGATTGTTCATTTAGTTATGTGGGTGAAGTGTAGCATACTGTATAAATTCAAATTAAATATTTTGAATTCTTTTTTTCAATGAAATTTTATAAAAATATTTAAATGGCAACTGTGTTTTTAAACGTTACATCATTCAATTATATATGAAAAGCTATCAGAAGTGGGTAGAGATACTTGTTTTTAACTCAACAAACATCACAAAAAATATTTTTTATTAAAATATTAAAAAAATACATAACTCAAAAGTTTTTAACAACTCTCAATAAAAAAAAAAAAACTTTAAATTGAACTTTATACTTCGAAACAAATGTACGAATTATTGTTATATAATCATTAGAAATATTTATAAGAAAAAAAAAGCATAACATCACATAAATAAGAAAATATATTGTTTAATCTGACATAATTTTATTTTCAATTGATATTTATTGTATTTAATATTGATTTTCACAAATTTCATATATATTTATTTCATATAGAGGCTTTACATCTCACATTTACTCTGCTCCTAATCCACCAAATAAACTTTCAGACTTCATTCAGACTATATCCTTAGCGTTCGCTTTAATTGCTTTCAATATATAAAATTCCGCACATAAATTTTAAATGATTTATATAATAAGAGATTACTTTTTGGTATAGACTAAAACCTATCTAAGAATGCATAATTAGAATACCATACTGTCTAAAAAAATTCACTACTATGAAGAAAAATATAATTTTTTGCCGCTTCATTTATTTCTTTATCAACGTGTTTTACTGTTATTTATTTTGTAATTGTTGAATTTTTTTAACTTTTTAAATCATAAAATCTACTCCTATCCTCACAAACTATACCGTTTATAGTACGTTTTAGTGGGACCAAAAATACTTTGTTTTAATTTACATACATTGTACAATATAGAACAAGGGTCTCCCTGTCTGTAAGTTACACCTTCACGACTAAACCGATTAAACCGGTACCATCAAGTATATGATATGTCAGTGTATATTAATTTAGTTTACGGTTTGTAGCCCTAGTAAATACTGACCGCAGATAATATATATGTTATAATAAATAATATATGTTCATAGATTCATCTGATAAGTCCATTGACGTTTGTACTACCGCCCGCCCGTCCATCATCAAGATAATTCCAAAACGGAAAGAGATGGTTGATTTATTGTAAACCTAAACTGAAAAATCAAGAAATGATTTAATCATTTAACGGACCTTTGACATTAGCGTTTGTTATTTTAGGAAGAAGTTTTGAACAAAACCTGTTTAGTCGCACCCATTACAAGTTGTTTTTATTTAATAGAGTATATTTCAGTTCGAATGCCCCCTAATAAGTAAATTATCCATTAAAGAAAGCTATAAAGAAAGGCTTACAAAATATTCATGTTTTCAAAAATAATTAAATGTAAATTTCTTTTTTCTTATAAAATTAATTTTCCATTTTGTTGTTCTCTTTTCACTTTTCATTGAATATATATAAAAAATTGATACTTAAAAATAAGCAGCTCCCTTTATGTAAATTTTTCAAGCATCTTATATTAGTAATTTAAGAAAAAGTACTGAAAAAGTTTTAATGAGAGAGCCTAGTGATTACAATTAATAAACGTTATATGGTATATGGTATATGGTATATAGAAGCAGCTAATTTAATCTATCAAAGATCTTTATCAATATATATGTTTATGTTATACTATGGTTTTTGTCACTTAATATTTTAAATTAATTAAGAAATTTTGATTCATTTTTGTGTTTTATTAATATTTATAAAGTTTAAACAAATCGAAAAAAAAGAAGGAGAAAAAAATGTTTATGAAATTCTCTTACGTTAAATTTAATACTTAATTATTTTCTTTTCTAGATTGCCTGAAGTCATTCATTTATTTATTTACTTATTTACAATATTTTTAACATTTATTAATGTATTACAAATATACTATAAAAGAAAATTTCTATAATTTCTATACTATATAAATATCTATAATTATGTAAGGATAATTGACTGACTGGCATATTAGGCAAAGCCTCAACCGCTTGGACTAGTCACTTGAAATGTTGTATGATAGTTTCTTATGAAATACAAGTTAGCAAAAAAAAATTATCACTCAAAATCAAAATCTAGATTTAGCAATCAAGTTACAGTTCGAACCATTATATAAAAAAGCTTAAAATTTTGAATAAATAGTCCTACCATAGCGTAGACGAACATTGTAAACTTTTTCAATCGCCAAGTCAGTTTGAAATTTTGAACAGACGATCTTGTGATGAGAACTATGAAATTATGATAATCAGACCCCTTTTTGATGTTTCGATGGCGATGATGTCCAAATCACAACATAAGAAAGCTTTATTTACGTTTTTTACACAGTGAAAACATCTAAAAAAATATTAATAATTCCATCCGCGCGGTGAATGGAAAATTTAAATTGTATGTCAATGTAAATTTGAAATCATTTGAACAATCCAAAGCTTCGCTTGGAAACGAAATAGAGGTAACTATTATGACATGGTGAGTTTAAGGGATAATATGAATTATAATTTACCTAGATAAAATGGAATATCTCTTCCTTACTCGATGTATCTCTACAATTTCAAATGAATTCACTTTAAGAGTTGATTTCCATAGCTAATTTTGCTTAGCGCTTTGGGTTAAGCTACCCCCAAAGCTTTTTTGTAAATTTTTATAATTTAATTTGATTTGGATATGTACAAAGCGAATTTTTGTTTAATGATAGATGTTTAGAATTTTTTTAATTTTTACAGTGTTTTACATCATGTACATACAATTTTGATTGAATATTACTGATTCTTAAATAAAATTATAAAATATTAATGAACAATCAAGGTGTTTATATAATAAAATACTTCCTTATTAAATTTAATTAAGAATTTAATACAATTTTAGAAGTCTCCGAATAGCCCGGTAAAGTCGCCGACTTCGAACGTGGGCGGAAAGTCGGCTTTACTTATCTTACTTTCTTTGTTGCATTAAGATGAAATCGTGACGAATCTAAAAAGTGTATTAAAAAAATAATTCAATCAAAATATTTATAAAAAAAAAAAACTGACTATATTTTCTATTTCTTTTAGCTGTTTAAAAGATGTGAACAATGCTATAAAAATTGAAGAAATATTAAGAATTTTACAGGTAAAGAACATAAAAAAATATAGACGAATTGTTAACTTTTTTGAAGTTGATTAAGAAGTACTATTAAACATACACTTTTAGATATTATATTAAAACAAGAATAAACTAATAAATCCCTTGTAACGTTCGTTGGTCATATAATATGAAAACTATTAAATGGAACAAAAAAACAACAACTTAACATCGTTTTCTTCACACGAAAAGTATGTCACAAGAATTTCATTTCTTATCAGAGATATTAAATTTTTTTTGTTAGAGGCTCAACCGTACATGATTATAAAAAAAATACAACAAACATACTTTGTAGGTAATACCTAAAAAAAGAGTAAAATACAAGTTTAATAATTAATTTTTGTTTTGTGTGTTGTTGTTTTGTATTTGTTTTTTTTTTTTTAATTTTATCAGATGTCAGAAGACATAAACTAAAAAATAAAGTCATTCATCCCTTATTACTTTTCCGTGGAAATACAGTATGGCGAATAACCAAATATTCAATTATAATAATAATAAAATAAAAATAATTTTTTACAACAGCTTAAGACATTAGTACCTCAACTATTAGCTGCAGAATGAATGGCCCATTTATTTTTCGTTAGAAATTGGTGAATTATTTTATAATTTTTATTCCGTTATAAAAACATGTTATATTAAAAATTATTTTTAATCTATTTTGAATTCTTCTCTTTTAGGTTATGTTAATGAAATTTTTCGTAAAATTGACGTAATTCTTAAAGCGAATTAATAAACTCATGTTAATAAAAATCAATTATTTTGCTTAGTTGCTAGTTGATTTGAACATGATCGATGTTATATAGCTATCGATCTATCGATTTGTAAACTATGAGAATATATACTTATTTTACGGTGTAAAAGTTGCAAAAATTCTTTCAAAAGTACTGCATATTTTAAAAACTAATTATAATCGATTTCCTAAGTATTGTAATTTTTACTTAACTACGGAAATATTTATGAGAAATGTTTAAATTTTTAATAAAACTGTAGTTACGGTAAAACGAAGGAGTTATTTTATTTTATTTTATTTTTTTAATTTTATTTAAGGTCGTTTTACACAACTAGGTTATCAACGACCACTGAATATTTTACAATTTATTTACAATTAAACATTGGTTTTCGTTAAAAATTAAAATAAATTTAAATTGGAAAATAAAGCTTTCTTGATTTCATTTGTGTGTAAATATTTTTAACCGTATTCAGAAAAGAATGAAATTCTATCTTCTACCGTATGCTTTTTTATTGCAAATAATTTTTCCTAGAGCAGTTCGATTCGAAATTATGTTTTACTTACTATTTACATTTTCTCAAGTTTCAATTCGGTTTTCAAAACATTTCAAATAAATCTTTCCATAAACGTTTCCATATAATGATAATAATTCTTTATTTAAATGCTTTATTCATCAAAATAAAAAATCTTAACGTTTTTTTTATTTCAAAATAAACGGAATGTGTTTTTTAACTGTGATTTTTTCAACAAATTCAAAATTCTTAAAAAATAAAATAAAATAAAAATATATGTAAAGAATAAGAACATTTTATGTACTTGCAAAAATAAACATCATTTTCTTTATACATAACACAAAGAAAAACACCAACCACAGCAGTGATGATTTGTATTGCTTAAAGCTTTTTACCATTATTTATTTATTTTTCTTTTTTCTTTTTTTGTGTATACAAAAGCATAGGTAAAATGTAAAATTGGTGAATAGTAGGATTTACATATAGAACATGAATAATTATATTAAAGAACGACTATACAAAAATAAAAAGTTTTCAAAAGAAAGTTTAATAATAAAGACAGACACTAACTAATTTACTATACAAGTTATGTGGGCAGACCCTGGATACACACTTATATTCACACAGTCACAAAGTACACAGATGAAAATTACAGTTTTATAATTCAATAATTCCGGAGAATGGGTTGACAAATAATAATTACATTATTTTTATTTATGTAATACTTTTACATAAACAAGTCAAGATATTAGCAATTAACAGTGTCAATTGCTTAAATACTCTAAATATGTATTATAATTATATACGTGTTGATTATCTGAATTAGAGCTGACATTGTTGGCCTTTTAACACTTTACAAAGAAATGCATTATGCTGTTTGTATTGAAGATTTTTTGTTTTTGAATTTTTCTTCTCATAAGGTATTAAATATGGGTTATGGATCCATTGGACCTACTTCCGAACTGATTTTTCTTACGAATTTTTCATATTTATCTGAGTATTTAACATTGTTAAATCTTATCGAAACATAGGTTTTTATTTCGAATTTATACTTTTTACTAGAAAATCCAATAATACGCATTAAATAATGGAATATTGCTGTAAAAATTAAAATATTAAAATCAGTCTAAGATTGTTTTCAGAGAGATGTGTTATTAGCAGAAGATAATTGTTGTTGGTTGCTTGGTTCATAAGAACCTACTTGGATTGATTATGATAAAAATCGTATTTATTTTTTGTGAAAAATGGAAATCATATCATCAAGATGAAAATGACTATAATTCTTTAGTGCGATCATCAGTATGAAACCATTAATAGTCATTATAATGTTGCTTAGGACTAATTTTCAGCATAATGTTTTATTTACAGTACTATTTTCGGAGGATGGAATCAGTTGAAGGGCTTAGCAGAATCCGTACTAAATGTACGGATTCTTGTCGAAAAAATTGAATCTTGTCGAAAAAATACTATTAAATGTTATAAAAACACAACACAACATTTAGCTTACGATTGATCTATCAATATAAATTGCACACCCAATCTGTAAATATTCATTGTTTTTAAGATTAATGAACCAAACTATAAACATAAATAAAAATATTTTCTAGATGTTTCGAAATTTTCTTAAAATACCATTCTAAAAAAATATAGAACAAATATTTGTACAAAAATTGGGTCCATTACTCCACGATTCTTTGTGTAGTTTTTGAAATATCGATGAAAATCATATATACAGAGTGGTATATCGAAGACCTTTCTGGCGATGATATTCAAGAAACTCGCCATCCACTGTTATATTACTGTTATTTTTGTAGCTCTTTAATAGTGAAATATATCCAAACAAAGATAAAAATTGTTTTGTATTATTTAGTGTTTTTTTTTTAATAGACTCCAAAATAAATTCTAAGCATTATAGATTCGGATTGAGGCTCTTAAAAAATCCACCATTAGAAGTGATCTTTGTTATATAATTTTGCTTGAAATTTACGTTGTCACACTTTGGATACCTCGTTTAATCAAATGTCAACCAAAATAGGTGTTACATTTGTTATCCAGAGTCTTTCAATAAAAATAACGAAACAATTTTTATCTGGTTCGCGCCTGTTATTTTCTAGGCTCGGTGAAAAAAACTTAATATTGAGCATAGCTCTGGCATTTTTATATGTATAAATTTAACCATTTTCTGACGATGAATATTCAAAAAAAAATTAATTTAATAATTCTGCATTGAGTGTTTTGATAAAAGTTAATTTAATTCACATAAACAAAAAACTTATTTTGTTAAAAACATCTGCTGCGCCTACTAAATTATCAACAAGAAATTTAACAAATATCTTACAGAGCTTCAATGTGGATCATTAATAATTCATTAATACCTCCTACATTGTTACTAAATTATGACAAGTTCTATTATATTTCTGTACGAGCTTTTATTATTAATATTATTATAGTTGTGATAAACTTAGATTATATTTAAAAAAATAAAGTCAAGTGTTAAATTTAATGATTGTTACTGTTCTTGTCGTTAGTGTTGTTAAGTCGTTAAAAAACGATTTTATATTGTGATACAACATAGTAAGATAAAAATGATAATGTCAAAAATTTTCACAACACTCACATAACAATTTTACAGAATGGTCTAATCAATTTTTATATTATCAACACAACTGTGGAATAATATCATTTTTTTTAAAAAGTTAGTAGCATTTCTGTGATCTTCAAATGAGCTAGAAACGTCCAGAGAATACTTCAATAATATACTAACATCAATCTTTTCCCAATAAAAGTCAATGTAACGATATATGTGAAAAATACTATTTTTATTATCATATTTGTTTGCGCAGCAATTGTTTTATTTTGGTTAGTTTAAATAATAATTACGGTGGTAGTATATTTTAATTACATTATTTTATTTTATTAATTACATTTTAAATTATTTTTATTTTGTTATATGACAGATAAAAATTATTTTGTATATACTCATGTTGATGATTCAAATTTTTAGTTCAGAATAATTATTAAATAAATAAATGATTTTAAGTTTTCACCTTTAAACTGCAAATAAATTACCATGAAGCAAAGGTAATTTATTTGTAGTTTAAAGGAGATTATTTATCACTCAATTTTTATCCAATTTGGGTTAAAGTAAACCAATTATTAGTATTGAAAATAAAAAATATAACTCAAAATTAGTGGGTTTCACAAAAAGTTAACTCAAATTGTTCAAAATTTGACGTTCACAAATAGCATAGGATTCCTAAACTGTAATAATTTCCGACGGCATTTTTAAATAAATATTTCTTAAATTCTTTTCAAACTAGGAGTACCTATTAAACAAATTGTTGATTATAGAATTTTATCCAAATAGTATTTCTAGATTTCTTTCATATTGTTTATTGTTTTTAAGTAAAAAAAAGCTTGAGGCGAGGATGGAATATACTTTTTATTTTAAATCTTAAATATATACTTTTTATTTTAAATCTTAAATATATACTTTTTATTTTAAATCACCACAGGGAAATCGTAGGCACGTATTTATATGGTATTCCAAGTTTAGTATAAAGACGATATCTGATAAACGTTAACAATAAATTCAATAATTTTGTTCAATTCCTTTAAAATAATTTTTAACACTTTCTTTCACTTCTTTCAAAATTTAAAGCAAGACTTAATAATATAAAAGATGCCAAAAATAAAATTAGGCACTTACTGCTTGAATGTAGGTGTAGGTTTTTATGCATAAAAAATACATTAAATCAATAAAAAAAAAATACACACACATATATGAGAGGTGTAGCTTATATTACACACACTACCATACACACGCATATTTACTATTTTCTTTAAAGCTACACATATTGACTGTTTTGTTTAAGGCAACCAGATTCAATTTTGAGTGATTACGGTCGAAGTTTGTTTTCTTCGTTTTTTTTTTATTTTAGGACCTTTGTTGTATCTAATTGGTGTAACTCCTCTTTAATACCGTATGTACATGGCGATATTACAAATTTTAAATTTTCTGATTCCAAATGTAATATATTATATAATTTTTTTGAATCTATTATCTCTTAATTCATTTTTATATTTTTCCGAAACAACAGATTCCTGAAGAAAACGGAAACAAATTATTATTACATGAATATACCCCATGGTTTTCTAAAAGCAGCGGAGCCCCTACTATAAGATCCCCTAAAATATCGTATTTAAAAAAAAAAAAAAACAATATTTTGACAAAAGTTATAGGATTTTTTTCTGGATATATTCGGGTGATAATTAACGTCATAAACGAACACATAAACTTCCAATTTATACACACCAGACACAAAAACTCCAAATCTATTAAATGCAATTCCAAAATTAATAATATAAAAATTTATCTTGGAGTAGTCTAGAAGATCATTGCAAAATGAAAATAACCATTTAACATTTCTTCAATAATTATCAAGATACTGAGAGTCTGGGTATAAGATTCCATATTAGGTTCAAATGAATATAAGCAATAAAATTAAAAAGTAAGACCCAATGTTAGCAGGTTTTAAAAAAAAGTTCACACAAATCGGTTATATTTTGGTCAAGGTATCGAAAGAATAAACTATTTTACTTGATGACGTCATCAAAACCAAAAAAAAATAGTTTTAAATTAAACATATCTACAATGATTATCAAGATAGTGAGAGTCTGGTTATAAGATTCCATTCAAGGGTTCAATAGATCGAAATATTAGTGTTAAAATTAAAAAGTGTGACCCAATATTATTCACTCAAAGCAATTGAAAAAAGTTCACTAAAATCAGTTAAAATTTGGCAAAAGATATCGATAAAATTAATTTTTATTTACTAAATTTTGGTCAAAGTTTTCAAATTTTTGGTTTAAATTAAACATAACTGCAATATATATGAAGATAGTGAGGGTGAAGTTATAAGATTTCATTTAAAAGTTAAATTGATCGAAATATTAGAATTCAAAATGACCGAACATAACCATAATGGCCACATTAATCCTCATAGGTTGCGTCCAAACTACCTGTAATAAGTAGCCCCTGATGCTTCAAACCTGTAATCAACCTAAAATATTACTTGAATAAGAATTTACCAATAATAAATTGAGATAAGATTATTGAACAACTATTTTAATTAAAATAGAGTTTGTACACAATTAGATATTCATTAATACAATCTTAATAATATTAAATCTCTTCATCAATAACAATCAAAATATAAATGCTACTTTATAAACTAACTGTAACAAGATTATTATAAATATTAATTTACATATTTGTAGGGTATAATTTGAATGCAAATATTTGCGATAAATTTGAAACTACATTTTGAATACCTTATTTAATTAAACATAAATTATTAGCAATGATTACTTTGAAGTAACCTTCATTCCAAATTAAGAAAACGAATCACTGATTAAGAAACAGCGACGATTATAAATTTAAGAATTTACCACGTTCACTTACACGATTTCCAAAACATAAAAATAAAAATAATATGATATTAAAGAGATCATAAGTTTGAGTCATATTGATAATGAATTTTATCGAACAATGGTAAATTAGATATAAAACGTTTTAACTAAAAGAAAATGATATTATAGAATTATCAAAACATTAAACAAAATGGTAGGATTTATCAAAATATTAATAATGGGCTAAGTGGTGAAATTATTTGATACTAGAAGAAATTACCTATCACTTTGTAAAAAAATATATAAACATTTTTTTCTCTATTACGTAACCATTCCGTTTTTTTTTTTATTAATTTTTTATTTTCTCGATTTATTAATTTTTTATTTTATTTGATCGAATTTCCTTTTTTATCTCTACAGAGATCAAAGTTCTCTATGCAGATCAATTATCTCTTAGCATTTCAATTTAAGAGTTTAAACTATAATGAGGAAAAGTTTGATTCCAAAAAACAAATAGAATATTGATTGTATAAACCGCACGACACATAATTTTTTATTTAGATCTTCTTGAGAATGTAAGAGGTTTCTCTCATAGATCATAAATAGTAATTCTATTATCGTCAACATTATGCAATACAACTTATCAAAGTTTGTTGATGATAAACAAACTGCATATGGATTCTATTTATCAAAGGCTGTCGAATAACAAGAACTTGTAGTATCGGCAGGAATTTTGTATTTAATGGAATTAAACATATTAAATGCATTAAAGTGGAACATATTGAATCCATCATGAAAGACTGTGGATATATGTATCTATTTATATGCAATATATATACATATATTACATATATATATATATATATATATATATATATATATATATATATATATATATATATATATATATATATATATATATATATATATATATATATATATATATATATATATATATATATATATATATATATATATATATATATATATATATATATATATATATATATATATATATATATATATATATTTATATATATATATATATTTTAAATTTTTATATTATTCTGAAGCAGGTGCTGCCTGCCTTCTTTATTAAAATACTAAATACACTGCCCAAATGATACAGAACTTCATCGTGATTAATGAACACGTTCACTTAAATAGTTCTATATATGTCCGTTACGTGTTCAACAAATGCGATACAATAGGGAAGTTGCACAAATATTTTTATCATTCCAGTTGAAGTGTCCTTAGGTCACGAACATAAGGTTGAAGTTATTTAAGACAACATTCCTTCAAAATTTAAGATAAATAATGTTAGTATGTACAAGTGAGTTGATTGTGAATAAAATTATTATATAAATTATAATAATATTCAAAATTTTGTAAAGTGATTTTTCAATAGAAAATAACCGCTTATCATAGAATCATCCATACAACTTTTTTTCGCAAGAATGAAAAACAATTCAAATTGTGATGTTAGTTTGGCCCCCATCTCGAATCATATTAATAGAATAGATTCTAGAAAAAGTCTGCAAAAATAAAGCATTCAATGAAATTGATTTAAGAAATGTAGCTTTAAAATTAAGCATCCAGATTTTGCCTTACTAAATTACTGTCCATTTTTTTAGGGTTCCCTCCTTTTTAAATGGAATATAAACTTTGTAGCTATTTTAATAATTGTTTTATATAAATTGGTTAAAACTATACACTTTTAAACTTTTATCGTCTTTTTGAAAAATACTTTGTTTTTGTGCTATAAGCGGTCGATAAACAGCCACCAAAAAAACTAAAATTGTATGAGAAAAATTGCAAATTTCGCAGTGAATGCTGAGTAAACTGTATGTAATATATGCCATTTTACGATCTAAAATCGATTATAGCACGAAAACAAAATATTTTTCGTAATAAAAATAGCTCAAATCCTTATACACCCATCTAAAATAGAGGCGAGTCACAAAATAATTGGACTAAAAGTTGTTCCGGCAATATCCGGCTCCTTTATATTTAAGTTATTCTTAACAAAACTCCATTCACAGAATGCAGTGTTCTGTTTTTCATACTTAAGTACTACTAGGGGCTGCTCTTAAAGAAAATAAGATATAAAATAAATTAAAAGCGTATATGATTGTGAATCATTCTGTATTTTGTACAAATAATTCATAGGTGAAAGTTCAAACATATTGTTGTTAAATAAAGGTAGTCTAAACCATTCTACTTACTACGATATCAAGTATTGTACTTTTAAAGTTTTAAAATACTATTGAACTTGTGAGTATAATAACCGTATCTATATCATTTATATCTACTTGAAAATAACATTGTTTAAACTTATAATAAGCGTAATAAGTTTTGGAAAATGTTATCTCTCACATAATACTTAGACGTTAATTTTCATGTCACATTTAACTAAATCAAAGTCATCTGATTTGTTACTCAAGATATAATTGTTGATTGTTATCATTTTACGAACATTTAGTTTGTAGAATATAATCGTTGAACTTGATATTTTTAAGAAATAATAAAAGCTATTATCTATTTTTAAAAAAATACAAGAAAAAATACGGATAAAGTTTATGACACAAAATTAAAAATTACGCAAAAAACTACTTTCTTTAAAAGAACTCCGGTGGACACCGGCTTCAATTTATATTCAAAAATACCCAAAGAAATTCAGACTAAGTTGAGTAAAGAATTTTTGGTTGAATTAGTTCAATATGATTCACATTTCCAATTAGCTTTTTTTTATAATTTATTGTATTTAATGTAATACGTAACTCGTCATATTCTATAACTTTCCTATGTAATAGGCTTTTTTCAAATAGAATAAAATTTTTACGAGATTGGAAGCTTCTTTTTAGTAATATAAAAATCGTATTCTGATCGTTCAATATGAGTTTATTTTGGTTTTCTTAGACTTTAAAACGTAGAGAATCAATTTTTTTTTTATGATTTACTTGTAGAATCACAAATAAACTTGCTAATTTTAGATAATCACAAAAAGTGTTCACCTTTTTAATAAAATTAATTTCTAAGGGTATTTTTATAAAAAAATTTTATGCCACAAAAGCACTTAAAGTCATTAATTTGTGAGATTACTTTGAACATAAAAATACAATTTTATTATTGGTGAAAAGAAACTTGGTTTCAGTTAAATCATAATTTAATTTTATCCCGGTTTTTCACCAATTTTATTTCTTTAGATTTTTCTTAAAATATAATTATTAATTCCAATATAATTACATCTAAGTTGAAAAAGATTAACATGTTTCCATTTTCCAGCTCTGACTTTATACTATAGAAGTATATACATTAAAACTTTCATTTTAATTCAATTTAAAGGTTCAAATAGATCAAATAGATCAATTATTTTAATTACAATGATTTCAATTAATCTAATTACATACATTAATGTCAAAGAAATTTGATATAGTGTAACAATTCGTATTCGTTATACTTCGATAACATTATATTAAAAGATGTATTGAAATATATTAAATTGATTAAATACAGTAATTGATTAAATACGATCAATACAATATTATCAAATTGTAACAAAATTTACTCAGGGATTTACTCAACTTTTAAATATTTATATATATATTTACAGATTTCACAGAGATTAAATTTCATAGTTTTCCAAATCAATATTAGTTTTTCTGTGTTTAGTAATTGTGAAATTGCGTGATTCATGATGAAGCTCAATCCACCGATTCCATAGGTTAATTTAAACTTGGTCCAAAAATTTAGAATATAATTAAAGAACCTGAATATGCAACGCTATGGAATACAGTATGGAATAAACAAGCCTTTTCAAAACCATCTATATATATATATATATATATATATATATATATATATATATATATATATATATATATATATATATATATATATATATATATATATATATATATATATTTATATATACAATACAAAAAAGTAGTGAAGATAATAACTAACAGAGTTAATTGTTTCAATATTCGAAATATGATTGAATTTCATTGCTTGGACTATTTTTAATTAGCATTAATAAAATACTATAAATATCCAGTCTATATAGTTATATATGTTATATATAGTTGTATACAGTTATCTTATGTATACATGTATAATAATATGTATTGTTATTACCTTTATATATTTATTAGCCAAATTTGAGCCATTTTTTTAATTGTTCTTTTCTTCTATCATTTATAGTTTAGGAGTTGGATCAAAGGTCAAAGGACCCAATGGGTGAATTTGCTCATTCACGAACTTAAACTCACTTTTTATGTTTAGAATACATCACCAAAATTCCAGCTTACTCTATCTCTTGTTTTAGAGTAATCGTGATGAAGGACAGTAGGAAATGGACTTATTTGGTGTTCAATATTGGTTCAATATAAGGTAGCGTTACAATCTTTAGACTAAAATTAATATACTGTGGCACTTTATGTATGTGGGGTATAAAAAAACAACGCGTACTAATTCTTCGAATTGTGTTCAAGTTAAGTCACAAATTCATTTTTAGATTTTCCAAATCTTCAAGGCAATTTTTCAAATTTTCTTTCTCCTAAATCCTTACTGTCAAGTTTTACGATTACTCACAAATGAACATTAAATATATTTATAATCATTTTTTTTTAATAATTTATTTATTTATTTTCGTAGTACTATAGTAAATTAATATAATTAATTTAGTATAGATCCCCAAATATAACATATCTATACTTTAATTTACATCATCAATAATAATTTATAATTATATAATAGTACTTATTATTAATTAATAGATCACCTGTACTGGGTTATTGATGTTTATATTGTAGAGTAACTTTCTTACAACTGTGTACTATATGTTTCAATAAACTCATTAAAAGTCATTAATCATTCAAAAAACAATTCTGGTATTTCGGAGTGTTTTAAGTTTCTTTTCTTAATGACACAAACAGATGATAAAACTATTAATAGAATTCTCAAAAACTGTAAACACAATAATGGTGAAAAAATGTATTTATTCACATTTTTACTATATAATTTATTAAAATTTTCTTCCACATTTGATTACAAATTCCAGAATGATTGATTTCTAAATTGACTTATGTAATCCAATATCACTCATTTTCATTTAAAATTTCACCTCCTACTTTCTAGTTAAAATGTCTATTCAAATGCTGTCTTATTCCTCTTTCTAGATTGAATTTATAAAATCATTTCTAAATGGCATGTCTTATATAAGAAAACCCCATGCAAATTTTCAAGGCGGCTTTGGTTCTGCATTGTTATGTCAGTCAGTGATGTATATATATTATTTTAGTTCTTTTATCTTTGCAGAAACACTTATTTTATTGAAGTATACAGTTATAAGAAAAGCATAAAAATAGCTACCCAATTTTTGAACAAAACCTCATTGTTCTAAAAATATAAATAGAAGTATACCATAAAAATGATACCTACTTTTCTTTATTCACATTAGTAGAGTGAATACTTTTGCAGAACAAAAGCAAATTCATAAACTTAATGACTCAAGGGTATTTAATCCATAGATTGACTAAAAAAAAAACGTTACGAAGAAGATATACTGTTCTATTGTTATTAATCCCTTCATCTTTTTGACGGTATTTCTGGTTTCACATACGTATAGAATATGGACAAATGAATTTATCTATTTTAATTTCCAGTACAATAAACGAGTTAAGGAAATATAACTTGGGTTCGCTTTAATGTTCCTATACATTGATATAGCACAGGAAAATAAGAAAATATTTAAGCATATCACATAAACATCATAAAAATGCTTATGTTGTTTTCGAAGAAATTTTCGATTGCGTTGATGGAAAAATTTTATTCAAATTTTATTATTAAAACTTAAATACCATTGTTTAAATTTTATTAAATTAAAAATTTATTAATTAAGTGTTATAATTTTATATCTCTATATAAATAATATCTGTAGAAAAATGAAAACTGAAGAAATTGCATTTTTAATTTCATTTCACACCGCTGCGCTACCATTCAAAAACATATCATAGTTAATAATACTTAGTTCAATTGTCAATTTCGCTTTGATGCTTTTTCTTCTCTTACCTAGGATACAAAAAGGTGATAAATTTCTTCCACTTTTTAAACCCGTTAGGCGGTAAGTTTCAAAGAAAGCAGACTCCTTCATATAAATTTCGCACCTGTTTTTCACACCCTTAGGTTTGGGACACCAGGTATCGCGTAGACCATTCTGAACTTCGTACTGTGGTACCCATACTTCATGAAAATTATATGGCCGTCAAGAATCACGAATGGTTCCAGTAATACTTGAACGATGCGATATACACACTTTATATAGTTGACAGTTCGACATATCTAGTGAGAAAAGATATTGGATATCAAATTTATTGATTTTGTTTTCGATAGAAATGATGCTGATAGGATTTGTAATATACTTTCAAGGAGAGAACTTGAATGTTTGTCCCATACATTTTTTGTCCCCGTTTTTCACTCCCTTACGGCATACAAAAACACTCCATACACATATTAGAACTCAATGAACAGCGGTTTAGACTGTGCGTTGATCCTTTTAATTCAGCACAAAGCATTCTATTCTATGGATAAATAATGGTCTTCTCCTGCTTACAAAACAGATTTTCTTCCATAGAAAAATCTAATTCTCTTAGTTTTTGTTGTTACTATTTTTTTACTTGTAGAGCTAGAACTAAAATAAAACAACAAAACGGTTTAATCACGGTAGAAGACGATATCTTATATATATATAGTAATATACAAATAACCTTTTACGATAATTATACTAGAATTATAACATTTAAACGTCTGTTAATACCGTTAAGTGAAAAAAAGACTTTACATAAGTGTTAATATTATTCATATTCTTTGTTATAATTATAATTGAAAAACTTTCAATGTTTCAATGACTAATTACAGTCTGAATAAAGTGAATTATAAAAGTTAACTTGAGCTGCAGTATAATGAAATTACACTTGTAACTAAACAATTTAAAGTATTACTTTTACGTTTTTCTGTGACAAAATAGTGGAAGCACAAAGTCGGCATTCATGTTGAAAACAGAACACGATGAAAATAGTAAGGTCAACTATGAAAATAGTCGACCAAATTAATACTCAACATATTCAGGTCGACAATTTTATATTCGACATAGAATATGATGTCAGAGTATATTAGTTTTATTCAAAAGTTTGTAACGCTAGCAAATATTTAAGGCACTAACAAAATTTTGATACTTTGTCATCAATTCAATTCAATTCAGTCTTTATCCATTCTTTTTTAAGCAATACATTTATTGTATAGAATAAGTCAAAATAATAGTAAGGCCGATATGAAGGGAAGTGGAAGGTATGCAGATATGGTTGACTTTAAAAAGAAACTATCCCAATAACAAACATTGACGTTTTTTTACAAAATTTGATGAGTTAAAAAAACGTCCATCAGAAAAAATAAATGACAAATAAAGGAAATGATATTTATCCAACGTATTAAACGTCTATAAAATTAATTAAAGAAATAATAGAAAGAATTTAACATTTAAACAGCAAGCCATCAGAAAACATTCATTTTAAACTATCTTGTTTTGGATCTAGAAAAGAATGACAAACGTTATTCGTTGTATATAATTCGTGAATTCGATTAGCAAACTTGGCAATATCTTTCAATCACCAATTGTGTGGAAAGTTTACTCTGGATACGCTTATCGATAGTATTAATAAAATATACACGGAGAAAGTTGTTATCTATATTAAATCCATTACTCAGAGATAGTATCTTTTTAAATTAGAGGCATAAAATTAATCAGACGATTTCGATACCATAATCCAAAACCGTATAATTTTTTAATGCGAAATATTTATTTTGGTCTGGCCGGTTTATGATAATAATATATCTTAGCTGTAAAATGTATTCTTTTAGAATAAGCAAACTGTAATAGCAAAATTTAAAATAATCATCAACAATATTATGAATAGAAAATCATATCGATTCGAATTAACCAAAGTTCGACATCGTGGGTAATTTCAACCGTTTATTGATTTGATTTGATACTGAGTATTTAGATTTTCCATTTAACAGTTTCCAAGCACATAAGATATTAAAATTGTTCATTTTGATATAATTTATCAATTAATACAAGAATTTAATTAAACAGTAAACCTGACATCATAAAATCAAATTGCACAAGACAATTCACCCACTTCTTTTTTGTGTCTTAGATTTTAGATTTTATATTTCACTAATACTGAAGAAAAATCAATAAATTCTTAAAAAGCCTAACAAAATTTAAATATATCATTCAAGACACAAAAGCACGTGTATATTATTTAAAAACGTATTATCGTTTCATGTTGAATTCCCCAAATACTTTTGAGTTTATTCCACTGTAAAAAACTGTATTTAAAAGAAGAAAAAAATTTTTTATATCAATTTCTACCGTTTAATTTATATCGTTAATAATCTTTTTTATTTGGAGTTTTTAAAATTAGTACCCTTGCTCAATTCAATTAATAATAATTGTGTAACATAAAAGTATGAATACCCTGTCAATTGAATTACATTTTATTAGACGCATTTATAAGCTATATTTTATAGTTATTTATTATTTACAGTAAACATATCAATGAAAACATCAAAAAGAAACAAAAATCTGGTATACAATACGTATGTACAATCTACAGATTTTGTTTTTGTTCTCAAAGGAAATACCTTTATTTAATTTGGAAAATATATTTTGAAATATAAAATAATATTGAATTCAATTACCTTTGTACGTTTCACTCAAGGTGTTTTTTTAAACACCTGTTAACCGAATAGACGCCTAGTACCGATAAGAATATCTGACATTTTTTGTTCAAATTTATATCAAGCATAACGTATGAAGGAAGTGAATGAGGGATTCAAATTAATAAATGAACTAAAATGAGCAATGGTTTGGTCCCATAATAAAAATATTATAAAAGAAAAATCTGAGAATTTTAATTTTTTGTAAAAAGTCAGAGCATTATCCAGTGATTTTTGTTTTTCTCTATTATACTCGTCATTCATACAATAAGTCGTTGTATGTAAGTTTTAGCCTACAGTTTGTAACGCTCGCAAATACTGAATGCAAAACAAAATTTTGGTATGTGTTTACAGAAACACCTAATCAGTTTCGGCATCAAAATAATTTAGAAACGAAAAAAACTTGCAAAGTGTAATTTTGGTGGCGTATTTTAGATCTAAAGGATTAGTTAAAGTTCGTGATCTTTTCATTGGGTCCATAATCCAATATTTAAACCATAAAAGAAAATTTAAAAACCAAAAAATAATTAAAATTTTTCTTTGATTTGACACAATTTTAGATTCCCCACAACTGTAGTTCAAATTTTGCTAATAATAATACATATTTTATTACGTATGGACCTGAGCTCGTGTATTTTATGAATGCTTATGATTAATTATAGTTTAAAAATTGATACTTAACTAATAACGAGCATCTTCATAATTAACACTGTCAGTCGTATCTTTACTTTTGCTCCTCTGCATGCCCTCTTTTATCCGAATGTTTTGATAATTATTTTCTAAGGTATTTATGCCCGAAAACTGGAAAAAAATGCTATCAAAATAACCCACATTAATAACAGCCTCCAGCTGATCAATGCTCAAATGCAATTTCACGCTCTCTCTTTTAATACAACTTCTTGCACTAAACTTTGCAGAAGTATTCTTAAAAGTTTTCATTTTAAAAATTGAGACATTAAAGATAATGACTATATTTTCGAGAAGAAATAATTTTTTAAAATTTCTTTCTGGATCATGTTAAGCGTTCAATTATTGTAATTTTCATAGTATTTTTTTTTTTAATTGACTTCACATCGCATATATACTTTACACAAAGTTATGTTTTTTTGTATGTAATAACTTTTTATAAAGAGTTCAGATTTCGACGACTGTTCATTAAAAACTAATTTTTAATAAAAACCTGAAAAAAAATGGAACCGACTTCAAGTAAATTAAAACGTACAAATAAATTTTACTTAAATTATTTGTAGAAATATTTGATAAATTTAAAATTATGTCTCACTTTTTAGTCCATTTTTTTAAGTCATATTTTTAATTTTTTGTTGAAATTAAATAAAGTGCAATAATTGAATTGAAGTGCCTGGCAACGTAATGTACGAGTGAGTTACATTGCTGTTTTCTTTAAATAAATACAAAAACTCTTTATTTAAATATTATATAAAATTGTATTTACTGAAATATGATATGAAATGAAATAATTAAATTTAATTATTTATTTTATAATTCAATTTATTTATTTTTTTATTACATAATTGAACTAAAGATATAAAATAAAAAAAATTCTAAATGTACGTAATATATAAACAGAAACAGGAAAAAAAATGAAAAACAAAACAAACAAAAAATATTATTGTTCGTTTGTTATATTTTTATTTTTCCATAACTGGGTTTTCCATTTGTTGTATGAAAATCTACCGAATTACCGTTACTTTGAAAATTTAAACAAAATAACGAAATATTTTGTGTTTTTTTAATTTTTATAATTATATGTATATTAATTACAATTGTTATTAGATGCTTCGAATTAGTTTATTCAAAATTTGTTTTGTTAGAAATTTTAACATTTGTTTATAAACAATGGAACAAAAATAGGTTTTAATTAAAAAAGTATAACAATGCGAGAATTGTAGGAAAATAAAATTATTCTAGGGAAATTGAAATTTTTCATCTTTCAAAAACAAAAAACACATAAGAGATATAACTCAATCAAATATTACCGATTAAATAATGTTTTCATTTTTATAAGAGCCAGAAGCAAAGGATGAGAGATCTACTTGTAAACACATGTGAATATAAGGACAAGCTGACATCAAAAAGTTTTTCCACGTTGAATCATAAGAAAATGATAAGAAAAATTAGCAAATTTTCCCCTCTTACTACAGGAACTAACCTACTCCAATATTATATAGTCAAACTAGTCTAACTCAAGTATTAACGAAAATATTTTTCAAATTTAATGGTCATTAAAAAAGATGGGCACAATTTTTGAATATACTCATTTTATTGACCGACACTTTAGAACGATGATTTTCTAGATTTTCCTACACATTATTTTTGATAATTAAATTTAATTTTTTTAATAGCTTGTGGCAAACATACAAACCGAATGAATCAATATCTAACGAGTTTCTCATCCACGCATATATCACTTTCTAAGACTGGGACAACTATATCCATCGGTATTTTATTCATAATTCCTGCCAGACCGGTCACCTGAAATGCTCATATCGATCTCAAAAAATATGTTCAAAACAAGATTCGAACTTTAAAGGGTGGATCTCGAGCTTGTACAGTTAGAAATATTTTTTTGAAAATTTAAAGATTATCAAGTACTTTGCCAAATACGTATAAAGATTTCCTTGTTCAAAACTTAAGAAAAAATTCCAAAAAAAGAAGAATTTTTAAATCAATTTTAATTCAGAGTAAATTTTGTTTGATATAAAAAATGATTAAAAAAAATAATTTATAATTCCAATTTTTTTAATTTTATTTTCTTATTGTGTGTAATAAGTAAATGATGCCGTGTTTTCTTTGTTGTATATTTAAACATGAAACCACAGGCGAAAACCATAAAAATAAAAAAAATCCAAATGTAATTTACATAAAATTTAATAATAAATTTCATTTACACGAAGTTTTAAACAAACAATGATGATGGTTACTAAACAAAGAAAACCAACCCAAACGCTTTAATATCATGAGAAAATAATAATATAGTGTGAAATGCTTTCATTAACAACTGTATAGAATCAGTGCATTGATACAAAAGTAAACTTTTCTATTATTGTTAAATAAAGCTTTATCAAAACTTATTATGCCTGTTTTTAAATATTCTTTATAAAATTTTAATTCATTATATTTTTCAATAAGAAAAGTTTTCATTGGGCCAATACATCTTTTTATAAAATTGGAGCCAAGTTTTTAGTGTTATTTTATGAAGCTGGAATAATTTCAAATTTTACATAAATAGGCGCTTTGTGTTTTTTTTTCGCTGTTATTAAAAATAACAGAGCTAAGCCGTCTAGAGGTTTGTACACTGACATATATAATTTACATACAAATAAAATAGATGTAAACTGTATGCTTATTTGTCAAGTAAATTTAAATTTGTTGCTTCAAGATATTCTAGTATAGATCTTTTGTTTTTAATAATAGTATTGATAACACACACACAATCTCTTTTATGTAAAAGTTTATGCTCGACAACTTTAAATTTGTTTTAAATGTAGGTAACAATTTATTTAAATTTATTCAATCCTTTAAATCAAAAGACATAGGGTCTGAAATGTATCAACCCTAAACGTTGTTCACTATAATATCAGAAACGCATAAAAAAAATTGCATCTACTGTAGGAGTAAAGACACGCTCCTGTACTGTGTGACAGTCGCGAAAATAAAAAATTAAAATAATAACTATCAGTAAAAATTGTTTAAATATCCAATAGATAATTGAGAATCATTTGAACTATTTTTATCGTACATGAATCTCACACTAGGTGTGTTTAAAGGCATTTCCAAGAAAAACAAATATACATCGGTAAAAAAATTTTATATTTATTATTTTCATTTTATAATTTTACTTTTACATTATCTAAGTGCCATTAGTTACTTCAAAATAGACATGAATAATTATAACTTGTATTTGTTTAATACACTTCTATAAAAAATTATTAAAAAAATCTCATTTTACGGCATTGAAACTGCGTATAACCTCTTATAGGACAACGGTGTAAAATAACTTTTTAGAGTAAATATTTTTTTTTTTTTTTTTTTGGTTTCGAGTTAATTTTTATAATCGGTAAAAAGTTTTTACAAAAAAAGATATTAACAATAGCAGTCTTTAAGCGTAAATAACTCCATTTTGACATTGATTTTTTTTCATTTGGACATTGATTTATTTAAATCGATTGAGAATTACATTAAATATAAACAAATACTAGTCTATGTAAATTTCAAAATCTTGGTTTTGATAATTTCTGTTTAACTCGGAAAAAGTTGCATATGGGACAACAATATAAGATTTTTAAAACAGCTTTTTTTGCTTAGGATAGACTTGATCGTAAATTCGAAAAAGAATGTTTGAAATGAATATGAGAAAATAAAATAAATTGAATTGTCACTAAAACAATATATTTTTAAACGAAATGGTTACTTTTTCAGAGTCAACTTAATAAAACAAAAAAAGTGTTTTTCACTTTAAAAAAAAAAAAAAAAAAAAAAAATAAGAGATATATCCTGATTCTATTATAAGTTTAGAAGCTAACTTTCCTCCTTTTTTGACAAGAGTTACGACAATTTTAATAATTGGTAAAGTATCATGTCTCTATTAATACAATTGCATCAAAATCTGAAATTAAATAAGCAAATCAAAAAAAATTTAATCTGTAAAGTGTTTTAGAATTATAAAGTTAAGAAAAAAAAGTCAAAAAAAAAATAAATCAAGAAAACGCATAAATAGTTTCAGTTCAATTTAACAATAAGTTTGATTGATTTTTGTGAATATTTTCTATCCAAATATGAATAAATTTTATACATTCATTTAGTAAAATAAAACTTATAAGAAAATAACTTCTCGATATTCCATTTTTTTTAGCTTTATTCATTTATACATCAAAAAATGTTCTTCAATTTTATTTTGTTCTTGTACGAAATCTACTTTTCAATTTCATTTTTTCTTTTTATTCGTTTTCTTTTCAATAATATTATCACTAATCAATATCAATAAAAATATGTATTCTAGTTGAAAACATACGTACAAACTCCAGACACGTAAAATTCATTCGTATAACATAACAGATGGATAAATATTGTAGAATTTATAACAAAATAAGAAAAAAATCGATATATTTATTAAAATCATGACATTTTCAATTTAAGTTGATATCAATACACCAGACTAAATCAAAAATAAAGAAACAACAGAAAATGTTTTAATGTTTTTTTCGATCTTAAACAAACAAAAAAAAAAAATATCATTAGAAAAAATATGATCTGATTCTTAAGAATAGAGTTTTATACTAAAAGCACCTAATTTTGACTATATTTAAATTAAATTTTGAATACGTTTTTCTGTTATTTCAACATGTTATTGCTAACTTGACACTTATTTTAGCAGAGATTCGTGATAGTGAACCAGTCCAGTAATTTTTATTGTTTTTTTTGATTAAATTGATTTATGATTGCTCACCATAAAAGTACCTAAAGTGCACCTAATTCTGGTACTTACATTATATTAAAAATGTTTTTTTTCCACATGATTCCAGCGTAATTTCACGGCAGCAGTGTATCATAATGACTCAATTATCTTAATTAAAAATTGGAGTACGTAATTTAAGCTTTCAGCACCTAAAATGCACCTGATGTGGTCATGTTTTGCCGCATGGCAATTGTTTTTTTAATGATATTGAATTAAATTTACTTGCATTATATTTTTTATTTAGTAAAAAATATTGTTTAAAATACAAAAATTATGATAATAATTTAAATTGCGGTACAAGACCAATTTAAAGAGTTTTTTCTTGATTTTACTATCCAATGATTGATTATACTATCTAAATGGTGGAAACCAAATGAAATAAAAGACTTAAGTTTTAAAATGCTACCACATTTATCTTGTAATATATTATGTCGAAATATTGTCATCCGTTTTACATATATATTCTCAATTCTACATCAATTGGAAATCGGAAGGGGGTCAAATTTAGCTTGCAGAATCAAATAAATATGAATAAGTTCTACTAAAAAATAAATGATTCCGAGAAAACCATACATCTTAGAGAAAATTTATTTAACCAATAATTTTAAGAATTATTTCATACAAAAATATAATATATAAAAATAAAATAAAAATAATAGTGAATTTATTGCAATGTCATTTTATGCAAAATTATCTATTGGATTGTCGTCATGTTTCAGTATCAGAAATTTTGTTTCTTAAAATATTGATAGTTTTGATCTTCTTGCTCCGTGGTGGTAGTCTAGGCCAACACGTGGTATGCCTAAAAACTAAAAATCAATCAGAGAGGTTCTTGAATACGTCAATGACTTCAAGTAGAATGTAAAATTTAATTATAATTGAGTAAATATTAAGGTGAAGTACGGTTGGAATTTTCTATTAGCTTAATTGAAAATATATAATTATCAATTCATGATATATTATATTGTAGAATTTATTTCATAGAATATTTCATTTTCTTTTATGTTTTGTTAAAATATATCCAATTTCACTTAACATTCTAGTTCCAAATTCATTAAAGAATTATTATCCCGAAAATATTTTTTTTTTTGTTTTCTTTATTTACTACAATCTGTCTCCTTTGTGGGACATTCAGCAGTATGATGGACATCCCGAAAATATGAAAGCCGAATAAGTGATATACATAGGTTTAGAAGGTTGAAATTTTGCATGCGGATTTCATTATGGCGTAAATGAGCGTTAAGAAAGTATTTTAGAAAATAATCCCCAATAGAAGTGAAGAGTTAACAAAACCGCTAAGTCAATGTTTTGATTTATCGATCAAGATACGACCAAAATCGTCAAGTCAGAAAGGTTTAAATTTTAACGAGGATTTTGTAATAACACAGGCGAACACGGGTCGGATTTTTTGAAACTCAACACCTTGATTCTGAAAACTTCAATTATTTATGAAAGCTACCAAGAAAATATTCTACATTTTTAATTCTAATAAAGACTTTGAATATTTTTTGTTAAAATACTAATAAATAATATATTATCAAACTATTTTACCATATGAAACCATAATTATATTCCTTTTGGCTTATTATTTTTAATAATCAATGTCAAAAACCGCCCTTGTATAAAGCCACATTACATTTTCTTCTTCGTTACTGGAATTTACACACATTTGTCCTTTCAAAATCTGAATTTACCGAAGCTAATTTTCCACATCAACCAGGTTTCATCTAGAATCATGAAATTTTTCAAAATTCCTTCAAAAAAATAAAACCAATCATATTTCTGCGTTACTACTGTGAGATCTTTTAAATGATTACATAACAAATAATAAAGAACATGACCAAAAAATAAAATAAAAAAAAATGGTATGAATCACAATAATTGTAATATTTCTTCCACTTGAATAACAAACAAAGATTTCTACAAACGGAACAAGATGTTGATAAATAAAAAACGAGACGTTATCATCACAGGATAGAAGTTGGGTATGGTTTGATAAGAAAGGCTTTGTAAGGATAAAACATTTTTGTAATACACATAAAACCATTCTCTGAGTTCATTTTTATAAAAGTATAAACGCGTATACCTATTTTATAGAGATTTAGTGTTACAGTTGTTGCAACAATGTTACATAATATACATTCAGATAATACTAAAAGATTGGAATTGTTTTTTTAAGGGTTCAGTGCTCCACTAGAATTTAGCCATATATGTGTGTGAACCGCTTATAACGATTGAACGGCTCGACCGATTTAATCGGGACTCGATCACGGTTGGTGCCTTTCGAAAGAGCTTAGATTTTGAATACAATTTGGATCGATTTGGACTGGTTGGTTTTGAGAAATCTCGAAAAAAATAGGAACGACATATTTTATGTGTTTTTTTTTTTGGAATAACTTTTGATCCACGTCGACAAAGTATGAGTATAAGTCAAAATTGTTAATAGTCAAAATTGTGAATTCCTTCAGAATTCTATTTGCTGAGTTTCGAAGGAAGTCAGAATAATGAGCACTTTATGAGTTCTATCTTAGAACTGGATAAATTTTAATTTTTCTGATGCATTTTATCTAAAATTATATCTACTGTTTTCGAATGATATTTTGTCAATCAGATTCTCATAAAATACATCAAATGGTATGCATACGCTTAAGATGTTGTATGATGTATGAACCCAATTTCTTATAGGACCGTCTTATAGTTTGCAGTATACTTTCGATTACCTACAAGTTTAGTATCAGAACTTCTTTTTAAAATATCTTACGGTAAGCCTAAAACTCGAAAAGATATTCACAGATAACAAATGTCTAAAAATGGCTATCTACATAACTAGTCTTTTTATAAAGGAATAAAATGTGCAAATTGATATTCCCTAACAGAACCAAACATTCTATGCTTCTACATACTTGACGCAATTTTCTCTTTCTTACATTATCATATTTCTTGGAATCGACAGTTTTTAATAATATATGTTGGGTGAATGCAACAAATCAAATTCATTTATCTGTTGTTGTTTGTGGCTATGAATTAGTTTTATACGATAAATAAACAAACTTCAAATAAATAAATCTCCACCGAAACCTTTTACCATACCAAAAAATTCAAAATATGTTTGTTGATTACCTAATATATTTAGTAGAAAGAAAATTGGAGAATTGTAATCGAAACGAAGAATAAAAAATTGAATGCTTAATATTGTAAAAACAAATAATCTGACATTGAGACATTTTTGAGATATTTCATTAGTGAAATAACATTTTTCAAAATTGTTGCAATCATTGGAGAAAATTATGCTGCTAAATATCTTTAGATCACTAGCTTAAAGTAGAAAGTGAATTGGATTTTTCTTTGGAAAAATCCAATATATTATATAAATTATAAATAAGAGGAGTCCATGTGAGGCCCTGCAAGTAGCATTTATGTTAAGAGAGAAAAATAACGTAAATTAATTTACCAAGAGCAATTACCTGACTTAATAGAATAAAGTTAAAAGCTTTGACGAACCTTTCATAAATTACAAAGTTGGATATTGTAGAGAGACCAAAAGAAAAAAATGCCATATTCTTGAAGAACAAACAACTTGTAAATTGCAGACTAAAATATATTGAAAATAAATTTTTCAAAGATTTTAGGGATATTTGCGTTTTTATTACTTATTGGTCTGTAATTTCCGTCATCAGATTTGCTGCGCTTTTCAAATGTGCCTACTATTATGAATACAAACTAATTATTTCATTCTGTTAAAGTCACAGAGAAAATTTTAGTACAAAAAATTTTAGTGATGCTTTAGTAAAATAAAGTAAACATAGATACTGGCTTGAGTGACATTTTTGTTGAATAGGCATCTAATAAAAAGTTTTTATTTGAAATAAATCCAATTCAAATTATTATATAAAAATATCTACAATACCTGAGTGAAAAGTTACATAAGAAAATTCAGACTGGGAGATTGTAAATCATATATGAAAAATAGGATAAGTAGCAGTCAATATCACGAACTACCATTTTCTCGTGGTTTCGAACCTGTGTCCAAATTATTGAATATAATTAATGGGGTTTGTTCAGATATTAGAATCGCAATAATATTCGTATATAAGGCCAATTAAATCATATACCAATTAAAAATTAAATTAAAATAAAAACTAAATAATAAAATTGAGTAAAATGTCTCCCAGTCTGCTATAAAAATATTTTTGTCCTCGTCAGTCATCTCCCAGTCTAATAAAAAAGATATTTTTTCCTTGTGACAGCAAAGTAGAAAAAACTTTTACCAGTAATAGTTGATTTAAAAGGATCGCAATAAAAACTTATAAAGTTTGTTGGCAATTTTATATATAATAAACCTAATAAACTATTATAGAGCACTTTCTTAGATCATTGTTTCATTAGATAATTTTTCTTATTGTTGTTACTTTTTTTCAATTATTTAAAAGTTTCGCAGAATCCATGAGTGGTAATTTTATTGTATTCTTTTATTAAGTTATCATAACTTTTCACAAATTTTGATGATTTGCTAAAATCTTAAAAGCTTACCTTTAAAAATCAACGATCATAATAAAAAAATTAATTTTACTTTGCTATTAATATATAGTTCAAAAATAATTTTCAAACTACCATAAGAAAAAATTATGGACGTGAACAAATTGAGCACCACGACTGAAAATCGAGCGTGGGTCTTTGAGAAGAGCAATGACCGCTTTCCCTTGCAATCACTCAATCAAATGGCAATACAAAATTGTCCTCCTCAACCTTTTACAATCATTTTACTCTTTTCTCTACGTTCATGTTTTTTACCATTCAATAGTCTTCTATCCTTTGAACATGGCCAATCCATCTTAATCTTTGAGGGTTTATGAACTTGAATTACTACGCTTCTTTTGACCGTTCTGGTTTTTTCAATGGTCTAGTAGTTATTTGGAGTATAAATGAAATTAAAAAGAAAAAATTATTGGACCAGGAAAACAGAAAATTGCCACCAAATTCAAACACGTATTCTTATTATTTACACTTTGACTTATTATTTGTTCATGATCGACTTGAAATCCAATTTTGGAATTTAAAATAATTTCCCCTGTTTTCCTATGAATAGTGATTCTATATCTAAACGCCAGTTTGTAAGGTGCTAGGGCAACATAGCCTGGAAAATTGTATTGCAACTAATATTACATAAAATTATACATCATTCAAAGTTATTTAAATATAAGCAACTTACATAAAAGAAGGCATAAACTTTGTCATTTGTATGTGCTTAGTTTTTATTTATAAAAATAAAATTATATATAATCCAGCGAAGCGGATTGATAACAATTATAGTTAACCGATAAATGTTTATAATAAATATTATACAAATTCAGTCCATTTAAAAATTTAAACTTAAAAAAATCCCAACCTGGTTATACAAAAACAAAAAATTATAAAAAATTCTATAGAAGTAAAAAAGAAAAAAAAATACGTTAATAAACGAAATCTATGTAGAAAAAAATTAAATTACAAGCACATAACAAATAATATTCTATACGATTACATGTTCTACACTAATACACAGAGCAGATTTACCTTTTTTGCCATTTATTTTCGAAATAATATTATTTCATAACAGCATGCATCATAGTATGTATTATATATCAGTATAGGGTGTAAAAGTGAAATCGCTATAGATAAATAACGAGTAAGTAAAGTTTTATACTAAAGTTGATGCGCTTAGAAAATGATACTATGCCTCTGTGACCTTAAAAAATTACATACGAAAAATAATGATTTAAGAAAGTTTAATCTAAAACTAGAAGGGCTTAATGTATTACTAAATGCTGAACATCAAATTGTAAGCTTGGTTCATTTTCTATGCCAAGAAAGTGAAATTTTCAAGCTTATACAAAATTTTTAGGTCTTCATTTAGTTAACATCTTTAAGCCCATCTTTAAGCTTCAACTTTCAATTTACATTTCTTTCATATCATTATTTTTCAAATATTGACGGTCTAATCTTCTTACTCAAAAATAAAATTTATCAAAAATGAAAACCTTAAAATAGTGTTTTGACTCAACTTCGATCAAATAAATATATATATAAATGTAAAATTTTGTGCTCAATTCATTTCCGATATTAAAAAGGGTAGCTTTTTTGAAATTTTCAAGTTTAAAGCGAAATAACCTTTATAAATTTCACGGTAAATTTTTTTTTTTAATTGTTAATTCAGTTTTACTTTTATTTTGGTGTTTTTTTACACTCAATATATACAAGCATTTATAAATAGAAATGGTTTTCAAACATACTCTAAATATGAGTATATTTATGCAAGTATGAAATAATGCCTGTTTATAATAGTGAAAATAATGATAAAAAACTATAAACATAAAATTCTAGATTTAATCTTTAATTATTTATACAATGCACTTAATATTTCGATACGTGAAACTATGATATTACGACTTATAGAGGCAGCTTAGGACAAAATAGCTAAGAGTTTAATAGCATTTTGTAAGGTTGTTATAATGACCGTATTAAAATTATTTTCACTCAACAAAAATAACTGATAGAATTAAAAATTTAAATATCGATCGATGTTGGTGCCATTTTGTATACGAGACAGAAGTGTAGTGTTTGTCTGGTTTTATTAACACCTTCAACGTCGAAATGAAATTTCTATTTTTTATGTTAATATTATCACGGCATGGTGGTAAAATGTGTTTGTTGAAATCCGTTTTATGATTACAACATGTAAATTGTTCAACATGTAAATTACTCCCTCCATGAGCGAGCAAAATATTCGCTTTTCGGTAATAAATTTAACAGCATTAGATTTCGTTAGAGCAAATTAAAATAATAATTTAAAACTTGAATGAAAAGTAACGGTTGTCAGACAGCTAGTAGAAGATTTATTTTATTTTTTATATTTTTTTTCATTTTACATAATTGAAATATCATAGTCTTCTATATCATAAAATTAGAATATATTAGTATTGATAAATATGAAAAATGTAAAATTTTTATTACGTCTACAAATGTGGTGTTCTATTGTTATGTTGATCAATATGGTGGTATTCTCGTTAAGGGACTGACTGGTGTTTGTAGATTGTAGACTGTAAAGTTATGTACTCGTAATATGAAACGAATATCACTTTTCATAGTTGTTTTATTATTTTGTTGTATTTCAATTTTCTATATATACTGTTTTTATAAAATTAAACTAATAACATTTTCTTATGTATCATATCTGACTGTTGACTGTACTGCTGAATCATTCAAACAAATAAATGTCGTTCCTTACAACAATCATTTTGTGTATATATCGTGGGATTATACCTGTCTCGTATTTTTTTAAAGTATTCTGGTCAAAATATAGAAAAAAACAAGCTATGAGATTCTTACCAATAACTTTGATAAATAATTGTACTCGTGCATCATGGATAGTACTAATTTACTGTTTACAATTTTATTCCTCATTTATGTAATAAAGATAACAAATAATTGTTTTAGATACTGAAAAAATGGTTGAGTGTCAATATTGGAACTGTGTTTAATCATCACCATTCTAAATTGCAGTCCATACAAATACAATCACGTTATAATATGTATTATAATTATATAGGAGTTTATTAACTAAATTTAAGCTGAAATTGTGGCGAATCTATAGAGTTTAGGAAAAACATTCAACTCATTGGGTTTTGGTTTTCCTAGTTTAATATATAACGAAAAATGGTCATTTTTAGATATAATCATAAAAAATCAAGACAACATTGTGAAAAACTTCGTTCTATTTTCGTACTCCCATAAAATTAAACATGACTCTAAAGTAAACGAATGATGAACATTATATTTATAAAAGAGATACTGTGGATTATTATTTTTATATTTTTAGTCATTTTTGTGATTATCTCTGACTTATTTCCATTTAAACTTTTAAAGGTAGTACAAAACTTTGGACAACTAACCCATTAATGCATATGCAAATATGACTATATCAGCATTTAACCTTAATTCGGCACTGGAATGAGGATAAATTCCAAACTATCAAAAACTTTTCTTATTTAAATTTTTTTCCCATTTTTCTAATATATATCAAAAAAGTCCAAATTACAACATGTCAACTTAATCTCGATTCGATCAAAAACTATATACCTATATCAAATTGTTTTGTAGACATTTTAAAAAGATTGTTGAATATGTCTACTAATATTTTACTATTGAATCCTTTTTATAATGCAAAAAATCACACATAAAACCAGAATCAATCATCTATTAGCTTCAGCTTCTTGCATTTCCCCATAAAACAAACCATCAATGAAAACGGTAGGTATTTTCAATCAACTCAAGGACTATAAATTTATGAAAAATTAAACCATAACATTAAATCATTTCATAATTTTTGTTGCAATCATATTTTCTTTCAATTTCAATGTTGTTTTTTCAACCCATTGACGTCGATACAGTATTCAATATCAAATATCAATTTATTTATCTCTTTTTTTTTTATTATTATTATTGTTATTATTATTTTTACTATCGTATTTATAAAAATAACGTCATTTAAAAAGTAAAATGTTTATAAATAAAAATAATATTGTTTGATAATATATAATATCAACCATATATTGCGAACTTCACGTTAATTTTTTATTTATTTTTATACTCCTATTAATTATATTAATTGAAAGTAAAATGCTTCCTTTTACCCACATTTCTACATTTAATACTAGGAAAAACTTCCATTATGATTTACTCTATTATCTACAAATGTTAAACAAAGCCAAACCACAGTACGTTTGAAAACAAGTAAACATAACATATCACAAAGTTAATCGATTAAACAGCCTGTATTTAATATGATAATGTATATTTGATCTGTTTATAATTATTAATATTATTTAAATATTAAAATTAAGGTGGCATGCAGAAATGATATATTTACTATAAACATTACAAGTGTTGTGATGTCTAGTTTGGCAAACTCACAAGTATCTTGGGAGCTAATTGTTACTTAGCAATTGTTTTTTAAAGCGACAACTGTCTAGGAAGTTACTCGGATATATCGTTAGATGAGAGTGAGGCGAGGAAATATAGTTTTGAAATCGATTTCTTAAACATCAGTGACGCAGTGTGGATTAATTATCTCTCAGCTTAGAACTATTTGGCAAAAACTGTATATATACAAAAAGCTCGATGTCACATGAATTGACTGTACGAAATTTAAGTAACTATATCGAAATCTGTAATATGTTGTTAAAACGGAAAAAATGGAGCCATTTTCAAACGATTAATAATGGAAGATGAAAAGTTGAGGAAATACAGGAACATCAAATGCAAACGATATGGTTCGAAGCCTAATGCAGTGAAACGACTGTACAGATCGGATGACCCACAAAGATGTCACTGATTATCTGTTGCGATTTTAAGTGAATTATCTTTTACGGAATTCTGGAATCTGGTGAAACGTTCGATTAAGTACTGTCAACAATTGAGGAGACTACAGAAAGCAGTTCAAAAGAAGCAGCTGGAATTGGTCAATAGAAACGACATGCTGTTCCACCATGACAACATCATGCTGCACACATTTGATGGATCCACCGAATAAACCTGACTCCCATTTGTTTCGGTCTTTGGAAAACCACAGTTTTACACCAATGGAATTATGAAATTACCGGAAAAATGGCAAAAGATCTACGATAATAATAGCACATAACAACTTACATAACATCAAATATCAATATTCAAAAATAAATTAAAAAATTACTTACAAAAATTAATAAAAATCGAAAAATACTTTTACCTTTTTTAGATTATCAACATTTGTTACGAATGTATTACGACCGAATTCTATGCTAGAGAGAGTATAAATGTTTTATTAAATAAATTTAACCACTATGGAATAGTATCATGTGTACATAATGTTGGAAATGCTACTTAAAGTTTAAAAACAACATTTTATATAGAAATAAATAAACTACATTGAGGGGAGCTTATGAAATTCAAGTGTGTATATAATATTGAAACAGAATTGTACAAGTGAATAAATTTTACTAGGTAACAGACAAATTACATGTTACTACAAAGTTATATCCGATATTTATTGAGGATTATGAAACTACCACAAAATTAATTCTTTAAAACACAAATTAATGTTATATATAATAGCCTAAAAAAAATTGAAAATGGTCCACTGCATTTCGTTATAGCAGGATGTAAATATTTTATATTCACTATATTGATTTCAAATTTAGTTCCATTTTAATAAATGGTTTAATATTTAATGATAAAAAAATTACAAAAATTGCCATTTTTGAATATAAGTTGCAGAGTAGAACTACAACTCTTTGGGTTTGGGTATGTTTTCCAGAGTTTGCCTTCAAAATTTCTTACAAAACTTCCATATATTTCTGTGGGTTTACAAATAACAAATTTATTGAAAATTAGTTATTAAATCTTAGTATATATCACAGTAATTTTTCCTTAAATACACTTTACGTTGGAAATCGATAGAATCAATAAAGAAACAAAATGTTATAACTGGTTTGACACCTTGCGAAAATTAATTGTCAATAATTATGAATTTAATTTGTTTTTAATTTTTTGGAATTTCTTGGAAAAAAATTTGGAACTAACATTAAAATACATTACAGTTTCGAAAAATTTCAATTTTGATTAAATTTAGTAGGCATGTTTATCATTTTCAGGAAATGTACTGTTTAATTTTTGAGATAATTTCATCCCTCTTTTGGGGAAAATCTTCAAAATTACTCATTTTTTTCTTTACCTACTAGGAAAATACCGTTTTTTTTATGAAATTTGGTAGGCAAGTTTATCTTATTCAAACTTACTGTATGATTTTTGAGAACATTTGACTCTTATTTAAGGAATTACTTTGAAAATACCAACTTTTTCTATATACGCTGGGAAGTTGTAATGTTTTGCAATCGATGTAAAATGATGAGAAAACATTGGAAAAATATAATTTTTGACTCACCTGCCATTTTGGAAAATCCTTAATAAGTTTTTTCTGTACTATATGTGATGACGGGACTTTTTAAAACTGGTATAAAATAAAATAAATAGGGCAAGTAGGAAATATTTGGAATAGGGCAAATATGAAACACTTTGTTTTGAAAGTTCCTCCTCTTATGCAATTAAGAAAGATGCGGTTTTGTAGTAATCTCGAGTGTGGTCTACAATCTCACAGAGCTATTATTTATCATTAAGATACTTTGATTTTTCTGGCAAATAGCTTATAAACATACATAATGCAGAAATTACTTACACACATAATGATTGTTAATATAAACAAACGTTTTTTGAACATGAAAATCACATATAATCATACATTCAAAGACCCTTCAAATAAAAATGTTCAATTAAAAAGTACTTTTAGAGCTAGCTGTATGTACCAAAATATATTTATATGGTTCATTGAAAAAATAGAATGTACAATATTTATAAAAAAAAAAAAAAAAGTATATTGAATACCTTTTTATATTCTATATTTGCTATACGTCTAAAAATCTTTCATTGAAAAATGTCAATTGAAAATTGTGATTGATATACACCACGAATTTGCAATTACATAAAGCAAATATTCACAGTTTACCTATCGATGTACTTACAATACTTACAGGGTGCTCACAACTGCTAAACGACCCGGTTGGTGAAAAAGGTAGCTTGTAGGATTTTTTATAAAAGTCACACTATACGCAAAAATATAAAAGAGTGTTTTTAAAAATATGATATAGTTATTTGCCTGTTTTGGACATTTTTTCGGTTTTTTTTTACAAGAATGCGGACCATATTCTGAGTTTGGTCCTACCACCACAACACACCCTTTTTAACCGATTTCAACTTCAAAAAAAGGAGGTTTTATGTTTGTGTGCATATATTTTTTAAATGTATTTTTAACGATATTTTCGATAATTGTGAACCAATTAAAAAAATCTTCTTTTGTTTATAAGACGAGAAGCGGCTAAAACAATATTTAATGGTTGTACATCTCAGGTATAACAAATTTTTCGTGGTTCTACACAACACCCAAAAGTAGAAAAAAATCGTAAAAATAACAAAACACAAATAAAGTAAAAATATTTGTCTATATATTTGTTCGTATAATTTCTTTTTTATAAAACGATTTTTTACAATATTTCCAACTCCGACTTCCAGTCAAAAGAAAAAGGGAGAAAACAAATTTTTTCTTCTTGAATTTCGTCTAAATACAATATTTTATCTGGGTATACAATAATAATAACAAAAAAATTTTAAAATTGTGCAAAAACAAAAATTGAACCAAATTATATTAACATAATAATTTTAATTTTAATAATAATTTAAATTTTTAAAAGAAAATAATAATTTTAAGTTAAAAACTTTATTTTTAATTCATAATTTTCTTATGACCAATTAACTTTCCAAATACGTGCCAAGCATATACAAGCTAATAAATTGAATTATTGATACCAAAATTCAAAAAACCATCGGAAAAATAAGACCCAAAATTTAAAACTATTTTAAACAGAAATCTATTGACAAAATGCGATCGATTTTTGCAATCTAAAGTTTTTCCACCGCATTCTCTATTTAAACATGACGTATAAAACTTTCATAAATCGAAATCGCCTGTCTCTTTCAAATAATTAAAGCAGTAATAAAAGAAAGAAAACATAAAAATTTTTATTTACTAATTTTTATTTACTAATTTTTATTTAAAAAAAAGTCACTCTTTAATTACTTGTATATCATTCTGAATACCAGACAATAAATATTTCATTACGTTTCACAATCAATTTTCCACTTAAACAAACCTAATGATCGTAAAAATACTAATTACCTATTTCGTATTCATTATTTGTTTTTGTTGTAGGGTGGATTCATACGTTAGCGGAACGTTTGAAAATATCTGTGGATAATGTATCTCATAGTGAATCGTATATAACAGCTTTATATTTTACATGTTCAAGTTTAACAAGTGTTGGCTTTGGCAATGTTTCAGCGAATACGACATCAGAAAAAGTATTCAGTATATGCACCATGTTAATTGGAGGTAAGTATACCCGTAATTTAATTTAAATAAATGGAAAAGTTTTAAAGAACGGTTACCTTTTTAACTGTTCTACTATTAATTGCGTTTGGGGAGAAAATTTTAATAGTAGCAATAGCATTCATTTCGATATCGTTACTATTTTAAGGCAATGATAACAATTTCAGAAAAATTAATGTGTGTGTTTAATTTTATTATGAAAATAAACATGTATGGCTTCCCAGTCTACCGTAAGTAAAGGGAAGATTAGTAATAACTTTTGAGAGATGACGTTTTCATATCACAAAATTGCTTTCTAGGTCCGTGTCTATGAATCCGCAAATCCTTGTAAAAGCCTTCCACAATTCTTATCTGATTTTGATTTTTTTTCGAAAAATTTGATTGATATGCTAGTATTTAGATTGCTTTTATGTAGCTGCAGTAATGGTACGGGAGCCCAAGTGGATATTTTTGTATTTACTCGAGCACGTCAGATTTATACAAGAGAAATATCTTACCACTCAAAACATCCACCAAATATTGATTCTCTATATGGAGTCATGCGTATAGGGTAGATAATCAGAAAATTAAAACGAAAAACTCGATAGTTGGATTAAATCGAGGGTGTCAGATTAAGATATGATAGATTAATTACGTACTGAAAAGTGTACATTTTATGGCGTATCTTTTCTGCAAGTTTCTGACCCTACCATTTCCTTGCATCACGCTTAATTAACGTCAGATTAATAAAAAGTAAAACGTCATCAACCTACTATAACTTAATCTGACCCGCTCGATTAAGTCCAACTACCTTCGTTTTATTATTCTGATCGGCTTCCAAATAAGCCCAGTACTATAGACAGAGATATATATTTGGTGGAAGAACTCCAGAAGAGGTAAGGTATCTCCCAAATATTAATCTGATGCGCACGAGTAACTCCAAAAATTCCCGTTTTGGCTCCCTTACTATAGTGAATCTCTATTACTTCGAACAATTAATATTTTTCGAATCGAAGAGTCTCCTAAACTATCACATCATTATTGTGACGAAACAAAGGTCAATAAAACCATAAAAATATAAAATAATAATATTTACCTAAACTATTTAAAGGTTAAATAATAAAATAAAACGCAAAAACATAAAAATTATTTATTTGACTCGATAGATAAAATAGTTTCTTTTTTCATAGCATTGATGCATGCTGTGGTATTCGGTAACGTAACAGCCATCATTCAAAGAATGTATTCAAGACGATCACTGTACCAAACCAAATGGCGTGATTTGAAGGACTTTCTTACGCTTCATCAAATACCCAAAGAGCTGAAACAACGCATGCAAGATTATTTTCAAACGATGTGGTCCCTGAATCATGGTATTGATATTCATGAGGTATGTATAATATAATATATTATATATTATATTTATAACACACATAATATTGTGTAGATGACACAGCATTATCATCAAAACTGACTGTTTATAATGACTCTAGTATTATTAATAAAAAGTAAATTGAGTTATAATAACAATGAAAACTTAAAAAATAATCGAAAGGAAAACATATCTACTTCACTACAGCATTCTGATTTTTGATGCTTTAAAAATGAAAGCTTAAGTAATTTGTTTTTAACTAACATATATGATGATAGGTTCATTTTCTAAATGTAAGTGGCTTCCTAAACTGTACTCAAAAGATCATTGAATTTTTCCTTCAAAATCCCTTTTTAAGTCCAAATACATTTATAGTTAACCATACACAAACTTTTATTTTATCCAAATAAAAATAAACAAACTTTAAATCAAAGAATTACGTAGTGTTAATACGTTATCCTTCGTAACTAATTCGCAAGATTTCAGTTTGTTTTTTGTTTTTTTTGCACCTTATATTAATAATATATTGATACAATATTTCAGTAAATTACACATTGGGTGCTAATCATCTAAGTTGAGCTGTGTTGCGCTGAGCATCTGTGTGCCTGTCAAATAATTGGAAAATTAAGACATGGAGCTATATACAAATTTGTATTTATATGATTATTTTAAAATTTATAAGAACTTTTCGTTGTTTAATCTCCAGTTTATTCAAAATTACGATTAATAAAACAATTTTATTTACATATTAGGTGTTAATGTTTTAATTACAAGTAGTTTAGTAAAATATTATATCTTTTTTCTTGTTGAAAAGTCTCTGGAACGTATGGCGTTAACAGGAGCAGTACCTGTCAACACAGGACCATGAGATGCGTTGTGCCACAGATCATTGTAGATGAAAAGTACCCATTGTCTCTTTTTTGAAGTGAAACTTCTTTAGGCGCGACTAGGGAGTAACTCAGATTTTTTTTCTGACGGAAGTAACGTTTCCGCCATTTAAAAATAATAATAATTCTGATTGGTTGCAAGTATGTTTCCGCCATTTAAAAATAATAATTCTGATTGGTTGTAAGTATATGTCATATACTACACGCTTCTTGACTTAATTAAATTTTTTGAAAATCTCTAAATATACTTGTTTATTTATTACTTTTAAAATAAGTAAATTAAAAATAAATTTTCTGACAATTGCGACATTTTATAATATTTAATAACAAGGTTATATTGACATGTGCTGATCTAACCTTCAATTTGCTACTCTCAATTATTTTAAGAAATTATGATGACATTCAATTACCTGTTTCGAATGAATAATATTAATATAACATTTAAATAATCTTTGTAAAGCACATGAATAATAAATATAATTAAATTATAATATAATATTTATTTATTTAAGTTAATATTTAATCATTTCAGTGATATATGTCGTCAACGCCAAAGAAGTTTCACTTCAATCGCGCGTAAAGGTTACACGCACACTTTTTTTCTTGTTGAATTGCTTAATCAAGTATCGGTCGTTTATAAATTTTCAATACCCTGTGTTAAATAGCATAGCCAGGCAGATCACTTTTTGATTGAGACAGTATTTTGATTGTCTTTTGACCTCTATCTGAGGCTTTCTTCGCATTGGTCAAGCAATTTATTCAAGTAGCAAGCAGTTAAACCACTATACATTTAACACTTGATAGTTTAGCCTAGTAATTTATTAAGGCTATGTTTCGATATATACTGGTTTTTTGACAGTTATAACTAAACTACAAAGAGTTTTGATAAATGAACCTTTATTATGTAGTATTGGTACTAAATCACATTTGTCATTTATGAATATTTTTGAAATAATTTTTAAACAAGTAAAATTTGATATGTAGACGCAACACATATATGGGGAAAAGTGATAATAATAAAGAGAGACAAATTATTATAGATTTAAACATATATAATGTTCGTTTATTTACATTTGAAATGATGAAAAAGAGAAAAGGCATGCGTGTAATACGGATTTATTTCTTTTATGCTAGAAGCGAATATCATTTGTAGAATCCATGTACGCAATTCTGTTTATTTATTTATTTTTTTTAAATATTCGTTGCTAAAACTGTTTCTGATAGTAAATTTTGACTGTTTAGAAAACGCAGACTTTTTCAAGATGCTGATGAAAAATAGCGTCCTAGCCAATCCAAATCTGTTTCAATGGATAAATTCATTATGATTGCATTCATATTTTTTAGTCCTTGCTGAAGCAGATCGCAATCTATATCAAATCTATAAATTCATTTTATTTTTTTAAATAAGCATATTCTTGTAATTTATAATCCATATTATTTCATTGCATCAGAGTATCTTTTTTCAAGAAAATTATGGAAGAGTCAAGAAATTTTCTTAATTTTTTAAATACCACTTTTACTTTTGAGTTATTTCTTTCGATGATGGAGGAATTGTGTGCATTTTTGTACAAAAATGTATTTTTGCTTCCATTTAAATAATTTTGTTATACATTGACGTTTTGAAACCTCTTGAAGATGACTTCCTTTTCAGAAATTTTATGGAGCTTAAATTCTATTGGCTTTTTTTATATAGAACTTATCAACACATATTGAATCCATAAATTGAATAACCTCGCAAACCATTTCTTATAAGTAAAATACAAAGTTATTTAATTCATGAAACGCATTTATAATTTACCTGAAAAAATGCACAGTCTCAAATACCTAGTGAAGTCGAATATATCTGTTAAAAGATTAATTTTGAACCTGATTTATATAATGATCATTTTATTTAACGGGCGTAGTTTTGAATCAAACAACGTTCCATATTCAATCTCAATTTCTTAAATACTCAAATTTTTTAAACAACGGCAATAATTTAAAAAAAAAAAAGCCATATAATCAAATACACAAATTTTTGTGACTAAAGCGTGATGCAAATGTTGTTATAATCGGCTCAACGAAACGATTATTACGTACTCATTATATGCTGCTTTTCATAATGTCTACCAACCCATAATACCTTAAATATTATTATCAGATTGTAAATATAAATGTTTCTTAAATATTCCAATTTTTATTAAGCTTAATTTTTTCTTGTTACTATTAGAATCATTATTCAATGTAATAGCTCCAAGGATAAATAAATAAATACATTCAGGATATAAAATGATATAAATGTATAAAACTTATTATATTAGACTATTTTTATAAATCGTTTGATGCGAAAATATTATAATAATATATTGAATTTATTCATGATAAAAAAATACATATAAACCTTTTTTGGAATTATATTTTCAATATATTATTATGAATATCTAGTAAATATAAAATCAAAAACAGACACAAATAGGTATAAATTAATATAAAAAATAGTGAACAATTTAAATATATTTATTTATTAGGTTTAAATCTAAAAATAATATGCCCAAGGATGATTTTATTTTTATTTGAGGAAATATGAGGATATAAGACTGTTGTCTCAATGGTATTTCAGATGGTAAATCAAGGTAGAAATTACATAGAACAAATTCTATATATTGACTATAAGATTTATGTTCTAGGCCTTCTAAAAGTATAAAACATACTTTAACAAATCTGAAACCAATTTCTTCAAAATCTAGCTTCATTATACAATCCAAGAGTATAAACAAATTGTAACTCGAAATTTCATATCGCATCAAATCATTCGGACCAAACTATTTCTCTTAACTAATTAAGTGATCTTAACAGTACAGTTGTGTTTAATCAAAATTATATTTGAATTATGAATACAAAGTAAAAATTAACAAAAATGCAACAAAGCAAACAAATCAAAAACAAATTTGATAGAAAATTAGACACATCGAAATATAAACTATTTTAAAAACGAGACGTATTTAACAAATTGACATCAATATTTCATACAATATTCTATCAGAGTCGCATTGTAGTTGAAACCAAACACGTATTAGAATAGTAATAGCATTATTGACTAGTCGAATCATTTGCTTTTTTTGTTTTTGTTTCACATTGTGCTTGAAGGTTGAGAAGGTACAGGAGTATTTCATAGAGGAAAAAGTGATAATTTGAAACTTATTTATAACTAATCAATTTATATTAATCTATTAGAAATATAATGTTGCTTTTTTTAAATTTTTTTGCTAGGTATTCAAAATTACATTGTCCAGAGTACATTTTTAGTTTATATCAAAGAAAACTTAAGGACACTGAATTATGAGCGAGCAGTTAGTTCATCAGGACAATAAGATGACGAATTTTCCAATTTTTAATTATTCATTTTCTAAAACTAAAAGTCCATATAGTAATTATTTACTAAACATTTTATTACAAAATGAAAACATAATTAATATTTATTCAAACCAAGTTCCAATTCATCCACTCTTTCTGAATTTTCTGGAGCTCTGTAATTTGTACTATTAGTATATGTTAATTTTGTTATAGTAGCAAAACATAGAATAGGTTTGCAAATTACCACCTTTCCTCTACTTTTTTTCTCTTTTCAGAAAAAAAATATGTATAATCATAAAAACCGTTTTCTATTAAAATATTTTACAGACACTTAAAGAGTTTCCAGAAGAATTACGTGGTGATGTTTCCATGCATTTGCATAGAGAAATTCTACAATTACCGATATTTGAAGCAGCTTCACAAGGATGCTTAAAACTACTATCGTTGCATATAAGAACAAATTTCTGTGCGCCAGGAGAATATTTAATTCATAAAGGGGATGCACTTGGATATATTTACTATATTTGTAATGGTTCTATGGAAGTCGTACAAAATAGTATGGTTGTTGCTATACTTGGTAAGATTTTAATTATATAACTTTTTTTTTTTTATTGCAGTTTATATACTTTGTTTTCAGTCAGTATTCTGAATTTTATATGATTAAAAAAATGAATCGTTTATGTAGACAGTTAGCCACAGTGACTTTTATCCATTTAAATTTTATAAAATTTGAATGAGTTTTGAAGTTTAACTATTTCTATACGTGTATCTAGCTGAATTACCGACGTCCTCATTTCTTATTCTTTTATTAAAAATAAAATGTATAAAGAACTTTTTTATTATCCTATTTCCATATTTTTATTAAATTTTTCTTAATTTTTATCTTTGAAAGTATTGAATATTAACATTTGAATAAATTGAAACATTGCTCTAAGTTTGTTTTAGATTTTTGATATAAAAATAAGTAGTGCTTAACTTTTTACACATTGTGTCAACTTACCGATGCCATTTCATACATCATCTAATAGTATTCCTAAAAATTTCATTTCGTTTACGTGCATATCGGATATTTATTGATGTCATAAAAATAGATGAATCAATGTTTTTATTTTTAAAAAGTAACTATAGGTATACTAATTCTAACACATTATTTGAGTACTCCAGCAGACTGTGCTACTTGTCATATTAAATCAAAAATCAAACTCATTTTCAAAGACAACAGAAAATTTAGTAGCATATTTCAAGATTCCATCCTCAATCATTCTCAAAACTTGTTCAAATTTGAACGCTATGTGCACACACTGTAAAAATACGATGCATTTTTTTAAGTTTTCGAAACTATTTGCAAACGATGTATTAGCCTACTATTATTGTTATGTCTTTTATCACACATAGGTAAAGGCGATTTAGTTGGTAGTGATATAACAATGCATTTACAACAATATGGTAACAATGGAGGTGTTGGTGGTGGAGGTGGTGGCGCACAACAATGTGGTGGAGGTGGTGGGGCTAATAGTGATATAATTGTAAAATCAAGTAGTGATGTTCGTGCATTAACGTATTGTGATTTAAAATGTATTAATATACAAGGTTTAATTGATTGTTTACGATTATATCCAGAATATCAACAGGAATTTGGAAACGATATTCAACATGATTTAACATACAATTTACGTGAAGGCTATGAAGCTGAGGTAAGATTTAATTAACTTTTATGTATATATTTTATACAGAAAAAATAATGACATCGACATGGTGCCACATTCATTCAATACGTAATTACGTTAATCTGAATGTCGTGAAAAATCGGTCCAGCCGTTGTTGATGATAAAAATACTAAAAAAAAAGACAAAAATATCCATGTTCGTAATAATAAACAGATAATTGTTTTTTTATTCTCCTCATTGAGAAGTTCGTAATGTTGACTTTGCAGGTCATATCTAAACCACTTATTTCAATACAAATTGATAATTCGATGAGTATTCTAGGGCTAAGCGCATTTTTCCATTTTTTCAACATATGAGACAGACAGAATATTCTTTAATATTAAAAAATTGAGTATACGTTAAGACACTTATAATCACATTAATTATATTTTGAAAATTAAATTATTAAATGTGTATAGAATTAAGTTAATTACGAAACAAAAATTGATACAGGAAACATTTATACGCATATATAAATAGTATTAACGCTCAATCAATAATGAATATTTATTTACTCAATATTACGAGTAACAACAGTTAATATAATGATTATAAAAATGTTTATTATACTGATTTATAAATTAATATGGGTGTTGCTTTTAATTTAATTTGAGTGTAGCAAGAGTCGGAAATGAATGGTGTTATGTCATTAACACTACCATCAATTAGTGAAGATGATGAGAATGCTCCGGAAGAGGGTGAGACATCACCATTATCACCGAACCGTTCACCATTACATGCAGCATCCACAACATCAACTACCAGTCCAAGACATGCTAAATTTAATCTCAGGTATTAAAAAATGTTACTATTAAATTATTAATGTATGTAGTTTATTTTTTATATTTGTAATATTGTTAACTTTTCTTTCACAATTTATATTTCTAATCTTTCAAAAATCTGGAATCATGATAGAATAGACTCTCCGAAAAATATTTCTATATATTTTAGATCCACAAATTATCAAGTGGAAGAAGGTGAGCCCATAATAAGTTATTGATGTTTGGTTTTAAATCAAAAGTCTGGAAGAGTACAATAGAATTTGAATACACATAAAAATAAAATAGAATCTTTATAGATCATAAAAACTAGGAAATAAAATTTTGGAGATCTGATAATTTTTGTAGAAAAAGTTTTTACAGGAGTGAGATAGATTTAAGTCTTTCATATAAACGACCTAATTTAGTGTTGTATTCATTAAGTTTTTTCGCTCAAAATTGGATTTTTCTGTTCAAATACATTTAAACACCTATGTGCAAACCAAATTTTAAGTTTGTACGAAACGGTAAGTGCATTCAAATCTGGATGATTTTAGACTTTCTTTTAAACTAACCGAGACGAGTGCAGATAACGTTTTCCTTGAATTCCGTTGAATTCTAAAAAATATCTTAGAAAGACGAAATTTCTTGTAGAAAATTACACACTTCGCGCTGATTTTGACTTGGCGTACTGTCAAGTATTTTCCTAATTAACTAATTTCTTATGTCTTACTGTAATACTCGTGCGTTTTCGGAATTTTCACATCAAATTGGAATTTTAAGAATACAAACACTCAATTCCTATAGAATTTAATTAATATTTTATATATATATTTTAAAAGTAACCTTTTAAATTGGTTTATTTTAATTAGTTTTTCATATATTTATTAATTTATTCAATTCATTTTTTATAAATTATTTTTAAAAGAACATTTTATTGAAACAGTGTTTACAAAAAATTATTTTTACTTATCACTTTAGCATTCCGTAAATAAAAATAATTTGTAAGAAATTAATTTTTATAATTTCGTTTCAGTCGACTGGAGGAGCTACGTGGTGAAGGAGGTCGACGAGGACGTTCTGGTGCTTTAGCTATGGTACGTGAACGAGTTGAACGACAACGGAGTGTAATGGCACCACCGCCTTTTTATGATCGACAAAGTGGTACACCTCCAACTAGTTCATTGGATGGTTTGAACCTCGAACTTCGTGGTGAAGTAGAATTAACTCGAAATAGTGTTGAGCGACTCGATTCACAAGTTTCAACATTACATCAAGATGTAGCGACTCTTAGTATCGAGGTAAAATTGTTACACTTCTTCAAATGATCTTTAATTATGTATTGTTTCATTAAAAGCACTAATAATGGTTAGTGAGGTGCAATATTTCTCAGCTGTAACTTATAAAACGGTTTAATACTTTCGATATTTTGGATTAGAGAAATTTGTCCAAAATCGCTCTACACATCGTCTAATTGAAAATAGTCTTCTTTTTGTAGGATCAATTTGTCATCTTAAGACTTAAAAATATGTTTTACAATTTTTTAATATTTACGCTTCTACTTTTTAGCTTTATTTTGAGTAAATTAATTATTTTTGGCTTTTTGGCCTCAATTTCATCGAAATGACTTATGATTTCTTTAACTAACGTTGGTCGAAATTTTCCTTGAACTTCTTACAATTATGTATTCTTCCTTTAGGTTCGTAATGCAATACAAGCATTACAAGAGATGACCACACCAACATCAGCATTTGGTTCAGTGGCTTCACATTATCCAGCACATTCAAATCCAAATTTACAACATTTTCCAGCAAGGAAAGCTATACTGGATGGTTTACTAGCTCGTAGTTCATCACAGCCTCCCGATGTGTTTTGTTGGGACGAAAGTCCTGTACATTCAGAACATTCAGAAATAAAACCATTGAAAATGATACGTACTGTTGAAGATGCTAACACACAAACAGATGAATCTAACACACAATATATCGAAGAGTATGTGTTACAAAATCCACGTTACATTTTAGAATTATTAGGTTTAAGTCCAGAGAGCTTCATTACAACATTACCAGCTAAAATTGATGAAGAAGATGAAGATGAAGAGGAGGATGATGAAGATGAATTAAAAGAATTATTAATAAAATCTCCACCGGCTCCAGAAATCACAAAAACATCACCAACACAAAATAGTAATTCGTATACGACTAATGTTGTGCATAATAAAAATGATGTAGAATTGGGACTGTCAGAGGCTAGTTGGATTTCAAAACATGAGCCTTGCATGTGGCAAACAAATCACATACCATCACATAGATATAGTGCAGGGGATGCAGAAAAATCAACACTTTTATATAAAACTGAAAATTCGTTACCAACCACACATTCTATGAAATTTTATCCCTCGGAAAAAAGTTGATTTCATTAAAATATAATTCATTATGCGGTTACTCAAAAAGTTCAGAGAAGTATCCCATGCAGATACTTTTTTATAAATGGAGCTTTTCCTGCATAGATAGCAATATTTTCGTAATATTCGATATTAAATCAATTTTCAACTACTCTAATTCTTAGAAAAAAATGTCTCTAAGTCCTTTTCTAATTTTTCACATCTCAATACACTTTCTAGTTAAGAAATTTAATACACCAAAAAATTTTCAACTTCGTTTAAATGAGAATACAATTCCTCACCTAATAGATAATTATTCCAAAGATATACTAAAATTTCACTAAGAAATGGATTATACTTCAGTTGCTAATCGTCAACATATCTTTATTGTCTTTCTCTCTCAACATTTCCTCTTCACGGGTTCTTTAGCTATTTTCTACACCTCTCAAATAATCAGTTTAATTATTACTAGCAATCTTACTGTAATTTACAATTTATTAAACAAAACGATTCAATGCCAAAACTGCAGATATTTTAAATGCTAACTTACTGTAACTTACAATTTTATTTATTTTATAATCTTTGTATTTAGCTTATTATATTTGTGTTTAGCTTATATTCTTCATATTGACTGATTTTCATAACATATAACTAAAAACCAGGCAAAAGAATTTCGTATATTGTGTTCGGCGGATTTTATCCTATCACGTTAACTATCCAAAAACAATCATTAGAAGTAATTTTGTTTTGAAATTATATATTTTCACAGCGTTATTAAGATGAAAAATTTCAATCTTGTCTGTTGTAAGAACTTTGATTTGCTGCTAGAAAACGTTTGCGAACATTCCGATAGTGGAAAATTACAGAAGCACAAATAAATTAAAATTTTATATGTAACCGATTTGGGGTAGTATAGCCATCTATGGAATAATTATTAAACTAAATTAATTTGCTAAATGCTTCGTTTCATTAATTACTAATTCAAAATTTCGTTGAATATATAAATTGGCCTAAAATTTTCCCAATATTTCATTCACAAAAGATAGATATTCAGTCACAATATTATTCTATGTAAAACCAAATTAATTTCGTTTAACAGAATTAAATTTGAAATATACTATTTTCCAATTTTTACTTACGAATCTAATATTCTAAATAAATTTAAAAACTGTACCTATATAGTTGGAAATTAATATTTTAGATAATACTTACAAATGTTTAAAGTCCAGTGTTACAGGCAATAATTAATTTAACGCACTTGTGTTGAAACTAACGCACATTTTCTATTGATGCGACCAAAATTATTAATTAAAAAAATATCTTATGCTATCTTTGCTATTGGAGGTCAATACGCGTTGAATTAAACATTCATGTGTTCCCTGGACTACTTGGTATAATTAATTACTAACATAAGAGCTGATTCTAGAAACTCGAAACGTTGGAAATATTCAGATAAATGAACAATGGAGTACTTTCGATTTCAATTACTGTTACAAATGGAAGACAAAACACATGTATTTAAAACGAAAAGAAAATGATTTTGCAATTTCAATAACCTAAAATAACAAAATAATTTTAACATTATATCTGAATTTAGTTCTAGGATACTATATTGTTTCCTGAATAGTTCATGAAACTATAATCACTAACATTTGCCTCTCACTATGAAAATGGAGAAAATTAATTTTTCCACCCCAACTGGTAATAGTGATAAAATTTTAAAAATTACAAATTTCACCACGAATATCGTCTTTTACAGATTTTTGGGATCGCTGATCATTAATGGCGATGGCTCATTGCTGAAATGAGAATTCTCTGTTATTATTTATTAAAAAAAAGATGGTTTTCTAGAATCAGCTCCTTGTAATTCTTAATTTTTAAATGCAAAAAATTAATTGTAAAAAATACTAATATTGTAAATATATGTCAAGATAAGCATATCAATGTGATCTATTAAGTAGTGCCTCTTTAATCTTAAAAAAGAATAATTTGAAAATAACAATCTTTTATCATCTTCAATAAAATTATATGTCAAGTGTAAAATAAGTTATATTTGATGCTACCACCCTCGGAAGTTGTCCTTGCCCTGATCCGCTCAATAAGAATATTCGAAAAATTAAAAAAATTATTTTCAATCCTTTTGACTTTTTTCGAAAATCACCCTTTTCTAGTTAAAACCAGATTGGAATTTGAAGACCTAACATTGAATATTACAATATTCTATGCAGTAATACCATTTTGTTTCATTTTAAGCCATAATTTTCAATTACAATTAATAAAACTAATGTAAATACTAGTAAAGCATCTTACTTTTAAACCTTTGAAAATTAAGGATTAAGAATAAAACTATCTATTTCTCTTCGGGATATCGTTACAGGATGCTCCAACAATATTTTAACATCCCGCATTCACAAACTTAAAAGTTAAAATTTTGATCATTGTTTTCCAATGTTAAAAGTAGCCAAAAAGTTGCATGAATGCAAATTTGGTTTGAAATAGTACGAGAAAAATCTTGAGAAGGTCAGGGTACGCCAAAACCTTTAAATTTGTTATTCTACATTAAAAAAAAAGTATCGTACATAACCATCACTTCAAATTCTAAATATTCATAAAGTTATATTTGAAATTTTTATCGTTATTTTAATTGTGTAACTGTGATAATTGTTAATTATTCCCTGGAATTTTTTGTTTAAACATAAATACAGGTTTGTAAAGTTTTGAAATAATAACTCACTAGGATGCAACACGATATAGAAGTATAAAAATTTGGAAAAAGGCATTACCATTCATTTTGGTCGAAAAAGAACCTCCACAGTCGATATATTAGATAGAAAAATCTAATTGAATGATGGGAAATTCAGATTAGAATAAGGTATATTATTATTTCTAATTTGATGTAGCCTTTTTATGTGTATCTACGATTACCTATAATTATATCGTCCTCTAGTATTACCTTTGGACCATAAAACACAATGGTAAACTTTGAAAAGTGGTCAGGAAAATATGGTAGATAATTGAAATGAATTCAACCCTTTTCGCATGTGTATTATTTGGAACCTACAGTGCCTTGATAGAATTCAATTTTTTTTCTATTGAACGAAATATTTATTATGTTGAATTTCTTAACAAATATTATTTCTTAACAAGTATTATACGTAGTAGCTCTACTTTTTTACGACAGTTAATAGTTTAATTAGATTTTTTACGACATCAACCACCTTCAAATAATACATATTTACGTCAAGTGTTGCATCATAGTTATTTCAATGCTTTTGTCTCTTATATGTATTGCATTTAAAAACAAAATTTATTGAGAAATATTAAAATAATTTACATAAGACCTTTTTTATGTTTGTTTTGCATATGCAAGTATTGATGTTAATTTTGCAAATTAGTCAGTTTTAAAAATGTATAAAGAGTTTTTGCTTCTTATTAAACAGATTTTTCTTATGTTATATTTATATTTATTATCAAAAAGATTTATAATTTTAATTTTTCTACTTTAAAATTTTTTACTAATATTTAGTTTTAAATATTTCTACTTCAAACGAAATGTACTTTGAAAAAAAATCTACTTAATATTTTTACATTAAAATAATTTTACTTTACAAAAATTTGACTTCAAACACACTATATTTTTAATTAATGCCTGGCAATTTCATGCTTAATAAATTTTTATATACGTATTCAGAATGTAGAATAAAAACTGTAGATGTAACTATGAAATTTCTTTCATATTTTAAAATCTGCATTTAAAAATGAATTAATATTCGCTTGAATATTTGAACAGCTTCAAACTGTATTGTAACGCCTTCTTGAATGTATATTAAAACAAATGAGCATGCTTTAAAATTGAATTGATAGTAGAAATATTTAAATGTTAAAATCCTTCAAATTAAAATTTTTTTTAAAATAAAACTTTTGTAAAATTAAATATGCTTAAAAATAGAAATATTTTTTCTTAAAAACTAGAAAAAAATATTTAAAAGTTGGAAAGTGAGAGTAGAATCATAAACATTTTGAAGTAGAAAAATAAAAAGTGATTTTACTTGGATCTAAATGCACAAACGATATTTACTATATGGTATTGCATTTTTAGACAATTTGTTTTGAAAACTCAAAGCAGTTGGATTGGATATACAAAGAAATTTTTTAAGATGCGTTTTATTAGAGGAAATGATGACAACATTTTTCGGATGTACTTTAATTCATATTTAGTATTCCGTCAAAAACGGTTGACTAATCGTACCTAAGATTTTTAGAATCGATGAATTTACGAATTTTATAATTAAAATTTGCAGAAAATATTTAAATTTTTATATGAAAAGCTTTTAATCGTGGTTATTTATGAGCAATTATTGTTTAAAATAAATAACTTCCATTCTAAGATCACTACAAAATTCAAAAAAATTTCTCTGCTGTTGTTAGGTTTTCTAGTCCAAGAAAACCAAAAATAGCACTTATTTTACAATTGTATGGCAGAATTTCGAGATGAAATATTGATCTTCGTGTCGGATATCATCAAACTAATCTTATATTTACAATTTTATCGAAATCAGGGAATTTTTTTTCGATTTCTCAAATTTTCATCAAAGCTGTTTTTGAACGAATCCCAAAATTTTTACTTCATTTCTGCCAACCAAATGCATATCATAAAATTTTCTTATTCTGTCTTTAAAAAATTGCCGAAAACTGCAAAGCTCTACCTTTTAGAACTAATTTTCACAAGTTTTTTACTAAAATTATTTTGTCAATGTTTAAAAATCACACAGCTTTTGAAATATTTAGAATATTTACAAGAAATTAACTTTAAATGTAGTTATAAAATGTTGTATATAATATTAATAAATTAGTTATCTTATATCATTCCAATTTTTTGTACAAGTTACTAAAAATAATAATTATTAATCTAAATTTGTATATAGGTATTAATTGTACAATTATTTTATTACAATACAAATTTAATTTGTTTTGCAAATTCAATTATTACGTAATTAATAAAAAAAAAATAATAACTAAAAATCTATAATATTTTTTTATATGAAATATTTAAAAAAAATTATCGAAATAAAATGTGTGTATAAATTTTAAACAATGTTTTCAAATACTTAAAAATAATGTTATTTATCGAAATAAAATGAAATATTGAAATATTGTCATATTCATTTCAAATCTACACAATATCCTAGAAGTTAGCACCTCTAAATGTGAGAAAAATTCAAACCCTTACAAAATTTTAACTAAATCTCAAATACCTTTAGATATTAATTCCTATATGCATAATCAAAAATTGACCTACTTCGGCTGGCTTTGGTAGAAATAAATTATTATTTTAACTGATACCGTTTTAAATAAATCTTGTAATTGTGTTTTAAACTAAAATTATATATAAATAATAATTTCTATGGAAAATTTTGCAAATTCATATCTTTTAAAAATCATGTATTATGACGTAAAAAATTTTTTTTATATTTTGCTATTTAAATTAATTAAATTAAATGCATAACGTATTTTTTAAATAAGTGTTGCTTTGTCCCCAAAATACGTATATCTAATAGTATAAGAGCTGGCTGCAAAAAAGCTGAACTATCGAGTTACCGGATAAAGTATTTTTTAAATGATACTACTCACTAGAACTATAGAAAAAATCATTTAGTGCCAAGGTAAATATGGTGCATAACATTGTATTATATTTTTTCTACGGTACATTTTTTGGACATAAACTGTACCAATCGAGTAACCGCTTGAAACTGATTTTAAAATTTAGTTTTAAGTGAGTAGCAAAGTGCCTCGTTAAATCTGGTGCTAACCCCATGGCACGACAATTTTTCAATTTTTTTGTTGTTGTGTTACCGTATCTATCGAATAACCGCTTCAAATTGTAATCAAATTGAAGTTTAAACATTTCTTATTAAGAAAATACATTAGTGCCACTTCTATTTTAGTGACAAATGCCTGGCACGATACTATATATTCCTTCAAGCCCTATACTATTGCTCATACAACTTATAACAGAAACATTGGGGAATAAATTAATAAACATCTGATGAACAACAATTATAGTATTATAATTTTTTTAGTGATTTTTTTTGTTTATATAAAAAATTTAAAAATAATACAATGTATTTTATGACAACATACCAAATTCCATTACATTAGAATAATTATTTTTCAGTTATTTGAGAGTGAAAATTTGAAGAAAAAAAATACAATGCACATTACATAAGACATTGTCTTTATTATAGACGTCTTTTTTGTGTGTCAATTACCCTTATTAAAGATCTATTGATAACATCTTTAATTGATAAAGTTCTCGATATCTGTGATTTTGAGCCAGAAAACAAACAATATCGACTTTCGAGGTAAGTACTCATTTGTTAAAAGAAAATTTAATGATTTTTTATAAAACCACAAACAAAATTTACAAATATTTACGAGATATAATTGCAATTAACATTAGATTTTAGAAAATGATAAAAATAAAAACTTTCAAATACCAAATTCGTTTTCGATGGCAGTATAGTTTTATTTTTCAATTCAAAAAATGATAATTTATTGTTTTGAATTTTTTATTGTCTGCTATCGAACGTCTTCTAATTTTTAGATGCTAACTTTAGAACATGAGGTAATGATTGTTAGCGATTATTATGTTTATACCTAATGAATTTGATAAGCTATTAAGTTATTAATAAATAATTGTGCACGTGTATTCTTTATTTATTTATTTTTATATTTGTTTTGACAGTATTGTTAAATGTAAATTAATTAGTTTATAAACTGATTTTTGGTGCTGTAGAAAATAAATGACAATTTATAATAACATAGATATGTTTATTTTTATTTCTTTCAATATTTAATTTGATAATACTAAACTGCATAGTAAATGATTATCAGATAAAAAATAAATATGGTTTTAAATCTTGGAGATTGAGTTTATTTGACACAACCAAAAAGTTTATTTTATTTAATAATATAACGGAGTAACAAGATTTTAGCATAAGATAAATAAGAAATTATCTAAGCTCACTGGGTTTCATAGCAAACACAGGTTATAAACACAATTCATCATGTCGAATTTAATGTTTTATTTATATTCCCGACATAATATATGAAATATATAGTGGTGTAATAATTTCAGTCTAACGTTTGAAAAGCAAAAAAATACTAAGGGCACTAACCAAATGTTAATGATCATAGAATCACTTAATCGGTCCATTTTTGTATGTTTGTTTGGGATATCGGCACTAAAGTGAAAAAAAAAATTTTATAAAAAAGACTTCACCTACAAAAAAATGAACTATAAAGTAAAAAATAATTTTAAATCTTTCCTTGTGACCAATTTCCTTTCTCAGTCGTTACCAACGAATAAATTTTTTATCAAAGAATAAGATGGACACGGACTTGAAAAGTTAATTGATCACAATGAAAAGTTTTAAAATATTTTTATTTTTTAGTTCATTTTTTCGATGGCATTTCTTTTGTTTTTAATTTTACTTTTGAGTGTTTTATACAATCAAAATGTTTCATTTGAATGAAATTTAATCACTTAATTTGTTTTTCCCCTTCTCTCTCTTTAGAGACATCTGATCTGACCAAGAGCGACAACACGGCATGAGCTTTCAAATAAAAAACGAATCGTCAAAATCGGTCAAATAAAATATTGTCGGATTCAGAACCTCCGCCTTCGTTTGATGTCGGTTAAAAAGATATACGTTGAGATCGAGAGCGAAATTATATATATCCGAATTGGTAATTGATAGACAACATATTTTTAAAATGGAACCATCCTGAACATCTCCACTATTATTTATTACAAATTTAAAAATATTCGTTCATTAGTTGTGAAGTTGTGCGCGTTCGTGGCATGTCTGCTACAAATCAAAGAATTAATAAAATTTTTTTGTTATCAGGAAAACAATATTTTTGACTTCGTTAGCAATAGTCCAATTTTTAAAATTCATACGTAGCCTATTAAAAATCTAACTCTATTAAGTAGTTGTTATCTTCACTTGTTTATTTTTTTGCATGCAAAATATAAATTAAAAAATAAACATAACTCATCCATCCGGAAACAGATAAATTTTTATTATTGATTCAAAATAAATATTCCCCCTTTTTATCACTCTTTCAACTTAAAAAAAACGTAAATATTGGCTGCTATCATACTTCGATTCTTTAAAAGATTTTTACAACGAACTTGATCGAATTAACCTGATAATACAGATAGCGTACACTTTAATAATCACTGTATTGGAATGAAATTAATCTCAAATAACGAATAAAACTTAAAATTTCTCCATTTTCAAAAATCAACAAGCTTTTTCTCAATAGAATACGAAAATCAAAATAGATAATTATTAATTTTTTGAAAAAGTAGCTTACTTTGTAATGTAGAAACTGTATATAAAATATAATCTATTAATATTAGTTTATAAAAACATTTTTTGAAAAAGTTAATTGTTTAGATACTCGACATATGATTTATTATTTAATTATAATAGAATTATAATTTAATATTTCAAAAATTTCCAACTTATAATTATTGAGGAAAAAAATATTATTAAATACCGTATTTGATAAATTTAACTGATTTATTTTATTATTTATTTTTTATATTACTAATAACGATTATTAGTCATTAAGAGAGAGTGATTAGTGGATTAAGATTATTATAGTTGACTTATAATGGGTTAGTTGTTAGACGTCATAGGGAAGATGTAGGAAACATGATATTTTTAAATCGGTTGTTTTATTTAACTATTTTTAAGTTAGATATCCGTCATTTATAAAGTGAATTGAGAAGGAGGCGTTACTCGGTTTTTTTTATAATACAATCCATAAACAAGTTTTTACTGTATGTATAAAATACTCAAATTAAAAATTTTATTTTGTTTTTAGTTCAGTTTTATACTCGACACACATAATATGCCAGAGTATATTAATTTTAATCTAAAGTTGGTATCGCTACGTAACATTGACCACACAAACAAAATTTTGGTAAAGGTGTTCATAGAAACACTTAAAAAGCCCATTCCGACTGTCCGTCTGTCCGTTATAACGATAACTCAAAAACAAAAAGAGATAACCAGCTGAAATTTTGATGACGTTTTCTGGCCATAAAAAGTGAGTTTAAGTTTGTAAATGAACAAAATCAGTCTATTGGGTAGAAGATAGAAGTAAAAGATCAAATACAAAAAATGTTTATTTTTTTGAAACAAATAAATGTTTATTTATTTGAAAGATTTTTTCGTAAAATGTTTGAGTTCTCCACAATTTTAGCTCAAATTTGGCTAATAAACATATATAGATAATAACAATTACTATTCTTGAAATTTTCAGCAACGTTACGTGCAAAATTAGTTGCGATTTTATTTAGAAAGATTGGTAATATTTTAAGGATTTAAAATCATGTTATAACAATTAAATATAATTAATTATTCATTGAATAAATTAATTATTCTTGTTTTTTCAACTAGATATATATTTAATTGTCATAATCACTATGGAAAATTTCGTTTTAAATTATGTACTATTTATTGATTTTTTATTAAAAATAAATTAATTCTTAATATAATTTCATTCAGCTTGCTATCTAATGAACACAGTTTGAATATCATATCATCAAAGCCTAGTCGACTATTATTTTTTAAATAAATTGTATTGTAAGTATTTTAGCTAAAATTTCACAAATGAATTATATCCAGTAGAACAGGATCTAGACAAACTAAAGTATGCTGGAGATTTTTTAAATTTGAGAAAATACTCGTAAAAAGTTATATTTTCATGTTAAATATATCTTTTCCTCATTAATTTCTTTGTCATCGAATTTTGTTTTTTTGGAGACTATTTTTCAAGCTTAAATTATCGCTTACAGCACTTACAGAAACGTAGCAGGAGCATTTCATGATTGTTTTTTATAAAATGTACAAAAATACTTTTGAAATCTTGTACTGTGAAATCTTAGAAATTGCAACAATTCAAATCAATATGTTTAATACTATTATTCAAGACTATGATGATAGTACCCTTTTTCTTAGAGATTACATACCTACTTCAAATTTAAATCGAATTCCTTCAAATTCAAATAGCATTAATGTTTTTATGATAGAGTAAGGAATGATATTTATTTAGTTCAAACAAATTTCACAAATTCTGATGTTTTATTTGTATTTTACGAAGATTAAAGGAAGAAGACTCGTGAACAAGTCCATTTATGTGATGATCTCATAATAAGATTATACATTCATTTCTTTTTGCACTTTTGAACTATTCACATTGTCAATTAAATTATCTCGTATTTTGTGTAGTAAAAAATCATAATACTGCATTTGCTTAAATTACATTTTATATGCATTGTCCATACCTAACGGCCTTTTACTCACTTAACTCGATATTATGTATACGAGCATATTATACTGTATATTTTAAGACCAAAAAGAATATTGATAAATAATGTGGGGCTATGCTTCCAAATCCATAAATGCCTTTTGAATATCGGTTCTTAATTTAAAAAACCTCCGATAAATTTCTGTGTTCTAATCAATTAAAAATTTTTTTTAATTGTGAAAATTAGTCAATTTTTCATTCATGCTTTACATCGATCAGTTATAACAATGAAATGGAGTATATACATGAACAAATTCAATCAGTTTCTACAAGAGGGCGAATTGATTAGACAACGAAAAGTCGGCCTGATATTTCTTTCATGGTTAAAACCGATTCTAGAAGAGCTGTTTAATATTATGTCTTCTTCCACATACCTATCCATTGTAATTTTACTGTCGAACACCGCTTAAATAATATAAATTAAAATACTCATTAATTTATTATCCCAAAATTATAATTATAAATAACTGTTGCTCGTTTTACAATTATAAATTTATGTTAAAAACATATTTTAAAATGTTTTAATTTTGATAAAATTACATGTTTTATTTTGTTTTATATTTTGATCCCACCACAAAAAAATCTATTACGCATTTTTAAATACATTGATTGTATTTATTATTAATTATTTGGATAAATATTATCAGCATATTATCGGTAGAACACAATTATTATTGTTCTCATTTATCAGTTTGCTACTCAAAATAACTTATAATGACTATACATATTTCGTGTCAGTGGAGCGGGGAAAAGATATGGAAAAAAATTTTATTAGGAGTTTTAAATGCGAGAAAAATTTCACAACCAGTTTTATTAATTAGTAATTTAAATGTTCTTTTTTTTTTACATAAAATAATTCCATTTTTTTTGTCGAGGCAAACCACATCATTAATTCTTGCATAATTCATACAGAACCTTTTATAATTAATTAGCTATTTCGAAAAAAAAAAAAAATGTTCTAAAAAATTTTTTTTCTACTAGAATTATAATGTAATTTAACACACACAATTAAATCGACGGTATAACAATAAAACTATAGCTAGATGTTAAATATAATTGCTTTAAGTAAATTAAAATAATAAATATTGTTTGAGTTTACGTATATCTCAAGTAGCCGAACCTAATAGTTTCTCTCTATTAACTCCCCCTTACATATTGGGAAATATTTCGAACCATACTCCAGTAAAGAATTATTATTTTATTTAATTATTAATTTTGTAGATGAGTGGAAAATTTTCTCAAGCTAATTCTCTCAGATAAGATAATTCTCTCAATTTAAAGATAATAAATATTTTTAATTTTTAAAAAAAAAATTACGTGACACCCCCAAAATTTAGCTCTGAATCATCGTTTCTTAGGTATGAAGAGAATTTTACAGCATAACTCCTAAAAAAATTATTTGTCATATGAAAAAAAAAACTTCCCTTTTTATGCAAAATTGGAACAGTGGAGGAGTATGAAATTACACTTACAGTTTAATATAGACGTATTCACTGTAATCCCTTGGGCCGACGGGGGATGTAAATTACACGCCATTTTAATTAGAAACTAATATTGCGTAAAATTTCGTAATAATATAAACTCAAGATATAAAAAAGGGATCCGTACACTTAATTTTGAACCGTTATAAATTATAAATTTTAATATTGGATACATTGAAACTATAATGGGTAACTCAGCGGGGTACGAACGATTTACCAACTAATAAAATGAATGAGCTAAATCAGAATTCAAGTGATAAATTCCCAGCAGATACACAAAAATTGTATAACAAATTGGTAAGTATAGAAAAATTTTATGAGCTACAGTTAAAGAAGAAACGATTGTTGGTTATCTTAAAAAATACAAAGTTAAACACCGAAATTTACGGAAAATTGTAAAAAAACTCTCTATTAACTCCCCCTGTATCTATATTGGGATCAATCCATTTCGAACCATACTCCAGTAAAGAAATTTTATAAATACGTATTTATTTAATTATTAATTTTGTAGATGAGTGGATAATTTTCTCAAGCTAATTCTCTCAGATAAGATAATTCTCTCAATTTAAAGATAATAAAATTTTTCTTAAAAAAAAAATTACGTGACACCCCCAAAATTTAGCTCTGAATCATCGTTTCTTAGGTATGAAGAGAATTTTACAGCATAACTCCTAAAAAAATTATTTGTCATATGAAAAAAAATATATGCAAATGGAACAGGAAAAATTAATTAATTAATATTCACTGTAATTCAGTGTCAATTAATTACACGCCATTTTAATTAGAAACTAATATTGCGTAAAATTTCGTAATAATATAAACTCAAGATATAAAAAAGGGATCCGTACACTTAATTTTGAACCGTTATAAATTATAGACGAGGTTTTACAATCGATGTGGAAATGATCATTGACAACTATCAATGGGATAACTCAGCGGGGTTATGGACGTATTTACCAACTAATTTTAAAATGAGCAATGAGCTTGGTAATCAGAATTCAAGTCGTATATCCTTTGGCCCATCAGATCCAGCATTGATTATTCAAAAAATACGTCATAACAAATTGGTAACGAATATAGGAAAGAAATTTTATGAGCTACAGTTAAAGAAGAAACGATTGTTGGTTATCTTAAAAAATACAAAGTTAAACACCGAAATTTACGGAAAATTGTAAAAAAACCTTTTCTTGTATCTATGGATCAATCCATCGATCTATATATGTAGATATTTTATAAATACGTATTTATAAAATATAAAAAATTTTGATCTTGGAAATTGGAGAAAATATCTAAATTGCTTGATTCGATAACAATCCTTTAGGGGGTTAATCAATATTCATATGTTAGATTTGCACTATTGCTCTCCCATCTCTTACACGAAACCCCAACCTCAAAAAATAACATCCAACTTGAAATTTCTATGCACAATATTGACATACGAAGATACGGAGGGCTTTATTGCATCTAATGTGAAATAACTTTTCTAAATATAAAAACAAATTTTGATTAACTTCAGAAATTTTTTATTGTACCGTCCCTTCCTTTTTGGAAAAAATTTTTAAGTATGCCTACTTATTTTTGTGTAAGCTAAGAAGAAAAATCCTTAAAATACCAACTTTTTTCCTTGCATGGTGTGAAGACGAGGTTTTTTTACAATCGATGTGGGGGGGGGTGAAATGATCAAGACAATGATCATCAAGAGATACTAGTTATGGGTATTTATATTTTAAATGAGCAATGCTTGGTAATCCCATATTATGTCGTATATCCTTTGGCCATTGTAAATTGATTATTCATAATACGTCATAATAAAATATTAACGAATAGAGGAAAGAAATTTAACTACTTGTCTATCAAGTTAGCAAAGCATTTGATTATCATATGCATATTTAACACGTTGAGCGTAATTTTTTGTCTTCATTTTCATATACTGTTTAGATTCGCCCCCATATCGTGCATTTATAAAGGTAAGCGATTCATGTTTAATTCGTGCGATTGATCAATTGCTTGATTTCATAACAACTTTAAGGGGGTTAATCAACTACTGTTAGAAGTACACAATTTTCCAACACAAACAACTCATATAAATAATTACTGTTAGTTGTTGTCTTCACTAGTCTTTTTTATCGTAAGTAGATAAAATGCTTTGTGTATTAAGTGCCACTTTCATTCCACAATTTAAAAGTTGCCGAGCACTTTGAAATAAACGTAATAGAAACAAGACTGTTTACTACAAAAACCCACAGGCGAAGTGTTAGGTATGAAAAGTAATCAATGCAATTATCAATAATACGTTCTGAGAACTATAATAACAAAATTGATGATAAAAAAGACTAGACTTGGTAAGCTTTACTTGCAGAAACAAACTACAAAGTCAAATAGAGAAGCTGATTGTGTTGCGCTGTGGCTGATGCATGTACTGTATGTATAATAAACAGAGTGTCGTTCACAGGAGCCTTTGCATACATTTTAGTACATAACGATAGCAATTGTGAATTTGTGTTTATTATAGGAGTGCCTAATTAATTATCAAACGTCAACACAAGTACCAAAAAATCTATTATTAATCACAAACAAATAAATAATTGAAGGTATGTGTAAAATGATAAATAAATATGTTTAACGGATGTTTATTTTTTCTAACAAAAATGATTCATCTTGCTTTGTTTGACGAAAGATTCAGTAAAACGTTATATGTTGAAGTCATAACCTCTTTGTTTTGATCTTATTATATGTGTATAAACAATTCGTTTAATCACTGAACTAGTTACTGTACTTTATTTTAAATAGTGTTTAATATTGAAATTTTTGTATTACAGTCAAAATGTCATTATATCCTTCATTAGAAGATATGAAAGTGGATCAAATGATCCAAGCACAAGTGAATTTATATAACCAATATGCAAGTCCATCACAACCGCTACAAAATCAAATGCCAATACCAACGGCACCAGTTTCTGGAATTTATGGAGTTTTGGAAAATACTTCACATTCATTATATCCAAAATTAAATGATTACATGGGATTGGAATTGTCAGAAGAAGTTATTGCAGCAAACATGCCAGAGTTGCAAGTTGCAACTTTGCCATCTGTAAGTTTTATTTTTCCTTGTAACATAATTTATTACAAATTGGTATTTAGACTGAAAAATGAGTTCGAACTTCATTTAATTAATTCAAAATTGACAGTCCTTTTTTACAAAAATGGAAATCTGATTTACATAGAACTTTGTAGAAAAGATGACATAGAACTTTGTAGGACAGTCTCGCCCTAAAATTTATATAAAGCCTTACTCTATTTATCTATCAATTTTGTATTTATCATTTATATAAACGCAAGCATAACCCCGATCAATTTTATGAACTACTTTAATTGCGATAAAATTAATCAAGTTAGTATTTGTAGCGAGAAATAGTTGAAGCCAGACCTACGAATGGATCTCTTGCTGGAATGGTTGCGCCATTATCTGGACAATCTTTAGGATTAAAACGATCTCAAGTTACTCATGGAATTCGTGAGTTAACTCTTTGTAAGGACAAGGATGGAAAGGTTGGCTTACGAGTCAAAGAAATCAATAATGGAATTTTTGTTTGTTTGGTAAATGCCGGTAGTCCTGCTGCAATAGCTGGGTTAAGATTTGGAGATCAAATTTTACAAGTAAATAATGTCACCGTAGCTGGGTTTACCATGGAAAAGGTTCATGATTTGTTTCGTAAAAGTGGAGTTAATGGTATAACGGTGGTCGTAAGAGATAGGTAAGTTAGAGTTAATAGATTTAATTTTTACTCCAATTACTAAATTTATTAATTTTTTCACTATGAATTCGTATTTTACAAGATAAACATCAATATGAAATATCTTATTTTAATTATTAGACACTAATTGAGAGATTTTTAATTTGTTTAAGTGACAGTTAGAAATAAATTTTTTCTGAGAATAATTACGATTGGTGAATAAGTGACATGATGGTCACGTTTCTAGAAAACATGGAAATTAATTATATTTAACATTAATAAAATAAATAATTTACTTATTTTTAAGGCCATTTGAACGTACAGTAACTTTATATAAGGATAGTACAAATCAAATTGGATTCCAATTTAAAAATGGAAAAATTGTTCGTTTAGTAAAAGATTCATCAGCTGCCAGGAATGGTTTGTTAACAGAACATCAACTTTTAGAAGTAAATGGTCAAAATGTTGTAGGAATGAAAGATAAAGAAATTACTAAAATAATTGAAGGAGGTGGACAATGTATCACAATTACTGTTATCCCCAGTTTCATTTACGAGCATATGATTAAAAAGTAAGTTTCAAATAAATTTTCAATCTATTTTATTAAAAACTGTTAGAAGGCAATTTAAGTAAGAATGTTTCAGTTCCTGTGGCGTAAATGCACATTAACATGTCAGATCCATATTATTATGTTATGTTTTTGATAATACATAATATGCATTGTATTTTTTTTTAAATAACTTAAAAAATTATTACCGAAAGGCATACAAAAAATTTACATGCAAATGGAGGGCATGTCGAAAAGTTTTGTCCTGTAAAAGGTCGACACGCCCCCCGTTTACATGCCAAGATTGGGCATACCAAATTTCTTAACATTTGGATAATTACTTTTTTAAATTAATCGAGCGCGAATATTGAAAAAAATATAATGTATTTTACATTGTCTTTATTATAGATATCTTTATAAAAACATAACTCACCTTTAAGTTTTAGTTATCAAGATTCGAAAGTATACTCCACTATCATAGATTTTCGAACTATGTTTAACTATTCATTCTTGACTAGTCGTAAATTTTTAGCAGCATTTTAATTGTTATATATGCATGAATATAGTTTTTTTTATTAGTTTAGTTCATATTTATATACAAAATACAGTAATACTCGGAGTTGATAGATTAAAATTAGCCATTACAAGCAACTGATCGCAAAAAATGAACAAAAAAATCGAAATGACAATTGTCTTTAATCAAATACTATATATATAATTAGTCTTTGTTTTAATTGAACATTTATTATCGTTATTTTGACATTTAATATATTTATAAACGTCATAATAAAGACGTTAAATATCAAAATAACGATTTTAAATGTGAAATTATAGACAATTATTACAGTTACGTTGTTTTACAGAATCAGGAAGCTGACACTTCTTAAAAATTTTAGTCCGATATATTAAACATTTAAGATTGTGAATCAATATTCGACATCTATTTAGACATACGAATACATAAAATACTATAAAAAAATATAACTTTTTCTTTTTTTTTAATAGGATGGCAACAAGTCTCCTGAAAGAATCAATGGATCATTCAATCCCGAGCATCTAAAAAGGGCATCTGTAATGTGACCAACATATATTTTTATCTAAATAATATTGATATCTATTTTAAAATATAGTGTTATCAAAATATGAAACATTTTACAATCATTTTTAACTCACGAATTGAGTAATTTTTTACCAATATGAATACATTTTTTAAAACTAAATATGAAAACATGATGTGCGTTTATTTTTCTAAGTAATAGAACTTCTAGATTTTATATTGTTAACTTGAATGCAGTACTTTATTTTATTGAATCAACTTCATCGGCTGATCTAGAAAAACCAAATGATCAATTTTGAGACATTGCACAAGACGTTTAAAAATGAAATGGTAATGATAAGTTGGGGATATTATTAATTTATTTTTTTAATTATTACTTAACCTTATAAAACATTTCAAGTCAACCAGAAAGTGTACCAAAGATTTTGTAGAAGCTGTAATTATAATATTTTTGTAAAACCCATTCTATTTCAGCCTATGTGATTACATATAACCAACAATTAACATGTCCAACGGTATTTTTTAAGTTGATTATTTTATTAATTGTAATGATAAAATGTGTATTTGAATAATATTATTTTCGAAATTAGCATATCTAGCGGTGTATAACAATTGTAACTCCGAAGAAACAACAATGTAAATACAAATTTAAAATAACGTTTTGAAAACTTTTTTTACAGTTATTGCCTTTAATTCACTTTTTATCGTGAATAATTTAATTCGTATTTTATCACAGTCATTAATTTAATTGCTAACCTTGCAATTGCAATACTGATTAAAGTCGTCCTTTGTATCACCGGAGTTGCTTCTATTCCAAACTAATTTAATCAAGACGCAAATTTTATAAAACTTCCCTTAAAAAATAATATTTTATAAAACATTTTTTCTCAAATTACTATTCAAATGTGCTTAAACATTATGCCGATCTACAAATTATAATATACATTATGTATTGTAGTTTTATAAAATTAATTTTAAACCTTTTATTTATACCCAGGATTGATATGCATCTGTTCTCTTTATTAATATTATTATTTTCTCAAATCATTTATATAATTTTGGTGCTTCGAAATTTAAAATTTATGTTATCTAGCTTTCTAACAGTTGTTGCAATGAAAATTGTTATAGGGTTTATTAAAAATTACATTTTGGTGTTATATAATAATGTGCTAATGCATTTAATAATTTTAAAATACAATTTTGAAAATGAGATCAATGTCAGAATTTTTTTTGAAGAATTGGGAATTTTTTTTTTTTTTTAGTTTATTTACAAAATTTTAGTCTGCAAGAAAAGTTATTTTTTTTATAGAATAATATATTTCTGTATAAAGAAGGTAGGATCGTGACATATAACTATTTTGCCACTATAAGTAAAAATGCGCTTTGAATTCTTTAATTTGTGATATCCAAAGTCCATTTTTCGCATGTTTTATGTACACATTTGAGTGTTTATTAATATATAAAAAACGATGGTACATAGATAGTTAACGATTTTAACGTGAAAAAGTTGTCGTGTGAATAAATCCCAAACGACTGATCGAATTATTATAAACTTAAAACTTAACTTTTTAATTAAAACGAAGTTGCTAACTTACTACTGTAGAATAATTAAGGCTGTCGTACACTATCATAATTTTTTTTATAAAGAATTTACAGTATATTTCTTGAAAAAACATTTTATATCAGAATTTCTTGTTTACTGTTTCTTATTGTCATCTGTCAGATGTATTGAAAGAATTATAAAAAAATTATGTTAATGTACGTCCGTGTGCCTGATGCAGAGAAACCTTCCTACATCTTTTTTATAATTCAGTTTTGTTTTTGTGATAGTATTTTTTTTTTTTAAATGCAGTAAATGATCAGATTTTTGTTAAAATATTTATACTACTTTTGATATCTTTTATTTTATTTTACTTTTATCTCTACAGAATATTATTAAATTAAATAAAGAATGAATATGTGATTATTAATGGTAATTGATTGTGCCATGCAAATGTATTTTTTAAAGACTAATAAATATACCTACTTAAAACTTACCAAGTGTTTGCTGTTATATTTTCCCGTAACTTCCAATTTCGGTATTTTTAATTAGATAGATAAACAAGATCTACGCATGGTAGGATATATGACAAGTGAGAATGTTGAAACTAACATTCTTGCTTCTTATGAACAAAGTGGAAAACTGGGAATTATCAGAAAATAAGAGAAAAAAAAACAGAGAAATATAGAACTCAGAAATTTTAATTACAATTGTTTCATTAATGCTTGTTTGTAATGTATAAGATACAAGTTAAACATAAACATGTGTCGAATTTTATATAAATTGTTATTACGAAGACAGGTGAACTCTTCGTGTGCGGTTCTCAGATTCTGCAACTTAGATATTTATAACAACTTTTGTTGTATTAACATATATCCGTTGCACAAAAGACAGAAATGACATATTTACACCTCTATAGATAGAACGCATATTACGCTATTTAATTTAAAGATAGTTTACAACGGATATAATTTGTTGAATGAACAAAAGTTCTTAAAAATATCTAAGTTGCAGAATCTGATAACCGCACACAAAATAAAACAGTTCGCTTATGTTTATAATAATGAAAAAGTTTATGTTAACAATAACTATTCAGTCAGGCGAAAGGAATTTATTAGATAGAATTTTATCCTCAAACAATAATTACTCAAATATTATAAGTTAATTTCTTTTAATTAATTAAACCTATAATCTATTATCTATGCTTGCAATTGTGCATAACGGCATCAATGTAGTGCATTATTTTAAGAGAAATAATAATTGTATACTCAAAAAAATTTATGAACACCATGATATGATGTACTCCTTCCTATTTCACTTTCTAAATAAATTAAAATGAGATAGACATATATCTGTTTGAATATGATTCCGATTACAGCTAAGTCAGTTTACCAAGGACGCCTGCATTTATTGTATATTATGTGTATGAATGTACATATATGTGTAGAAAATACTCACACTCACATACTGAGTAAACTTTACTTAAAACAAAAATAATGACACATAATTATGTAAAGATAATATTATAAATATATCATACTTTTTGTATGTAAATTGTCTGATAAGTTTTTAACTAAACTAGATAAATATTAAAAATGTATATTAAATTGATTGAAATTAATATAGTGTATTAGTGTTATTAAAATGAATGGAAACCCTCAGTTCAGTTACATTCAAATAAAATGATTCATTAATTGATCTGAATCACTGTGAGTCTGTGAACCTCTCTTATTCAACATCAAACTAGCATGTGAGTTATAAACAATTGGTTTTAGTTCTCTTTTGTTTTTATAATTATCATTACATACAATAAATATTAATAAGTTCATATGTAAAATAGTGCAAAAATAAACAATGGTGGACCTTGGATGAAATCAAGTATTTTCTTTTCTACAAAGAAGAACAATGAGTACACCAGTTCCGAAACCTCGCACTCGACAACTGGACATTGGGAAGAAACCAATACCCTTACCAAGAACACAAAAGTTATCATCAACAAATGATATTGAAGTTGATTCATCATCGTCAATCAGTTCATCTGTAACAGACAACATGTCCACTTCACCTAATTCTGGGTTTTTCAATACGCTGAAAGATGAATTTAATGTGAAAAAGAAAAGTGTAATTGAAACATCAAAACAAATTAGTGAAGATTTTACTGAAAAAGTGCAAGAACGTAAAAAGTCTGTGATAGAACATTCGAAACAAATTAGTGGTGATATTACGGATAGAGTGCAAGAAAAGAAACGGGCTGTTTTTGAGTCTGCTAGGAATGCACATTTATGTGTTAAAAAAAATGTTGCCAAACATTTTGGATCATTACATCGTGATGGTTCAATTATACCAGATATTCCATCTGTACCAGAGAAAACACAATCATTACCTCCATCTTCAGAAATATTTGAAGGTATATCGTTTCAATCACCACTTACATTAGAAAAGAAAAAGAAAAAAAAATTTGAGTATCCAGTTAATGATATTGACGATGATATGTATTCGGAACCACCCAGTTTTCCACCGCCATCAATGCCTCCACCTCCATTACCAGATGAAAGCTTATACGATGAACCACAATCTGCAAATGCTTCAGGAAGTTCTAGTAGTTGTGGCGGTACTCTGAATTCTGTATCGTTATCCGATCGGTTAAATTATGAAGAAATATTCCCTGACGGGATTAGTTTATTAAGCTATGCTCAAGCACATGGAAGTGATTCGGATAGTGATAAAACATGTGCGCCAAAAATTGATTCTAGTCATCATTTACATCGGTCTGAATCATGGTCTTTTTACGATTCAGTTAATCGAAATCAAAACAGTGATTCAATTCCGGAAGATGAAAGTATATATGCAAATGATTCGGTTATTCACGAACATGATAATGAAAAAGAAAGTGAAAAGGAAAATGACGAACCACCTCCCCGACCAGAAAGAAAAGATCGTAAGTTATCAAATCAGAGTTTTAAAGAAGATTTTTCAAAAATGAACATTCTACGCTTGAGTGAAATTAGTAGTATTTCTGTGCAGAATACACTTTATGAGAATCATATTTTACAACCACAAATAGTTAAAAGAGACCAAGAAAAACCAACAACTCCACAATCAAGTAAAATTACAGATAGTATGATATTTGAATTTGATCCTTTGAATAATTTACCGCCATTATCGGATGATTCTAGCAATGATCTATCATTTCTGGAATCAATACTACAAGGTGATACATACGGAACTACAAATTATACAAGCAATGAAAATCATGATTGGTCTTTATCAGACGATGAATCTGAATCTGGAGACACAGTGTTAAATCCACCAACACCTCCAAAACGTTTTGACTCATTACCATCGGAAATAGATCAGGTACCTTCAACTAAATGGTTCATACCAACACCAGATTCAAATTCAACAACAAAAGAAACGTTAAATGCATCCCCAGAAAAAACTGAAAAGATTTCGGAAAAAACGAATTGGATGAAACAAAGGCTATCTGGTGTTATACAAAAATTAGTACCTGATAATTCTAGAAATATTACTAGGCGTAGTTTTCGAGGTAAAGATGATCTTAAATTAAAAATGTTTGATAAGCCTTCTGCTGGAGGACAAACCATTGTTACGCATCAAGGTTTCATGATAAAATTTGGTCGTAGTGGTGGTGTAGAAGATTTATTTGGTGATGTTAATCCAAGATGGTGTTATCTCGGTAATGGAAAATTGACATGTTATAATGATAATACGCTGAAAGTTATCAAAGAAACCATTAATGCTGAGCATATTTTAAGTGTCCAACTTATTTCACAAAATCGTATTATGTAAGTATAGAATTTTTATTTAATTAGCCTGGTAATGTTATTGAAATTTTAGTATGAGTAATATGTTTTATTTCGCATCAGCTATTTCTCTGATAAAAAAAAGTTCATTGCCTATTTACACGATATACATGATGTCTCAAAAAGTTGTACCATACTTTAATGCTAGATTATTTTAATAAGGGGATTGAGCTTATTTTAATTTATTTCTACACGTTTATTTATACGAATAACTAGAAATGTTTGACTTTAAAAATTTATCATTGGTTGAAATTCAATCATAGTTACTCAAAAGTAAATTTTTATACGTTTTCTATGAAGCATTCATGTAAATATAAGCTACGTATCTTTAAAATGATTGGTTTATAAAACTATAACTAAATTTCAATACAACCAACAATATATTACAAACCTCAACATACAGCATGTGAGAGAAGCAATAAATTTAAAAATTATATATTGAAAATTATAGAATAATATGAAGTTTTTTATTGATAACCCTAAAGCTCGTTAATAGCTATGAATTAAAGAAAAAGATCCATTCACAAACAGGAAAAAAAGAGGCATTATATTGAAATTCATAATATATGTTATACTTCTTCGAAGCATGTTATTTTATTTTGAGACACTTTGTATACAGTGGTTGGTTAGTATATGAAATTTATAAATAAAAATTCAGCTGACAAATTCTCTTTTTATTGACTTTAACGAAATAAAAGAGGGTATCAATTATACCCGTATATATTTTATATTGTTGGAATGGCTTAATATTCGTATACGTTAGTCTATAATCTCCAGACATATTTTATACGTGTATATATGTTTGTATGTATGTTTGTTCAAGTAGTTTCAGATACCAAAAATTTTATTTCAATAACTTTTATTTTTTGGATTAAGTATCTTTTAACTTAGTTATATTAGAGTAATAAATATACAGCGCATTAGTTATATATAAGTTACATATATAGGGAATACTAAAAAGGTGCAGTAGTTTTCAAGATATACACTTTAAGTATCTATATCTATTTGTAATATATTTTTTTGATTGTTCGCGCAATTTTTTACAGCATAGTCTAATTTTGATAAATCTAGAATGTAATTTAAATTCGATTTTGGACTGATAATAAGATAAAAATAGTTTTGAATAAATTATAATCGGAAAATCAAACAAACTTTTCCCAATACTCACTATAACTATTTAATTATTCAAAATAGTTTAAAATAATCTTTTGATAAATTATTATGTGCACACAATATACCTGCCATGTGTACGCCCTGGTAAAAAAGTCCTATTCAATTCCATACAAATTGAATAGGAAATCATTTTATTAATGGATTGAATATGACTTTTTTATCAGGGTATACACCCACCTTATTACTCCTATTATATTTTATTTTACTAACTTCTCAGTGGGAAGTTATTATAATGGGGATGAATTTGTGAATCCCAAATTTTGACATATCATTACTAGAACCGAAATCCAACAATGTTTTTGGAGGGATACCTGTTTGTGTGTACTTTCGAAATTTAGCGGTTCGATTATCTCAAGAAATATTATGATATCATCGTGGAGCTGCTTGCATTCTATGCGTAATAACGTAACTCAAAAGATGTTGTTTTTATTGAGAGTACTTGTTTATTGAAAAAATAAAATAAAACTATGTTAAAATTGATAAAATAAATTTATTAATTGTTTAAAAATTGAATTAATTAACTAATTACGTAGCCTTGCTACGTACGCTTTGCAATTTATTTTTGTGTATATTCAATGGAATTGGTTAATTAACAAACAAAATGTAATTTTTTAAACTGCATCACATTAAGTGCAATTAAACGCCAACTTTTAATTTAGCTAATGGAAAAGTACATTTCTCTAATAGTGATGATGATTTATTTTCATAACAAACAGAATTTTGAACCTGAAAAATGAAAATATTTGCCTCATGTTTTATCAAACAAAACAATTTTATGGCTAAATTCAATTTGTTTCAAGTGATTATTTTATTTGAATAAAAGTCAAACGTTACATTGACCTTGTATTTTGGGTAGACAGTACTTTTATTATTATTGCAACGTGATTTACAAAAATTGAATTAAGAGTTAACTAAGTTAACGAGCTCAAAGATATAGATAAAATTCTACGGGTTAAATTCTTTATTCGAAATGATTGCTGCCTATTTTTTTATACAAAAAATGTTCAACGACAAAAACCTGTTCACTTAGTTGTAATTTTTTAAAGTGGTGGGCTTTTTTGAAATTTATGGGTCAAAATTACCTTAGAAGCATAGTTTTTTTCGAAATCTGAGACAACAAACTCTTCGATTTTCGGAATTTTCTTGAGGTATACTCAAGTTATCACAAATCGCGATGACCTGAATCTTCCACGCTTACTTAAAATTATAATATACACTAATTTTTTGTTGTATTTTATAATTTTTTCATATTAAAATGAAGATTTTAGATAAATAAACAAAAATAATTCTGATAATCAACTCATCACAGTATTACAATTTAATGTATTTAATGTTTTTAAATAGGTAAAAAAATAAAAATAGGTAAACGGGTCGCATTTTTTGTTTTTTTTGTTGTTGTTTGTTTTTGAGTATATATTCCTTTGAAAAAATCGATAAAATGGAGAGAAATTGTCTAAGCATTCGATAAAACTCGCATTCTAAAGTAATTTTGACTCAAAATAACAAAGTTTGATGTATTTAAGGATTATCGCTTAAAATCCTATATGGAGAATGATATACATCAAGAATCCACTTTAATTGTCTTAAAAATTCAAAAATAGAAAAATTTTTGATGATTTCGAATAAAGAATTTTTGTGTATAAAAGCGCAAGTTCAAGTTTAGTTTATTCATAAAAAAGCTACTACAATTGTATCAAACCTGAGCCTAAAAATTTTAAAAATCACGGTATTTTTAACTTAAGTCTAAGTATGTACTATGTTTACAGCAGCATTTAATAATCGTCGTTTCTTATCTTCATTATTCATTATCCAGATAGAGAAAAATGTTTAAATTTTATTTTTGATTATTTTATTCATTGCCACGTTTGATAACCCTTTGACCATATAAATATTTTAATGCGTTTCAATTAAATATATACTTTTTTAAAGAAATTTACCAAACAGAGGTCCATCAGGCAACGAAGAGGAAGAATTTCATTGTTTTGAAATTACAACAAGTTTGAAAGGACCAAAAAGTCGCAATGTGTTAGGTGCCAGGAATTTATCAGATCGTCGAATATGGATGCAAAAATTAATGGAAAGTCAAACATCAATATTTCCTATAAGTCTTGTTAGTGATTTTACAAGAGCTGGGTGGGTATATTTACGTGAAGGTGCCAGCAGTTCATGGAAGGGTACATGGCTGTTATTACATAATCGTGAGCTTGTATATATTCAAGATGGTAGTGAACGTAAAAATGTTGATTTAAGAACTGCTCGTTGTATAAGTAAGTGATTGATTAAAGATCTATCCCAAAAATTAAGTAACATACATTTTTATAAGAGCTACCCCAAAATATTGATTAACATTTATTGTTTTAATTTAAAATGATTCTTTATGAAGAGATATTTACCATAATAAACTTGGGGTGAAGTTCAAAAAATAAAAATAAAAACAATTTGTTCTTAAAGAGAAAAATTACAAATTTCGTTAGCTTTTTGACAAAAATAAAACAGAATACCTCATACCGTCATATTGTTTTAGTTAATTGTTATGTTTTCTCAAATATTAAGTTTTGATTTCCAAAACAAACTTTCAAGGTTCAACTTATTGACACCAGAGCGGGAGAAGCACACTTGGCTTAAATATGAAATTTTTCGAATTTAAATTGCAGGTGGATTAATGTATTAGCACTTCGCGTTCATTCTGCTTCTCTTTAGCTTGCTCCATCGATTCTTTTGAAATCCATAGTTGTGTGAGTCTTCAATAATAATATTACACTATATTTGATAATTTTAACCATATCTTTCTAAAACCGTTATTTTGCTCAACGTCAGTTTTATTATGATTAATGTCATTCCGGGTCTACAAACGGATGAGTAAATAACCCAAAGTGGCGATCTTTTTTTATAGAAAAAATTATATAATCTGTAAATACTTTTAGTACTACAAGAGGCTGAATCAGATGGTCCTAAAGCTGATGATAATGGTCCACAAATGTTAGTGGATTGTGCTATTGGTGGAACTTTGTACATACGATCCGCGTTGAGACGAAATACCTGCGCATGGCGACAGGCTATACGTGGCGCCGCACATAACAATGGTGCTGCATTAGATCAACAACAAATTACAAATGATAATATTCCAGTTATTGTTGATAAATGTATTAATTTTGTTTATGCACATGGTAGCATGTCGGAAGGAATTTATCGACATAGTGGTTCTGGAAAAGTGATTTCTGACTTGTTAACTGAATTTAGCCACGATGCTTGGGCTGTGCAGCTAACAAAAGATCGTTGTAGTGAACATGATGTCGCATGTGTACTTAAAAGATTCATGAGAAATTTACCAGAACCAGCCTTAACGACTAAATTATACCCTTATTTTTGTAAAATATCCGGTAAGTTTGGAAAATGTATGGAATTTGAAAAAAATTATTTATTTATATTTTTGTTTTCAGAAATGAAATCCAATGAAGAAAAAATTGGAATGTATAAGAAATTATTAGAAAAATTACCACCAATAACATATCAAACAATAAAAAAATTAATGTCTCATTTACATTTTATACAAACTCAACATGCTAGGAATCAAATGTCGGTTACAAATTTAGCAACTGTTTGGGGACCCACATTAATGCTAGCTGATGTATGTATATAAAATTTTTTTATAAAATTGTTTCGAAATGAAACACTTACAGGCAATGAAACAAAAAGAAACATTTTGACAATTTTTATAAGATACTCTTAGCCAATAGATTCATTTAAAAAAAATTTAAGTGTAAAAGAGAATTCTAAAAAAATAAATACTATTTTTGAATGAAAAATATATTACACAAAAAGCAAAAATGGATAAATTATAATAGTTTTTTAATCTTTTGTAATTTATCTGGTGTCATAACTTTCTGTAAGCAATTCCCTTTTTAGAGTTTCTTTTTAAGTTAAACATGAAATTTATATTATAAATTTGTGCAAATGATAGCGAAAAAATGTATTTATTAAAAAGGAATAATGGCAAAATGAACTTGCCTAGTTAATAAATTTTTTTATACGGAATGACAATTTATAAATTTTTTTTGTACAGTTCAAAATCGCCAAAGCTTGCACTTAAAATGCACCCCTCATCATAATATTACTATTATACGCCAATGGCTATACAGTGTAGGTGTAATATACACATTTTTTGTATTTAAAGTTAAAAAGTTAATCATGATGCTTCATTATGCTATTTCCGTCATGTAAGATAATTTATGTTTGTTATATTTATTGTAAATTCGAATTATCCGCGAATATTTTTATAAATAATAAGTGAATAAGTAGATAACATATTCAAAATATTTGTTTATCAAAACAACTTAAATCAAAGATTTAATTGTGAGAGAAAAAAATTATATTTGACTAAATAAAATTATAATAACTAAATATTTTCTTGTAGAATAATGACAATACGCAGTGGTCGAAAAATGAAATTGGTGTAGTAGCTGATTTAATCTCATTAAAAAATTCATTATGGCCAATGACTTCTGAAGAACTTGTAAAAGAAAAAACGATGTTATCAGTACTTTTACGATATCACCAAAGCAGTTTAAATAGCGCAGCAGCTAGAGTTTCATCAGGTGATTTACAAGTTTGGATATATTTAAATACACCTAATTCGGGTGATTGTTATCATGTTACGGTAAGTTACATAATTATGTTTTCTCTGTTACATAATTTTCAAGTTATGATTATTAAAAATTTACAATTTTTCTTCTTTAGTTGAATCCACATAAAACAGCATTTGATATTTGCCGAGAATTGTGTTCAAAAATGAAATTACCTGCACATGAAGTTCAAGTTGAAGAATCAGTGTTAAATGGTCAATTAAATCGGCCTATTCATTATACTGAACGTGTATTAAATGTTGTGCTGCAGTGGGGATATTGGGATAACGCTGATTGTAAAGATAATTGTTTAGTTTTACGACCGAACACATTATTTAAAGAATTATCAACAGAGAGTCAACGGCCCATTTCAATGTCTGGGGAATTAAAATATGTTGATGATAAATCAAAATCTTTTAAAAATTACATGTTCGAATTTAGCCAAGCAAAATTGTCATATTATAAGGATAAAAACGTAAGTTGAAAATTTTAAAACTTATTCCAATAACAAATTAAATTCGCAATAATCGAAATTGAAGTTTATGTTACGAAATTCTATTTGATAAATTTAAATTTTTAATAATACCTTATGATATATTTAAATACTTGATTTATAAATATTAGACAAAATATATCTAAAAGATTTTCTGTAGGAATTTTAACAAACTTATTTTGAACAATCAAAACGAAATATTTTGTGTTTGAAAAAAAAAAGTGAATTTGAAAATTCAAAATTATTATCCTTTAATAGCAAAATAATAAAACAATTAACATTAGGTTTGAACTAATATAATTTACTGATGATTAAATTTCAATAGATATTAGATGCAATTTTTTTGACTTGTATTTATTTATTAATTATAATTTCATTTCGAGAATTTGACCTTTAATCTGAATAACCACGTTTTAAGCAGAATTCAACAATGTATTCATTTTATTAAGTATTTGTATTAAATCATTTCTTTTTTGTAGTGTTCAATTAAACTGGGTGAATGGAAAATTGAAGAAATTGTTTGGTATATGGGTTACGAAACAAAACGAAATCCTCACGCTCGTTGGTGTATAACATTTTTTCCTAAAAATAAAATACCCAAACGTACTAAATCTACACCTTGGTTTGGTCATGCAATTGCAGGTACTGATCGTACACAAGAACTTCGTTGGCTTTATGCGATGACTCTTGGTGAATATTCTCAAGGCTTACTTCCTTCGCCAATTCATGTTGATTTAATTGAGGCCTAACATTTTTAGCATTTATTTCAATTACAACTTATTGCATTTAAAAATGGGCATTATTTTCAACAAACCGCGAAATTTTATAGACATATTTGTTGTAAACCAAATTTTTCGTATTCGATGTATTTCAAAATATACTAGTTTCTTATCGATTTTTATTAAAATTGTAATAGAAATTTTAATTAGACTGAAAACTTAAAAATCTCTTGTTTAAAGATTTTGACTTTCTTTATTATTTATTTTAATGAGAATTTCAAATTAGTATTTTGCCATCGTGTTTTAAAATTTAAAAAAAAAAAAATTGATTGTATTATGTAAAACTAAAACTGGCATGGATTGTGATATTATTAATTTTAAAATCTTCATTTTTACCTACCAAATATAATAGCACTTGTATTGTTGTTATTAAAATATCAATAATTATTAATAACAATTTAAAAAAATATACAGACATTTAATTAAATAATTATTGTACTAGTGAATTTTTATTTTTAAAAAGCTCACAGTTTGATCAATTAAAAGACGTCAAAAATAAACAAACTTCAATTTATTATTTACAACATTAGGGTCTTACACTAAAGTAAAAAGGATATTGGTATTCTTGTTACTTATTTACATATGATAATAATGAAAATCGTTGTTCTTTTTATAATTTCTCTAAATTAAAAATTAAAATTATCTTATATTTTTATGTTATAAACATAAAAATATGTTTTTTTTTTATTTTTATAATTCATACTTGGCCGTAGAAATGTAAATTTTCTAATTTTAAGTAAAATAATAACTAGTAAAAAATGATTTGTTTCATTATTTTATTCGTAAGATTTAAATTGGTTTTAAAACTTATTATTTATATAATATCATAGATTATACTAACATTTTAAAAATAGTGGAAGATCCTATATTATTTACGTATGAATTTTTTGTAGTTGACGTACTTACATGGTCAAACTTCTTCTTATGGTGCTCAATTTTTTTGAAATCTGATATATTACACAATGTATAGAAGACGACTTTAAGGCTCAAACTTCTATGATTTGTGTAGTTTTTAATTTCATAGCAATATAGATAGTATTTTGTAGCTTCAATTTTCACATTTAGGTAATTCATTAGGAAGTTTCTATTTTATCTTTTAAAAAATGACTCTTAAGATGTAATTAAAAACCCTTTTTAACCACTAATTTCTTGCAAAATTTAACTATAATTTGTTCCTTGTAAACGTCGATTTTGATCGTATAAGTGTTCAATGAAATAATTCAAATAACTTGGATTTTTAATTAGCTGAAATTAATTTTTGGGAAAAAATTATATTATATATTAAAAAAAAAAAATTATATAAAAAAATATATATTTATTGTACATACAAATTTTATAATAAAAAGTTTATTAATTCAACATTATTATATTTTGACACAAATATTTATAAAAAATATTAAATAAATTGGTATTATGGGATATGAATACATTTTTAAGTTATTAATTATTTTGTATTTACTTTGTGCCATAGCCAATTTTTTACCGGATTAATTAAATGTAAGTAATTTCGATTTTAATGATTTTCATATTAATTGCATTTTTATAAATGATTTCTGAATACAAATTGTATATTTACAAATTTTATTATTATTATTAATAATATACACAATTTTCAAAAATATAATAAAAATATATTTTATTATTATTATTTTTTGTTTTTTGTACTTTTTATCGGGTACGAACGCAGATGTTCTTGTTTAAAAGTTTATTAAACAATTTTTAATTTATTAATAATTTTAATAGAAAATTATTATAGAAACTAAAATCATTATTTTCTCATTTCTTTCCTAAATTTTTGGTTACGAGCTTAACGTTTAAAAAATGAAGAAAATTGAATTTTTAACTTCCCATTTTTGCATTTTATATATATTTTTTATTACCAAAAGATAAAAAATTTAATCGTTTATTTTTGCAGAGATTCTAATCCAGTGACCCTTAAAACTGGCGAAAGCATAATATATTTAATGATTGTTGTAGTGTTTTTAAAAATTCTTTATACTGTGTGTCTAACATTATTTCAAATTATCCGTCTTTATACCACGAAATATCTAATTCGATTTAATACAGGACGCCAGGCTAGTCCGTGAAACTGAGGGTCAATCATTAATGATCTACAGACTCTATGGGAAACACTGTAGTCTAGTATCTAGTTACTTTATCGGTGTTTATTTTACATTTTGTTTAGATACTTAAATATCAGATACGTTTTATTCTTTTAACTTTATACGACACCAGTGAAAAAGTTTCGCAGGATAATAATATTCCATATGTGTGTAAAATATATAAATTTTCAAGGTAGGTGTTAATGTTTCATGATATTTCATTAATTAATCATCTAACGTATTATGAAGATATGAAAGTTTACGGTTATAGTCCATAAAGCTGTAAAAAATAATTACCTATAACCTATAAAAAAAAGTATCTATGGAGCACCCGAAGGAAACTATTGATGATAAAACAAACATTTTTGATAGATATTGTCGGATCTTCATGTTCTATGTTTACAGCATATATTTTCAAATAGTCATCATTACATTATTTACATTCCAGACTATATTTTTATACTATCTAAAGCTACATACTATAATATCTAGATGTCTTTAAAAGTATGTTATACAAAACATTTTTGTAGACATATTTAACAATTTTAGTTAGTGGAAATCTGTGATGTTCTTATTTTATACAATTTTAAATTGATCTACAAAACTACTAAAATATCTTCTCGGCTACAATAGAAGAGATAGAAAAATATCAAAACATTTAATATTATTCGAATTAATTGCAACATGTAAAATTTTAATAAAAAAAAAAATTTGTATAAAATTTCCAATGTTAATGATTTAAATATTAGGATGATATTCAATAGACATCATAAATAAAAGATTTTATATCTACGTAGTTCTTCATAAAATTTTAAAATAAAATAAAAGCACGAATAAAAAACAAATCGCATATTAATTTGATATGTTTTTATTCAATTTTGGTAGTAAAATATTCAAGTATTATTACATGTTAAATTGCTATTATCATTAGTTAATACACTGGAATAACTGTACAAATATCGACTTTTCCAATGTATGTATAAATAACTAAGTGTAACAATAATTCCAATACAATTTGCAGTTGCTGAGAATATTAAAATATAAGTTAAAATACCATCGACTTCCGGACAACTTAAATCAATATAATGAAAATAAACGGACGGAGAAAGTAATGATGTTGCTGTAGCATTCTTTTGAATGGATGCTGATCGGCACACACATGTCGTATTTAAAGTAAACTCCGGTTCACAAATCATTTGGGTAAGTGTTACTATATGTATTATTGCGAATACTGTTGCCGCAATACAAGCAAAACACGCTACTAACGTTAAAAATACACTTAAAATCTGAAAAAAAAATTATAGTTAAAAATTTAAAAATAATAAAATGTATATTAAATATAAACAAGCCAAAGGTAAAACGCTCAATTAAATGCTTGATCAATAACTATCTGAGTAAATTATTGTTTTCATTGATTGGTTCTTTATTTTAAGCTAACAATATTTGCCAGAGAATTTTCATACAAAAAAAATTATCTTGATCTTATCCGTGTTTTAAAATTTAGCTTATACTCGTAAAATTTATTCATCATAATATAACTTACAAAAGAGAAAGTTATTCCTCGTAATGTATATAACAATTATCGTTGCTAGTTTTTATAAAAATTAATTTAGTTATGCGTTTGCTTTCAACGGCATCTAATGGAGTTCCAGAAAATTGTAAACATAAAAAGTGTTTTTAAGTTCTTGAATGAGTAAAATTGTTGCAGATTCTCTATTATTATTATTATTATATATGTATTTATAATTGTATGGACACATACTAAGAGAATTTTATAAATGCTAATTATTAAAAATAGTTGATAATCAACAATGTGTCGAATATTTAAACAATTAACACTTATTTTTATTTTCAAAATGAATTTATAATAACGTTGTGTTGTAAAGAAAGAAAGCAATTTACAAAATAAAATTAAAAAAAATTCTCTCCGGCGGGGAATCGAACCCCGGTCTCCCGCGTGACAGGCGGGGATACTGACCACTATACTACCGAAGACTTGATAACTTTTCAATATTTATCATACATACCTTTGAAGATTGAGCACAAGTATGTTTTACATTTTTGTATGTTTTATGTTTACAACATCCTATTAATAATAAACCAATAATTCCAGATACTAGAAGCTAAAAATAAAGAAAATAAATTAATAAAAATTTTATTGAAAGGTAATAAATTTACTTACAGGTAATGCACTCCAATATGAGTTGTCTTTTCTTGGTAAATTTGGTGCCCATAATAATAACCATAATGCTACTATACATAAAATTGATCCTAATAAAGTTTGGATTCCCACCAATGCACGTCCTAAACCTTGATGTTGTATTAATAAACCTTTTCGTTTGTATTTTTCGGCTAGAACAAGAAAACAAAATTAGAAACAGAAATTAGAAAAACTTTCATTTTTATTTTCTATGGAAGTTTTTTCGTCATTTATTTATAGATTTAGTATAAGTATTATATTAAGGCATTTTTCAAAAAAAATTCCAAGACTTAAAAGTATTTTTGCCTTATTTACATAAAACAATTATTAAACTAGCTCCAAACCTGAAAGCCCCTCTAAAAAGAAGGGTGGATTTTAAAGAAAATTGAACCAAAAATTTATCGATCAATATTCTGAATCTTAATTTTTAAGACAGTTCCATTTATAGAATATGGTGCTAAATTCTTGCACACTGTAGACCAACAAGGGTCCTAGTTTATATGCTATTTCATTAATACTACGTGGATGTTTGATCAAATTAAACATATAAATCCTTACAAGGACATTTTTGCTTGATATAATATTACGAATATAATATCATTCAATGTCAATCATGCATATAGTTTTATGTGGTCTTATATGAAAAATAAATATTCTTAAAACTATTTATTTATACATAAATGAAATACAATGAATAAAACCAGATTAATCTACAGCAATAAATATGTAGGTAGTCATTAAAACAGTAAATTTTCCATTAACAAGCATAACATATCGGTTTTTTTTTTTTTTTTTTGAAAATTTTCTATAAATCTTTTTTCATAGAACTAAAAAAAACTACCTTTAGAAAATATACGTGTAGATATAGTACAAGGTTGTGACACGAATATAATGCATAATAATAATTATCAACAGCAAGAAAATAGTTTGCAATATCCATTAGTATATTTTTTTTTTTGAATTCTTTTTATTTGAATCACATTTACATTCATAGAATCATTTTTCAACAATATATCTACTTATATAAGAATGTTAGAAACTGTTCATTTAATCTAACATTTTATGATTTGTATCTACAAAAAGAATGTATGAATTTTATTTTTCTATTTACCTAACGACAGAGAGAATCAAATTTATTATTTAGGAAATCGGAAAACTTAGGTTTAAAAGTATTTACGAACGCCCTGACTGAAACTTATCTGACAGACCTAATTGCAGATTTGAATGAGGCTATAAATGTGAAACAGAATTAAGCGAATAATATTTTAAGAAATGGAAATGTCAGGGAATTTTTCAAAAAGCCCCTAATTTTGCCAATAAACAGTAATATCGGTAAAATAATATATTTAATCCAGTGAAAATTTATTATTTGCAAAAGTCATTTTCCGAAATAATGTTATTAGTGACTATTCGTCATTTAACTATGCAAATAATTATAAAATTTCTCAATATCATTGTAAAAATCGAAAATTAAATTAGATTCATAAACAAAGAAGTTATAAGCTATCAAAGATTATATATCCATCTCATATTTGAAACTGATGTTTAACATGTAATTTATATGAAGAAATTATAAATGACGTCATAAATCATTTATTTCCTTCCTTGTTTAATTAGGAATTTTGAATGTCCATATCTTGCTTATTTTTAAAGATTTTTAAAAAATAGCTTCAGATCCATGTTCGTGAAGTAAAGACGCTTTAATTGAAGTGATAAAAAAATTTAGTACAATACCGTAATATTTTTTGAGTTATTTGTTCACTAAAATAGTCTCATTTTCGCTTAACTATTCTCTTAGAATTAACAAAAATATTTCACCTAAAAATCAGTAGACATAAGTGAACTGTTTCTGTTTCATTTGATTGGAACAAATAATAATTAATTTAAATTATAAACAAATATGATAAATAATGCTAATTATTATTTTTTTGTAATGTTGTAATATATGCATCAGTAATTATTTATCAATTAAAACGTCGTATTATTTTAATTAATTTTAAAATTTATTATATTAATTATCCAATATGACAGAATTAATGTAGGTATTACTTCGTGATGATAGCTTTTCATTTAGATTTTTATCAGTTATATAAAATATGACTTAAAATATTATTATCTGTCTGTGAGCTGTAGATCTCAATCAGAAACACGGCTTTATCGAGTCAACTCTTACTGAAGGATCAACTTTTCCTGTAATATATAATAATACATTCTATTATGATTCCCAACGTGTTGCTATTAATAACTGAATGCAAACATAGACCCCGCGACAAATGTGTCATCTAGCGATCCACCGACTGAACTAACATAAAACAATCACAGAAAGTTAACATTATATTCTACCACCATGCCCTGAACTATAATTTTTTTTTGAACTTTTTACAACTGAAAATCAGTTTAATAAAAAGGATTCTCCAGCAAGTGTCATTATCCAGCTCTAGGTGATTTTAACTTCAAAAAGACTAAAATTAATTATTTTCATAAATTGATATAAAAAAAAAATATTAATAAATAATCTTTCAACACACGGTTCTTTGTTTGTGTTTTCTTTTTTTTTTTTTTATTACTGATTATGAGATTGTTGTTAATTGTGAATTAATAAGTCAAAGTGTAATCATTAAATTAATTGGTTTTTAGAATTATCGATTTAGAAAAGATGGATAGATTTTATTAGTTTATTGATTGTAATAAATGTGTTTTTATTTTTAACGTTTTGTAATAAATTTGGTATGGCAAATTAATTATTAACAATTTTTCCATAACACAATAAATAAATAAATAAATTTTTATGGTTCAAAAGCAATGTATTTTTTTTTAAATTAAAAAAAAAAAAAACAAATTGTTAATTATTACATTAATAAGAAATTAGTTAAAAATTTACAAAGTAGAATTATACATAATTGCCTTGACATTTGTAAATTTTTCTTTCCAACATTTCAAAACGTATGACATGGGAAATTCGACTATTCGCATAATAACTTGAACATTATTTATGAAATGAGATGTATTTCTATTGTCAGTGCGAATGTCACACGTACACAAAGTTGTCTTGGGACAACTATGATAATTGAAATCGAAGAATAATCAAATGAAATCGATATTTTGAAACCTTTAAACTTGTTATAAACGCTCAATCTTTGATAGTATTCAGTTACCGCAAAGGATTAAAGTTAAGAAATCTGGTTTTTGCATAAATACTTAAATAAACTATCTTCTTAAACAATTTTTTGAGTTTGGTATTTTTATTCATCTTTCTAAGTTTCCACCAATTTGTCAGTTTTTTTTTTAATTTAAGTGAAAAATTAGAATAAAAATATGACAAATACGGAAAAATATAAATTTTTTTCAAGATTTCGAACATAATTCTGGTGAAGAGAATTGTGCCAATTATAGATGTGTAACATTTATGAATATAAAAGGATGTTTGTGAGATCATCGACATATTATGAGTATCTATTTCGAATTGGTAAAATACACAAAATACATTAATAATTATTTAAGTGTTAATGATAACGATAATTTTAGACCGAAATGATTTATTTGAATATTTTGCCTATTTATTTCAGTTTAAACTTCGCCCCGTCCAGCTATTATAATCGGGTATCATTTCGTTATTGAGTTATAGCAAGAGCCGAAGGCTAGAAAAATGACTACATACTTTTGCTCAAAATGTAAAAGTGCTATAGTATTTTCATTATTATGTGATCTTCAAAACCCAAAGAATGAATTGATATTTCTAAAATAATTAATCTTTGCATGATTCGTAACTTTATTCCGTTTTATTATTATGTCATATTTTTTACGAATGTTTGGTAACAACGTCAATTGTAGGATAGTTTAGTAATCTAACGACTGTAAGTTTATTACTGGTTTTAATATTTTTTAAGCGTTATAAATTTAAGACTTATTTAAAATACCCTAACATATTAAAATCATTTATTTTAATAATTTTTAAAATAATACAAAAAGTATTATATACAAAGTTACTAAAAGTATTTCATAATTATGCTTGCCAAACTTCCTGCATGGCAATACTATTTACAGGCACCCTAAATGGATGGTTGACTACAATGGTTGATGTATTTCTATTGTTATCTACAATAGGTACATATTTGGTTAAGTTTTTTTTTTTTTTTAAACTGACAACTGTCTATAGTATCAAATATTAGTATCTAAAGTTAGTGTGTTTGTCTACATAAATTACAATTTCCGTTTCGCATGTTTTATTGAATGCAGTAAGTATAATTTTGTGAGTATTCACTTCCATAAAAAATTGTCCAAAGATTTGTATGAACCTGAAGTATTAAATCTGGATGGCAATTATGTTACTTATAAGTAGAAAGGATTATATTTCAAAACTATAATAAAGGGCCAACTAAGATATACATATGTACAGATTGGTCATAGAATCATTTTCAATAGGACAAAATGGGGAACCCAATATTAAAATACATTTATATAAAATATACACATGCATACAAAAAAATTTACGTTCATAGCTAATACTATAATCATTTACTCACCAACAAACTGATATTATTTGTTAATTTTTAAAAGATTTAAAAGAGAGAAGTTTGTGTTTGATAATACCTAGCTTGGAGTTTCATTCTACACTTACAGATCACGTGATTCTTGAACAAACTAGGCAACCATATTCACAGTTCAGACCAAAACAATTTTCTTGAAGTGAGCTAATTAAATTTTAGTGGCTAAAGCGATATCAATTACTTGTAACGATTTGCTATATGCTATAGGCACTGGAGTGAAACATATTGTATTATTATCCTTTATATACTTATTTATTCGCAATTATTTATTTATATCCTTTTTTTAATAGTAATGAAACTAAAATATTCATTCTGGTTACAAAAATTAAAATGAAGAAACAGTTTCTTACGTAATATTTAAAGATTTGTTTTTATTTTTCATTTTCTTCCAATGCTGTTCAGCAGGTCCTATACACATTACCAAACATTACAAAAAAATTTGCAATCTTGGTCAGTTATCATTGTGACCGAATATAATGTACGGATTTTACCGAGGTTATCTGTTCGATTCTCGCGATTGCCAAAAACTTAATTATGTCCTTTAGTATAAAAAACGTTATAAACCCAAAAAAATCAAAATTTTTTATTTTCTCTAAGCCGATGAAGTTTTAACAAATTTTGTTATGATAGTTTTTATTGCATTTAAAGTGTAAAATCAGCTACTATAGTTTGGTTCATTGGTTTCAGAACACTCTGTATAGAAATAACACCCACATAGTTGTCAATTTATTTATGAATTTAAAATAGACAATGCAATAATGTCTACAGATTCTATTATTCTGTTATGGTATTCATATATTTAACCCAATTCAAATATGAGTACCCCCTGCAAATAATTTCTGGTTGAATGAACAAAACAAGTCACATCTGGAGATATCTCTAATGTTTACCATACAAAATAATAAAAAAATTCTTCAGATCATCAAATTTTCAAAAACTCACACTTTGAAAACATTTTTTGAAATTATAAATGCTGAATTGAATCAATTCCATTGTTCTTACGTTTGATTATTATCTCTTATGATTCTACCTTTTTTATTCTGCCAGCCGTAAAGCGACATTTATTCAATTTGAATTTATGGAAAAAAAAGCATTTTTTGATTGTTTTTATTCCAAATTATACTGAAATGACTTTTTTTCATTAAAAAAATATAAAGAAAATGCAAGAAGCATACAGTGAGTGTTTGATGAGTTAAATGCAACAAAACTTGTATAATATGGGGAAACATAAATTTTTCTATCCTAAATGCAACCAAAAAATTATTGGGAGCTATTTTGAAAAATTCATTAATTAAAGTTCTATTAATTGTGAGGTCATATTAATGTTGGTCAATACAAATCGAAAGTCATACATGACTTTTCTTTTTTTGTGAATTCTCTATAATAATAATTAAGCAGGCATTCATTAGTTAAATATTACCTTGTTAATAGGGAAGATGCAATAAAAAAATTTGCTATTTTACCCATCAAAATGTGAAACTAGACTCAATACCAAATAAAATACCAAAATTAAATTAAAATTGATTCAAAAACGAAAAAGTTATCAGCTCTTAAAAATTGTTTTCCATCTGTTTCTTGCAAAAAAAGCTTTATGTGTGATTCAACGATAAGCGGTCATTTTCTATAGAAAAATCACACAACAAAATTTTTAAATATTAATGTAATTTATATAATCGTTTTATTCACAATCAACTCATATGTGCATACTAACATTATTTATCTTAAATTTTGAAGGAAATTGTATATAAGTGTAAATAAGTGCCTTGGACATCGATAGGACCTCTTACCGTAGAATGACCCTTATGTATAATCACTATGGAGACGGACACGCATGACATCATTTATAAAAATCTCCTGCTTTATTTAATTAAGAAAAATTCTACATTCTATTAAAATGATGAGTGGAGTAATTTAGCCAATGATATATATTTTTAGTATTTTATCCATTATTAAAAAAATATTTTGAATCAATTTTTAGAAAAATGCATTTATTTGCATAATATATTATATATATATAAAACATATAAGATCAATGTCCTCTTATGTTTTCAAACAATAAAATAATTATTAATTAGGTAGTACAATCGTAACATTAAAAGTATATCCAGTATGTATGTATAACAAAATAATAGTTGATATCTTTTTAAGTTCTTCATCCTTCGTAACCAACGCTAATTTGTTAATATTTATATTTTATATTATTTATTATTGTAGTAGTAGATGGTTCCGCTACTTTATGAACCATTTAGTTTTCTAAACGTTTATTTGTTTTGTAAATAACTATAGTTAATTATAGTGTACGTCGTCCATAACGTCATACTTTTCAACTGTATAGTATATAGATTTTCTGTATAGTGTATATAGTATATAGACTTCTCGGTAGTCCTGCATGCCATTATATGCTATAAAAACAATCCAGAAATAATCTAGTATGACAATAACAAAATTTAATTTCACTTTTAAAAGAATAAAAGGCCAGTTGAATAAAGCAAAAGCCATGACATTTTTAGTATAGAATGTTGGACTCAAGCAATACACAACTAATATATTTCTTTAGGAAATGAAAAACCTACAAAAATTTTTTCCTTCGGATACTTCGGAAAAGAAAAATAAACAATTTTCAAATAAATTATGGTCACGTGATGCTCATACTTACGATCTTTAGTATGACACAAAAGTTCTGGTTGTTATTATACAAGTTTTACTCAGCCGTTACAAAAACTAAGTTTGTTTTATGTAAATATGTAATTTAAAAATGTGTAATAACTATTTTTATACAGCGAAAAATCCACAATAAAGTTTTTGTATATTTACAAAATAAATAGTATAGAAAGCCAGTTTTTATAAATACAACAAAACAGCACAATCATCTGTCATGATATCGTTGTTTAATAGATGTATGTAATATTTTCCATAGTTTACTAGCTAGTGACATCACCAGAGCTGTCACCAATCACAAGGCGTTTCCGTGGAAAATAAAATTTCAAAAATCATTAAATTTTATTTCGTGTAAATTTCAAAAATTAAACGTATCTTATAGGATGGCCATATTTTGCATTATATTTTTTATTTTTTCATCGATTTTCTTTCGTGTTTCCACATGTGATAAATAATGCATTATGTAGAATCACAATTAATATTTCATAGACGAGAAATTTGGATTATGAAATCGCAATAAACAATTTCTTGAAGGACATCATACTCAACATTTACTGTAAATAAATATAGATAATTATATTATTATTTCATAAGTTATGTTTATTTTATTATATGTGGGTGGAAATGAAAATATTGTAACCATAATTTTTAATATTTTTTTATTGTTTTATTACCAATAGAGTTTATCAAGATGGTCTACTTTTATAAAAATACTATAAAGTAGGTAAATATTTACTTTTTTACTTACAAAATAATAAGATATCTAATTATATCTTCCGTTGTAATAATGTGGATTGTTATCAATATTATAATAATAGTAATAGGTATTCGTTTATTTCTATTTACTCTGCAGGGTAATTCTCTAGCTACTTTGGGAGTGATTGTGAATCGTGAATGGTGAATGCCTTTGCAACAGAAAATAAAATCAGAAAATTATGTAGTTAGTTTTGATAGGCTGTTGTAGTTCTATAGCATACTTTGTTATTTAATAATTATATAAATAAATATATTTTATTTTGGCGAATCTAAACAGTTTATGAAAAAATGTTTTAAACAATAGTTGTTGTTTATTTTAAAGAAACAAAAAATTTTTTGTTTTTGACTTTTTAATCTATCTCTAAAGCTTTTTTCACATTGATCAAGTAATTTAGTCAAGTAAGTAGTATAAATTTCGTGCAAACCGTCACCAAATTAGCAACGAGTAACATCTCTTCAGAGAATCATTACAACTAGCTAATTCATACTGATGATGACTACTTTGTAGTCGAAATACGTATTTATAAAATACAAAATATTTTGATCTAGGAAATTGGGGAAAAAATCGAAATTTGTTCGAAAAATCCTAGAGTTCTCATTAATAAATATATAAAAAAAAGTAAGTAGTAGTTTAGGTACTAGACGTGTGTGATAGCACCATTTTAGTCAAGTGTTTAGTAAATTTGTTTAGTCAAGTAGTTTAATGAAATTCTATTTTTTATGTGTAAGTAGTACGCCCACCATTCTTCAATCACAAACATATTACAATAAACAAATGGAAGGAATCTGTTTGGCATTTAATTTTTGTTCCAGGCACAGGTATGTAATATTAACTGTTAAGTGATATGAAATTATATTAAATGACTGTTACTGTTTACATATTTTTAAATAAATTACTTGTTACTTGACTAAACTACAAGTGTGAACGATTAAATTACTTGATCAATGTGAACAAGGCATTATGGTTTAATAAATATGGGTTATTGGTACATGGGTACATTGGTACACGCCATTACGAGTACGTAAACCAATATTTTTTGTTAGTAATTTCAATATTTTCAAGTATTGCAAACTTTAGATAAAATTTAATATATTCTCTTATGTTTGAAGCAGAGTCGAATTTGGCATATGTGTCGCCTTTGCTATCTCAAAAACTACCGAAAACCGGAGATTATAAATTTTTAACTAAGTAATACGAAGTATTATCATTTTAAATTTTAGAAAAAGTTTCAGAATGTACCTTATTACATTTTATATAGTGTGCGAACTTATTTAGCCGAATGGAATCCGTAGGGCATATTATGTACTTATATGTAGACGATAAATTGTATTGTTAATTAATTCAATTGAGTACTTAATTATTATTACTAGGCTATTATACTACAATCAAGTCTGAATATGGTGAAAAATTAGAAATCGATTACAGATAAAATATTGAAGATGTTTATTGAATATAAATAACATAAACATAGATTTATTTACAAGAACAGATGTTTAATACTGATAAATATAATATAATGATAGATACCTACATGTACAATTATGAACAGCAATCATTATTATTATTATTTTTATTATTGTTCAATAATATTTTCAATTTCAAATCAATTTAAAATCTAAATCTATGTAGGATATGGCTTTTTATTTTTGTACATTAAATTCACAAAAATGCAATTTTTTTTCAATTACGATCTTACTAACCGGGTCTTCTTCCGGGTAGAGGTTCAATTCAACTAAAATAATTCTTTTTCAAACGGAAAGGGGAGTACGTCGTCACTCTCAAGAACATCCTCTTCATGTCTTCTGCCGTTTTCATAGAAAGTTTAATACCTCTTTTATTAGAGTATGAGTGAAAGCGCTGGAGGGGCGGTAGTTGTCTAGTTTCCTAGGGCCATCTACTTCGACATTGATATGCAAAAATTCTGAAATAATTATGTGTAGAGTTAAGCTTCATGATAAATCAGCTATAGGCTTTCAATAATAGCTTGCAACATATTTATGGCTCAAAAAAAATTGATTGATCCATTAATAAATGTGAAAAAGCCCAAAATTACATACGGTATAATAACCATATTCAGACATTAGGACTTTATAAAAATATTTATTTTATGAAATATTTTAATGTTCTCTGCACATAAAATGAAAAATTAAAATGTTTGGTATCGCGGTCGCATATTATACATTTCACGTATTGTAGGTACAGATAATTAAAATATCTCTGCATTAAAAATAATAAATTTTACCCAAGCTGTGTCAACATGAATGAAACGTATCATCCGGTCCAATGTCAAGTTTACCATCGCATCAGACGAGACAACATACACGCAAATGATGCACACCTACAAATAATATGGTTTATTTTTGAATTGAAATTAAAATCAACGGAACAAACAAACTGCAGTGTAACAAAAGAGTTAAAAAAGAATTTTACGTTAATGACTTTTCCTGTGTTTTAGAGCATGAATTATATTAAATAGTCGTCCAATGTACAGTTAAACTTCATTGTATAAGGATTGGTAACTTAATTTATATTTAATTTCTATTTAAGGCCATTTGACTACTAAGATCATGGAAAAATAAACTTGCCTTAAACTAAAAATTTCATAAATAATTAAAATTTTTCAAAAAAATTTGAACCGATTTCAAAAAGTTTCATTTTTAATTAAAAACTTCTACAAACAATATCCTTGTGAAAAATTATCGTTCAAAGCCGGCGTCAATGAATCCATTTCTTAACGATATTGTGACTGGCGCCGATTTCGAAAGGTAATTGGTCATAAGAAAATTATTTAGAGATGATTTTAATTTAATTAAAATTATGTTTTACTTTTTAGTTCCTACTTTTTGAAGTCGGTTCAATTTATTTTGAAAAATTTTATTTTTTTTACGTTTGCGGCTGTACATCCAAGAAAAAATTGTATTTGGATGATATTCAATCTCTAAAAATTTGTTTGCAAATACCCCCCCCCTTCCATTTAAGGTTGAGATTTTTTCTATTTATACAGGATCAACTTCGAGGTTTACTCTATCCAATAAAAAAAGATTCATTCAAATCGAACTACTCTGTGATATTTAACCACTCAAAATGGAATTTGCTCTCAATTTTCTCTTATGGCTGGAATATTTTTCAAATTTAAATAGGATCAACTTTGAAGCTTATTCATTGAAAAATAATCATCCAAAGCAGACTGTAAATTTGTTTTTTCAAAATAGAGTTTTTCCCGAAAAAAATAATCCGCTTTAGGAGAAATAATTAAAAGAAACGTAATTCAAAATAATTGTCTAGTATAGACTAGTGAATAATAAAATGTGTATAATTATTGAGAACAACCAGAAACATTAAAAGCCCATTTTTTTGGGCATTCAGTAGGTATTTTACCTGTGTCCGTTCTAAACATTATAACAATAATGATTTTGTTAGTGTATTTATGTTACCGAATATTTTATGAAGTGTTTGCACACAAATAAATTTAAAATACCTACATTATGTGAAAAAAACTTTTCCACAGACAGTATGCCTCGTTTAAACAAAAATAAAATTAAATAAATAAAACATTTTTTGAAGTAATTAAAATGGTACATTAAAATCATTCTTAATTTTTTTTTCATTCACAAATAAAATGAGTTCATTTCTTCGTAAACATATCTTTTAAAGATATTTTTACAGTGAAGGGTCTATCTGGAAGTATTTCAGTAAGATGCAAAAATCGTATAAATTTAATAGAATTAACTGTTTGGCTGGGTCTATTAGAAAAATAATTGGGATTCAGAATAGTTTCGATTTTAGCGCTCTTGAAACTGAACACAAATTTGACGTTTGTGGGCAACAGTTTTACCCGGAACTTTGTTTTTGGTACACTTTTTATACCTATTAAGCTCATTCTATACAAAATTGTAGTAGACACAATTTTCTTTATGAAATTTCTCATCAAAATAGATTTTTTCCGTAAAACTAACCGTTTCGCCTCTAGATATTTGGCTTGATGTATTAGAAAAAAAAAATGGGGTTCAGAGAAAAGTTTTGCTATAGTTTTTATTTTTACGAATTTCATATTTTTGCACTTTATTTTTATAAATACGCCTTTTACTATAAATTAAAGGAAAAATCGTTTTTAAAAGCTGTTTTCCTTTATATACCATAAAAGCGTGTTAAATTTTTCACCACCTCACTTTTCTTAAAATAGAAGTTTTAAAAATCTTTTCCTAGCATTTCCTGGACCTCGATTTCAAGATCGTTAGTGTATTTTTTTTATGGTATGGTAATAATAATAATAATATGTAAATAATATTTCGATATAACATTTATAGATGAACTTATTTTTTCCTGAACACTTTCTTACTATGAGCAAATTAACGTTTAACGCTCTATATCCCTGAAGTATATAACAGATCAAAATAGTTCAATTATCAAAATCATATAAATATTATCAATCTAATAAATTAGTGATTATTTAATTATCAAAAATATATTAAAATAGATGATACATAGATTTGCTATTTTCAGTATTTTGAACACATATTTAATGACCCATGTAAAATTAATGTTCCGTTTCATTGACTCAACTGTTTATTTATATTTTATTAAGTATTGTACCATACATTCATTATACGTTGTTATTATTATATAGATTGTTTAACTATAAATATAACTGTTTCATAAAGGTATATCAACAGGATATAATTAACTAAACATTACCTATTAATAACACAAGATTTATATTGTAAGTCCTTCTTCCGTTCAAATCATAAAATCTACTATAGTTATCGAATATATCTTTATTATTTTTATATAGATGTTAGAATTTAAAATTATTGTTTCAAAGAATAGTAAATATTTTTTTATTACTCGTATATAAACTTCCCAGTTTCAGTTAGTATAATTATTGGCAATTTTTCGATAACACCCATTACTTTAGTATTTTGAAAATTTTAAATGAACATGCAGATCTGCCAAATTTTTTGAAAACAATCAACCAAGTAAGAAAGAAGAAGTAATAAATTAGGACTATGGTTCGTGTCGTTTTCGTAAATTAACTTACCATTTGATCTCGTAGAAATAAACGAATCAAAATAAACAGAAGATCTATATTCCGCAAGAATGAAAAGAGACTAGCAAGTTTTAATAAAAAATAGTCAATACAATTTCTTTTTTCATAAAAAATCGATTTTTAGAAATAGTTTATCACAAAACAAGTGTTTGAACATATTCATTGAATAACAAACAAACATTTGTGTTGTGTATTTTATAACAGTCATATTCAAGTGTGGACAATTTTCTTTTCACCCTGATCATGAATGAATTGAATAGGTTATTCCCTATTGTACAAATTAATGTAATTATTTATCTGCATCTGACGAATGCATTGATGCACGCACACATGTGCATATGTGCTTGGGTTAAACTATAAAGTATTATTGATGACCCTTATTTATTTACTTATGTCTTGAAGGGAAAGTTGAAGTATTTTCTAGTGAAAACATGATGTATGATTTGCCGGCAGTGAATTTACTGGGAGTCACTCAAAAGATTCACCAAAGTTGAATCGTTTTCTTGCGTGATCACATTAAGACTTGTTTTATCGATTCTATTTTTTTTATACATTTTATATTATAAATACTTAATATGTTCAGTGTCGTAATGGAAAATTGGATAAGCAAGAGGCGTTAAGTTTTATTAGCATTAAGATAATCAATATCATAGGTAGAAAATGTAACGTTACAAACATTTTCCAATTCAAAAGCAAGAATTCGATGCGTAATTGTGCAAAAATAATTTATAAAATCACATGTTTGCTAGAAAAGATGCCGTTCATACATTTTCTGGAAATATTTGAAGAAAGGAACATTTTCGGATAAAATTCGACCTCTCCGTTCTTATCGAAGTTATAGATTGAGTTGCCATAAAACTGTGCTCGTCTATAGGGACTAACATCAACCTATTTCCCGAGTATCGTCAATATCCCGTGTATCCTTAAAATTAAAGTGTAAAGGCTCGATAACTCATTTGCCCACTGAGTCGGATAATTTATATGTAAATATGGGAAAAAGCCAGTACCAAAAATATTAAATAAATAAATTTGACATAATTCCGTATTTATCTATTCAATTATTTAAATATCTTATTCTATAAAAAAAAAATTTACTCTCTTATCCCAGAAAAAAGGAAATTTCAACATTAAACGTTATATGAATTCTTTTTGAAGTGAAAAGTATTAATTGAAAACTTTCACATTTAACGCCTTAAGGTTAAGATAAATAATGAAATAATGCATAATTATTCATCAAAAAAAATATTTAAGATTTGTTTATAGAAATAAAGAATGAATTTACAATAAATGATATTTATTACCTTTTCCACTACGATTCATAACAATCATACGACTATGTCGTAAACTATTACGTGTTGGTGCATGGCGTCCAGCTATCGTTGAAGCTGCTATATTCTGTGGTACCGTGGTATTTAAACAATATGCTAACGATGGTTGTTGTTGGTGTTGTTGTTGACTTAACACTGATTGTGAACGTGAATGTGTTTTATTTATTAAATAATTTTTATCACCATTTATATTATTAAACTTATTATTATCATTTTTCTCACTAGTATTATCATTATCATTATTTACATCATCCGTATCATCTACATCATCTTCGGGTTGTACTATTGGCGCACTTGGTTGTACATACGATGGATAACCATTTAATGCTGTTGAACCATTTATACCATTTATACCATTGTTATTATGATTATTATTAATATTTACACGATAATTATCATAAAAACTGATCGGTCGTCCGGCTGATTGTTGTAACTGGACTTGTGTTCGATCATTTAATTGTTGAACCACCGAATTAAAATTTGTAATATTTGTATTTATGGACATTTTTCATAAATATTTTTTTATTTCTTCACATATTAATTTTTTTTTTATTTGTTGTTGTTAAAATCCTGTAACAAAAATTGAAAAATATATTAAATTTTTTGTTATTATAAACACAAGCGAATTATTTCAATTATTTTAATTTTAACAAATTTTGTTGCATTACCACATATTTAGTTAAAGACGGGGAAATCACATTTGCAACTTAATATTTTATAATAATTTTTCTTATAATAATTCTTATCTTATACATTTATCATCATTCCAATGAAAAGTTTTTTATTTTTTATCGAGTCTTTAAACTGAGTAATTTTTATACAGACGAGAGGCAAAAAATAAATAAATAAAATAAATTATACGAATAATAAAATATCCAAACAAAAAATAGTAAACACTCATAAACTTTACTAAATTTGTCTGTAGCGTTTTGTCCGATATGTATTTTCTTTTAAATGCATAAAAGTCTTAAAGAATTTCATGTTATAATCATTTATGAATTATATTATACATAAAACATACAATTAGTAATGTAGAAAACTTATGAAATAGTCGAGTTTTAATTTACATTGCACTCAGTAAAGTGAAAAAAATGATAGTTTAAGCCCTGTAAATCACAAAAAAAGTGTAAACTACCCTAGTCCCCTCCCCAGCGTCTATCAAAAAAGCATTTGCATATTAAAATGATATCAACAGAGGTAAGAGTTACAGATAAAAATTTAAAGTAAAAATTTTAAAGCATAAAATTTTACATAAAAAAGGTTCTAACTATCCTATGAATATTATAAACGCGAAAGTATGTCTGTATGTTTGTTACCCTTTCATGCATAACTACTGAATGGATTTTAATGAAATTACTTATACATCAGAATAGCACATAGGCTATAATTTATAAAGCTATCGCCCCGTGGGTCAAAGGGTTGGGGTATCGAATATCCCATAACAAATACTGGATGTGTATATAAAAATTTCATGTCACGGGTTCCCTACACCTAATACCGGGTGCCACACCAAATACCGGGTGTTCTACAACAAATACCGGGTATCCCATACCAAATGCCGGGTGTGCCAAAATTGAAACAGCAATACATGACCGGTTCTGCTAGTTATTAAATATAATTCTACAGCGTTTAGAAATGGTGATTTGTAGAACACAAATAAACACATTTACAAATTTTTAGGCATATTACATCTCCCTTGACTGTAATAATACCTAAAAAAGACAATGAATTATTTTGTAAAATTTTATACTCTTATAGTTTTTATACGAAATCTTTGTCTTTAACTCTTACCTCTTTTGATACATAAGCATTGCAATATTTTAAATGATTGTTTTTATAGATGCCAGGGACTATGGTAGTTTTTAAAGCTTTTGTCATGAACAGCGAGATTGAAAACATAAAGTTTCAACTTTTTCAGAGACAAGCTTAATGTTTGATGCTGTACAGAATGGAGACAAAATCAAATTTATAATAATGATCTTTAAATAAAAAACGTATTTCACAGATTCAATCAGTTAAAATAGCTATTTAATACCCATACCTATTATAGTATTTATCAATAAAAAAATTCAAGGACATTAGAACTATAATATTGTTATCACCATTTTCATTTCAGCAAACTTTCGTTTAAATTCATACATTTACAGAGTTTTCATTTTAATTTGGATGTATAATATTTTATAAGAAACAATTTTCACGTATATAAATAAATAAAATAATAATCATTCACAGGTAATATCATTTAGCAAACATCAAGAAAATCGAGACCATGACGAAAAGTTACAAAAAAATATACAAAAATAATTAATATATCAACTAACAGTGTTAATTGTTTAAGTATCCTACATATGACTGCTATCATATCCTACATATAACAATTTTTTAACTACTTGTAATTACTTACATAATTAAATACATAAAATATGTAGTATACAATGCGGTTTTTATATAACAAAATGTATTAAATATTAATTTGAAGATTGTGGCGAATCTAAACATTGTTTGAAATAATTTTTCAAACAAAAGTTGTTTATTTTTTAAGAAACAGTCACTTTGTATGTGACTTTTTCTTCATTCTTATGCTTTAAAAGATCGATTTTTGCATATCCAGGGTCTTAAACTCACTTTATAGGTCCTGAGAGGTGGACTGGCAATAATAGACAAAAAAAGGGTTTTTATAAACAACTAGGGTCCCGTTATAGCGATCGAAATATCGACCATAATCATTCAAAAGTGAATCACACTACCTTTAAACGAAACAGAATATATGCGTGCCTTTAAGCAAAACAGTATATTAAACAAACGATTATATATGCGGGTGTATGGTAGTGTTTGTATTATAAGCCTCACCTCTTATATATGTGTGTGTCATAGTGTGTGTAATGTTCTTTTATTGAGTGTATTTTTATATGCATAACATGAATTATAAAAAATATATATAAACTATAAGTGTGTCAAATTTCATACTCCTCCGTCCGCCAAATTTTCGTAAAAAAGGGTACTATACAGTTTTTGTTTCATGTATGAATATATAGATTATACAACATTTGATTAGTGCGTTCAATTTTTTCTAGCATTACAAACTTTGGACTAAACTCAATATAATACATTCATATATAACGGATGTATAAGTAAAAAAAATTTATTACGTAAGCAGTATGGTTACTACAGTAATTCCCCAATATTCAATATCTCCAAACCGATGTATGTATACAACCGAGGTTTGGAAAAATTATATTTTTTATAGTATTAAATAAAACACAAAATGACATGAAATACTCTTTAAAATAAAAAAAATTCCATGATAGCTCATACAGTGGTTATTAACTTAATTAATTTTGCTTAGTTAAAACCCTTTATAATGAAATTAAAATATGTCAAAATAAATAATTTTATTTATAAAAATATTTTAAATTAAATTTGAATTAAAAAAAATTATTAAATATTGATAAGGGTTATGAATTCTGGAAGATGACCATAAAACGATGTACATACAATTAAAATTATAACCAAGATATCCGATGGCTTTTAAATTACAAAGTTTAAAATAATACAAGTATACATAAAACAATTTAATTAAGACATAAAATTATTATAATTTATTTATAATTAATTAAATCACGCAAATTGTATTATTTGTTATAAAAAAAAATTAGTAAAGAATGAGTCAATCCAACGCTGTAAATATTTTTAATTACAGTCAACAAAATTAAACAAGGTTTTAATTAGAATATGGAATATTAAATCGCTAAATCAAACTGATTAAGATCTATATGAAGTAATTACTTTATGGTTTGATTAATGCTATAGCGATGTGTAGATAAAAATGCACGTAGAAATTATAGATATAATTTGGGAGTGTTGAAATGTAATACAGGAGTTTGAATTTTGTAAAGGAAAACCCAAACAACAGTTTTTCCAACCAGTCTGATAAGAAATCCATGTGTGTGTTGAAATCCATAATTTGAATCAACACTTTTCAATAAAAATTACAATTCACGATATCTTTCTTGTTTTGTTGCTCGAAAAAATGTCTACAGTTATTATAATGATTTCAACAAGACCGACTTTAATTAAAAAAGAAAACCGTATCTAAAAATTGTACGGTCAAAAAGTTTTTTTTATGCGTAAATTCGGGTTAACTTATCACACCACGCATTAAAATTGAGCAATTTTTATCCTGATGGTAAAAATTATAATTCTTGTCGAATTGTAAATGGCACTTAAATACTTCACAATTTTATTTTCCCCAAATTATTTGAACCTAAGAATTTCTTCAATTCTTTTTTCGAAAATTTATGTAGGTGATACAATTTTAATATATTTTCAAATGCGTCAAAACCATAATTTAAAAAAAAAATTATTTTATTTTTGGCATTTTTGAAAAATTAATAGCTACTAAGTCAAATAGTTCAAATGTAAATACAATATTGTGATCTCGAATTTCTTTACGTTTTATTAGCATTCAGTATCACAAAACATACAAATCACAATCTATTCCAGTAATTTTCATTCTTTTTTCCTTCTTTTTTTTCAGTATAAATTAATAAACTAATAAATTAATTTTTTCTGTATGTGCATACAAACTAATTTTTATTGTTTGCACTGATCTATCTATTGTATAAAGCCTTGTTCATATTCATCAAGTAAGTACAAAAAATGTTTATTATTTGAAAACTTTTGCTTAAAACATTTTTTCGTAAAGTTCTTCGATACGCAACAATTACAGTTCAAATTTATCTAATATATATTTTACAGGCAAAGTAGATTGTTAGTAGGAGTTGACTCTTTCTAGTCAAAATAAATTATGACTAAAAACAGGAGTAATAGTTTATTGTGTAAGATATGGTACAGGTTACTAAAAACATTATTATGTTTTAAAAATGATACATAAATATGAATATATATTTTCGTCATAGTTTCATGAATTTTTATGTTTAAATATTGTACTTATTAAATAATACGAAGAAAAAAAAACACTTTCTAATTATCAATATAATGTTATTTTTCATATTTGTTTTATAGGCTTTATGTTGTGTTTTTAACCAGACAAGTGATCATACAATGCAAGAAATATTATCATTATACATAAGTTTTAATTCCGGTTATTATTAATAATTTATGAAATTAGCAAGTATTTTGATTTTATATTTTGTCACTTTTTTCTATTTAATGCATAATAAATAATTGAAGCTTGGTAAGAGCCCATCGTGATATAAGAGACAATTGTCTGGGCATTGAACGTGCATTTACTGACACATAATTCATTGGGTGTAACATTTTACTCATTAACCGAAGTTTGTTCGTTTTGTTGCCCAATGATGTCAAATATCCATGCTTAATAATTTCGGGAACGATCAAATTAATAGTCAAGCAATCCCGTACACATTAACTTAATAAATAAATAAATAAATAAATATATATATATATATATATATATATATATATATATATATATATATATATATATATATATATATATATATATATATATATATATATATATATATATATATATATATATATATATATATATATATATATATTCAAAGACAGTTCATATTCAAAGGCAGTTGAATATGGAGTAACATCCGAAACATGTCGCATAATTAGAATAAAATAAAGTGGTTAAGCAAAATAAAAAATTGAAGTGTGTAAATTTATTTATTCACCTAACATAATTAATACTATGGAATACCACAAATTAAAGCTCTCTACCATTAATATAGAAAATTTGGTTATACAAACAACATTTGAAATAACTTTATTATATTACTTTATAACTTTTTTTTTACGTTAAAGGTAATACTAAAAGGCAGTAATTTTCAATTTTTTAGTGAGATACATGTTTTGAGGTGCCTAAAGGTATATTCACGCGTATCAGTCACGTCGTAGTTCAGTCATTCCATCTCAATCAAAAATAATATTCTTCTGAGAAACCTAATAGAAGGTATCTACATTTGCCCGTCACAGTTCAGTCTCAGTGATTCACACAGCTCCAGCCACAGTTTCGTTATTTTTAAATTCGTCGCCAACGATATTTTTGCAATTTGACTGACGGAATTTTTTGTTGTGTGTTATTGTGCGAATATACAGAGCATTGAGGAAACAAGAACAGCACGAATACTGAACTGACACTTGACGGATATGGGTAGATACATTAGCTATTTCTGACAGAGACTGGCCAGTGACTGAACTGTGACGTGACTGACGTGAATGCACCAAAAAAATGATGTTAGAAATTGGTTTTGTAACTAAAAGAATACAATAATCAAAGGACGAGAAAATACGCATTTCATACTTAAATATTCACAAAACATTTTAAGCTTTATAGTTTTTATTTGTAACATTTCTCTGAGATAATTCAATTAGTAATATTTAGTTATACACATAATAACACTATACATACTTTAACTCATTTATTTATAATTTTTTTGTATTATTAGTTTTTTTCTCATTTTGTTTGTTTACAAAAAAATTAAATAAAATAAAAATTCTTATTTGTATATAATTGTAAAAGAAAGTTCTGCGAAGCGTCGCAATATATTTGTATTAAAATTTTTTTGAGAGAAGAATAATATTTAAAATTTAAAAACATGCATTCTTATTGATATTTCAACATTTTTTTTATTAACTTTTTAAGAGTTCCAAAATAAAAGACCATTAAAAATAATTAAGAAATTTAAAAAATTACCTTTTAATATTGCATAAAAAAACAACAATTACATAACAAACACAAGTTCACACAACACATATAATATAATTAATTCAGTATTTATTTAATCATCACAGTAAAAAGAAATTTTCAAATTTTATAATAATACTTTCATTGTTCAGATTAAAAACAAAAATGGATAATAACGGACGATAGAATAAAATTACACTGAAAAAATATTAAAGGTAATAATAGTTTAAAAAAATCCGTTCCCCACTCAACATCATATAGTCAATATATTATTTAAGTCAGGTAAATAATAATTAAGAGTGCAGTCATAGTGTGACTGAGTATGTTTATGTTGAAATGTATTGTGTTAGATAAAGATAATATAAAAGGTACAGGTAAAAATCTAGGAATACTATTTTAAAATTTAATGTGTAAGAAAAAAGCTTAGGTACAGTAATTATGGTTAAATATTGGGCACCATATTGGTAAAATTTATGACTACGAATATTATTACAACATTGGTCTATTCCGAGTGATGGATTTGGCAAACCTGGCCAATCTCAAAATACAAACTATATTTTTAATTTTTAATATTATATCAGTAAAGTATTAGGCGACAAATCGTTAGTTAAATTGTAATTTTTTACCTTATTTATAGTGGAAATGTGATTATGCAAGAAATTTAATCATTTTGACAATTAAGGACCATAATCCAGCAAAACGGGGTACTCAGGAATTTACAGGACATATTATTTTGTATCGAAAATGAATAAGTAAGAAATTATTTTAAGGAAAAACTTTCCGTACTAAGCGAATATTTTAAAATATGCAATTAATTGCTTTTTTCATTTAGAACAAAATAACTCTCACAAATAATTAAATAAAGAGATAAGCAATATTTTAAAATTTGCATTAAGTAGGTCTTTTGCGGGTAAAAAATTGATCAACTCGGTCCTGCCAGTACCAATAAAGAAGTTTCATAGCACATTATGTAAGCAATACAGATAATTTTCTCCATTTTCTCATTCAAATTTCTGTATTTTAAACTGCCATAAAAAAAAAAAAAAAAATGAAATTTAGTAAAATTTAATAAACTTAAATACACATTTAAAGAAGTTTTTATCTTTGAAATTATTCTCTCCGATGTAACTTAAAAGACTCAATTATTTATTTAAAATTCAGTTTATAAAAAATGCCATGATTGTGGACCATTGTCCAGAAAAAATTTATAGAAAAAACGTAAGCCTACAAAATTTAATCAGGGCAATAGCTAATGCAGTCCATGTTACTCCAGACATAGCTAGCAGAGTTAAAAGGTTTAGAATTTTTTGCCTCGCGGTCATAATATTTTTCATATGTATTACATCTTTTAAATAGCTTGATTTTTAGATCCAAGATCTTCAATATCTCATTGAGAAAGGGTCCGATAGAAGACACACAAACATATCATCATGATCTAAAAACTTTCTCCAATTTTCTCCAACAATGCTGAATATTTATGCTACTTATAAAATAAAACTTACAGATACTACATTTCTTAAAAAATAAAGTAAGATAAATCTCTGATTTTTACATATACCCTTGATATGATAGATTTTATATTATTTTACCATAATAACGAGATCTTATAACTAATAAAAATATTTAATTCAATATCAAAACATCTGATACAGTATTTATAAGTGGGAGAACCTGATACGTATCAATTTTAACCATCGTATCGCATAGCTTACCATAATGTAACAGCCAGCAGCATTATATTGATAAACATAAGGTATAGGCTACGGAAGGAAATAATGAAGAATTTTTGCATCGCAAAATACATTATCGCTTAATTTCCGAAATATAATGGTAAACGGAAATAACATGTCTTATATAATATTCACCGCCATCTAAGGTTGTTGGTTTATACCTTTTAAGACATTTACACGTGCGTTTTAAAAAGCACGTTAAAAATGTTAATAGTTTAGTTGTGCTATTATTTAAACTTCAAGTAAACAACTCAGAAGTTATGTAAACTAAGGGAATTTCTTTTTTAGCATAATCAAAAATAATATTGTCATTTGTTGATAAATCTAGAAATTAAACTATATACCTTATAACGAAAGGAAATGAAAGTTTCCGTCGTAAAGAGACCAACTACACGAGCGCTTAATTTAACGAAATACGAGCGACATGTAGAATCTGCTAAAATAAGTCACACTACTGTCTACTGTCTACTGTCTCTGGTGGACAATACCTTAGGTAAATGCTCTTCAACTGTTGTACATGTATTGTTACTACTATGGATCATTTAATGGAACTACTTAAGGTCCACTGTGGGATTGTGGTTCACTTTTGGACCCAATGCATTTTTAGATAATGTTTGCACCAGACTTCTTAACTGAAAATGATAAAAAGTGAAACTACTTTAAATAAAACACCTGCTTTAAACATAACTAAAGAAAAAAAATTAACCACAACAATATTTTTTGTGGTAAACATTATTTAATAATTTGCATGTGAAAATATATATAACGTCTATATACATTGTAATATTAAGATAATCTTTCTAACACCAATCCTATGATACTGATAAATAGCAAAAAAATATTTTTTCATTCACGACATATATATTTATATTATGTCAGAGTATAATCAGAGTATATAAATTTATTTATAACTCATAGACTGCACATTTAGAGTATTTTAAGAATGTTAATGATTAAAAATAATTCAAACATTGTCCCTCAACCGCATTTATAGTACCTAAACAATTAACATTGTTAGTTATTATCTGAAACGTATTAAATATTAAATCACTTGCGTAGTACACCGGATTTAGAACCATAGTTCGACCTTTCTGGGATCATAAAGCAACCTTTTGAATTACGTTGTACATTCAGAGTACGTTGCACATTTTTAACAGCCTCGTAAATGATTGTATTATATAGAGGACAAGAGACATTCACACTAAATTTTAATTTCAGTGTTTTAGTAAAATGATTACAATCATTAAAATAACACATTAAATAATTGAAATCATTAAATTCATGTTTTTATTTTTATTTCTCATAAACTTATAAAGTTGTATTCAATTCTTTTTTTTGTATTCAAGTTTTTTGTAGCTTATGGGATTAGTCTTTTTAAGTTTCGATTTTGGATAAATATATGTACATACTAAATTAAATCCTCAATTAGGGTTAAAATTGAAGAATACTTACAAATTGAGCACTTTCAGAGATAAAACATTTAAGGTCGAGTCATCGACAGGATCCTTTTAAAACTGTGTCAAACTTTTTTTTTTTTTTTTGTTTAAATTAAAATTATTTATGATACATATTAAATGTTTTCAAGTCAATATTGTGCATACCAAATTTCATACCATTTTGATAAGTATATTTGTGCGTGAAAACTGAAATATTTTACATAATGAAAAATGCTTCAGTATTATGTTTCAATCTCTTTTAATACAAAGTTAGTAATTTTTGATGTTGATTAAAACATTATAGAACTGATATCATCTCTCAAGAGATCAGAGTAAAGTGACATCAGCTAATCTGACATAAATAATTTTGCTTTCGACCTGAAATAATACATGGCATCATAGTATATAGTAGATGAGTAATATATAATTCTTGAAACTGTGTGAAGTTAGCACACTTAAATTCAAAATTCTTACAAAACTTTATGACTATCGATAAATTAAATTTTGAAGATGCAAAGAAGAAAAATTTTCCTAACTATCGACAATTTCAGACATTTCAGCTTAAAACTACGCATTAGTTTTCTGCAAATAAATAAGCAAATGTGCTGGCGATTTCAATCCCCAAACAGAGGCAAAATGGTGGTTCAAAGTTTTTATGTAGAAATAATACAACGTTAATTACGATACAAAATTTTCAAAATAAAAGAACCGCCGTCAATAAAATGAACTAAAAAGTAAAAAATCATTTTAAATAAATAACTTCTATAATTAATTTCTTTATGACCTTTTTCAGTCGACGCCAACCAATAAATTTTGTAGCGAAGTCGGTGACAACCAACATATTGTCACCGACTTCGAAAGGTAATTGTCCATAAGGAAATTATAGAAGTTTTTAATTTAAAATTATTTTTTACGTTTTAGTTCATTTTTTCAGGCGGTTCAATATTTATTTTTTACTTTTGAGTGTTGTAAGCCAACCACGAAAAATTTTTCATTTTGAAGAAATTTATTGCTAAATTAATTAACATATATATTTTGCCAAATTGAGTGAGAAACCTCTTTTTTGAAGTTAGTTAAAAATGGAATAAATAGAAATCTAATAGGATGATATGAAGTTAAAAATCGACAAGGATAAATCAAGAGCTAATTAAGGTTTATTGGATTTAAAAACATTAAGGTGCTTGTAAAGCCACGGGCATTAGCTAGTTATAATTAATTATTATGTATACAAGTATAATTAATGTTTATAAAATATATTTATAAATTAACAGGATGTTGAACAATCACAATCGCAAAAACTAGAATCCATATGAAATAAAATGAAATAAAACAAAACACAGAATCGTAAAAAATAATTTTGCTTATAACATATCCATAAATCAAAATTTAAATACGTAATTTAATTAATAAAATAAATAATCAATAATATAAATATATTAAGTAAACATAATATTAAACTTTAATATAAACAATATTATGATTTTGTTACTGTGACGTTTTTAAGGTCATAATCACTAAAAAGTTTCATGGAATTTGTATTCACATGAATTTAATCAAATACGTAAATCTTGTATCCGTAACAGAGAAGATATATAATAATTGGTTTTTTTTGTTGTAATATTTAAGACCATTTTATTTATCTTAAAAATTGTAAATGTCACAAAAATTGTTACCTGTTTATTATGGAGTACTACATTAAAGTGTCTGAGAAATAAGAAATTTATAACATTTTTAATATAAATAAATAAAAAAAAACTTTCACTATTCTTTGATAAAATATATAAATTGTTCATATTACAAACAAACCGGAAATAAATATTGAAAGTAACATTATTGTACCTACGACGTTTATAATATTTTCAACAAAAATATTACCTTTTGCATTATTAAAATTGTTGCAAATATATTTTGCAATTATTTTAAACATCCATATTTTAATTTACTTTGGTGTATGTAAAATTTTATTCAAATCATTTATCAATTTTATTAAATTTAGTCTGAAGTGTGTAATGCTGAAAAATATTGAAAGCACTAATAAAATTTGGGTATAGATGTTCATAGACTATGTTATGTTTGTCCATTTTTGTATGTCTGTCTATACTTAAAAATTGGGTGAGTAAATTCGGTCCATTGGGTCTCATGAAAAGAAACAGGGTTTGTTTTAAAAAAAAAAATTTTATTTGAAACATTTTTTATAAATTATTTAGATTTGTCACAATTTTACCTCGCATTTTTGTAATCACATAACTATAATACACTTATAATACGTATTATCCTATAATATTGTACATTTTTATACTCGATATGTACTCGAGAGTATATTATGTTTAGTGTAAAGTTTCTAACGCTAGAAAATATTGACCGCACAAACCAAATTTTGGTACAGGTGTTAATAAAATCACCTAATTCGTCCATTTACGCTTGTCCGCCTGTGTGTCCGTAATCAAGATAACTCAGAGAACGAAAGAAAAAGAGCTACCGAGTTGAAATTTTGTTGACCTCTAACGTAAAGACTGAGTTTAAGTTCGTGAATGAGCAAAATCGGTGCTCATTGACTGAATGTGCCCAGGACCCAACTTTTGAACCATAAAAGATAGAAGAAAATTTTAAAGATAAAAAATGTTTGTTTTTATAAATTAAATAAAAGTTAGTTTTAAACATCTTTCTGTAAAATGCTTAGGTTCTCTACAATTTTAATTTACTTTGTTAGTTATTGCATTCACCTGTAGTTTGTTAGGTCATTTTTTTATTGTGAATATGTTTTTTTTTTTTTTTATAAAAAAGATGGATACTGACAATTATGAAACCTTCAAAATGATTAATAAATTTTTGAATTGCATGCTGTATGTAGTCTTTCGATTTTTATTGCATAAATAATTCAATTTGAAATACAAATGCATTACAAAAATGAATTAAATACTCATTAACAAGCCATTAAAAAAAACCTTTTTACCCTGACAAATTGCTTAGACGTGGGAAAGTTTATATTTTATAGCGAACATAAAAATCATAATGTGCAATTCTCGAATTTGTAAATATTTGCATAGAACAAAATCTTTAAAACACCTCTTCACACGAATTTACATAGAATTAATTAGTAACAATTACTCTTCACAGAGTCGTTCATTAATTATTATTGCTAATTATGCTAATTCATTCATGTAAAGGATGACATAAGATACACATAGTGACTTATCGAAGGTTTTTTTAAATAAAAACATTGCTAATATGACATAATTCTGATGTTTTATTTTGTTTTGTTTCTAAATTCCAATCGCATTTAAAGTTTTCTTAATAAAATATAATTTTTAAAGATTTAGACTTAAACTTATTCACGACTTTTGTTTGCAAGAAAAATCACAATGGCTATTAAATAATGTTTTCAACATTTTTGGATTGTCCAAAAATCTAAAAGGTTTTCCCTGCTAAATTGCTTATGTCGTCCGTGATAGATTCATTTAAATTTTTATCAGGATGCGACACCTTTCTTACCACAAGTCTTTGCGCTTATCAAATACCTCGAAACTATTAAAAATGGATTCGAATATACTAAGAATGGTTTCTTCAGTCGAAATATCAGTATAAAAATTATCTTACTAAAGGACAAAATTTATCGGTTAAGAAGCTATTTATAGTGTAGAAACACATGTCGCAAGATTCTTTGTGCTTAAATTGTAACGAAATTTAGCAGCCTAATTTAAAGACGATGAGAGACAGTTGAATGATTTATCAATTAAAACTAATGATAGGTACAGCTAAACATAAAAAAATTTGAACCATCTTCAAACCGGTTTCTTTATAAAAATATTTGTTCAAACATTTTAATTGTTACAGATTGGTAAGTTCAAATTTTTATGTACCAAATTAATTGTTGAATCACTATCACTCAACATCCTTAAATTCGCCAGCTGAATTTCGTAACAGCTTAGGGACAAACAGTCTTATGGGATGTGTTTCCTTTATGTAAATTCAATTTTTTCCAATAAACTGTATCCTTTAATCGATCAGATGCTTTTTTTACGGTTTACACCTATAACGTTTATTTTGTATCACTTTGTATTCTAACTATTAAAGAATGGTTGAAGATGTTATTTATGAATGCTTTTTAACACTTTACAATAACTCGTCAATGCACTTACAATTATTGGAAAACTAAATATTTAAAAATGTTGTGTTTGCGTTTAAAAACATTTAAATAGAATGTATACTAGAAGATTGCAGGGTAGCTAAATATTTTAAGTGAAAGTTCAAAGCCAAAGAAGTGTTTATAAAAAGTAACTTAAATACAATTTGAATACAGTAACCATAATATTCAATTTTCTTGAAGATTTCAGTCAATAATTGGAAAATTATTCATAAAATTGTCAAATACTGTTTTATGGAGCTTCCAATTATAGTTTCTCATAATTGTTTTTTCTATTTTTGCAGCAATTTTTTTTAAAAATTGATGATAATAAACTGAAATTAATAAATATAATTTTGAATACATTTATATTTTGTTAAAAATAATTGTATTTTATATTTTACATAAATTGAAACCTGTCGATCGGATTATATTACCTATTATCTACGATTCCAGAGGCAAGTATATGCTCACCGAATATTTTTTCAAAATTTTAGCCTGTTAAAAAATCTACTAATTTGTCCATTTACTTATCATATGTTCTGTAAAATATGGCCGTATTCGGGAATGAGTGTACTCGGTACCATGGATCCATAACTTAGCTATACCATAACAGATAAAAGAAAAGCGCAAAGACAAAAATGTTGCAACTTTGGTTTGAATCAGTTTTTCATAAACTGCAAAGATTCCTTACAATTCCAATATAGTCACCTAGTTAGTAACTAATAATAATAATGTTAATAATTATTAAAAAATTCAAACATTGATGCTCAACCTAATATGCTGGAAGGTATTTAAACAGTTAACACTGATAGTTGTTATATAATCACTTGTTATTTATTCATAATGATAAAAAAATATTATATTATTATTTAATGACAAATTGTCTGGCCTATTGCATTTATTATATAATAAAACCGTTAGGTATTTGAATTCGTGTCCTGAATTAATTGTACTTTAATTGGCTAACGGATAAGGTGAGCCTATTATGAATTAAAGAGTATATCTATTGAATAAAATCCAAAGAAGATGTTTAGATTACAAGTTCTTATGTTTATCTACATAATTCTACAATTCCATATATTATTTTTATATAATATAATCAATGGGTATATAGTAAGTTAGTTTTATATACATGTTCATCTCGTGTTTTATTTGCAAATTCAAATATGGCCATGTCCAATATAAACCACATTCTTGTCGAGGTAAATTACTCTTCTGTTATAACAACTTTATACATAATCTACTTAGATAATCAAATTTATATCAATACATTAGTTTTATTTTATATAGTGTTTGTTTTTATTTGATAGAAAATATTTCGTTAATAATACAGATTCACACGTCACGCGAACAAATAATGTAATTTTGGTACACAATTCAACGAGGTGTCATAATCATAGTGGCGATAACACTCCTTTTTCTCTTGAAACGAAATCCGTATTTTATTATTGTTTAGGAAACCTCCAGTAAAAATTTTGCCCTGATTAGTTCACTTTCTTCTGCATTAAAGACCGGTAATGTATTTTTAGAAAAAAAAACTTGATATCATTTTATAAAGTTAGCGTTAGGTTAATTAAGGTCTAAGAATACAAAAAATAACACTTCTTTTAAAATTAGATGGCTTATTTTCGAGATATCACTCGAAAATTGTCTGGTATAGTGACTTTTGCGTCGGATTTCAAGTGATATCTAAAAAAAAACTACGAATCCAACCGGTAATTGGATGTTATTTTCGAAATCTACGATAATTTTATCGATTTTTTTAAAGGGGTGCCCTGGAGAAAATTGCGAAAAAACTTTGATTTGTTTCCGATTACAATAAAATTATGTTTATAGGGGTAGTTTGACTGGCAGAATTCAAAAATAACGATTAGATGGTCGATAAAAATTAAATTATTATAGATATGTAGTTTTAGAAATATCATTTTAGAAACTAGACAATTATATTTGCTGTAATCTAAAAATGTATAAAATTTACATTAAAATGCACCTCAAAAATTTGTGAACCATAATGTTCCTAAAGCAAACACATATCTCAAAATTTCTTTATACCTATTGGCTTTTTAAGATTTGCTTTAAAGCGAAAAGCTGTTTGAAGAGCTAAGTTCACAATATTTGCAAGAATTGACATAAAAATACTTATTTAAGTACCTATATTACAAATTTAAAATTAACATCACGTTTTAATTAATCAAGACCTTGTTTACCAACAAAAATTTTCCCAACAAAAACATAAAAATTTCTCAAATAAATGAAATTACTCATTCGATGTTTTTAAATTAATTTAAAATATATTATTATTTTAAAGGGAAAACCCTGATGTTATTTTTATTTACATGAATTCTAGTTGTAAAATTTCTTTCTATCTGTAAAAAAATGTCCATACTCCTGGAATCTTGTGTCGTCCATACATTGACCAATCACCTTCGTTGTAGATACTCTACAACATAAATTCTTTGTTAAGAATTTTTTCTGATTTTACAAATTTAGATTTTTTGAAACATTGTACTACTTTTAAAGTTTAATATAGGAAATATATTATTTTTTATCGATTACGAAAGATCTAATCACAACAAAATTAATTTATCGAAGGATTTAATTTAAAGTTATTTTTACTTTTCAGTACATATAAAAAAAATATGATTCTTAGGTCGCAAAATATGTTATTGTGTATGCATTCATATCGTGATAAGTCAGTTAGAAAATTTTCAGATAAACTGCAAGTCATATTTTTAGGTGTTGTGGTCTTCAAGACAAGGCAATTAATAACGAATATAATCTAACTGCAAATCGGCTTAATAATACATCGAATTTTCCTCAAAATCTTGATAGTACAAGCTTGCTCCATATGTGGTCTAAATTTTTTTATTTTTATCGACGATAATTGGTTTTGTATTTCGGGAAAATTTTTAATGTGTTTAAAATAAAGATTATCTTTTAAATGAAATTTTTTCCATTTTTACTTCCGAGTCCGGAAGTTTGTTTATCTGATTTGAAATAAAATTTAGCTGCTAAGATTTTAAATTTTTTTTTTGTATATATCGACGTTTTGGAATTCTTGAGCAATTTTTATTTATTATACGTTGAACTGTGAAACTCATTCAGACGAACACGCATCCACAAGGAACTAAGGAACGAATATTTATAAATTTGTGGTAAATAATAGCGGGGATTTTCTGGATGGTTGCATTTAAGAAACATCTCATCATTCAAAGACTTTTTCTTAGGATATAGCGCTCGAAACTTATTTTTTTTACTTAAATGTCCGTATCTCGTGAACCGCTCATCTGATTTTGATGAAATTTAATATGTGTGGTATAGATTTAAACTAATAGTTTAAATTGTGTCAAAATCGTTTATTCTATAATATCGTTATTAAAAAAATTGGAACGTATAAACGAGAAAAACATAAGGTCAAGGTAGTATCACAAAAAATTTTATGTAAAACATGTATTTTTTCATTTCATATCGAAATTGAAACTCAATCGATCAAGTCGTTCCAATGTTACTATGTTCGATAATGCGTACTTTCACATAAATGCCGCTATATCGTCAACCATACATTCGATTTTGATTCATTTGTAATTTTGTTCTTGCTACATGGATATACTTTTATGTACGTGACTTGAATTTTAAAATTAATGAAAAAAATCTTAAAAATTAATTAATTAATGATTCTGGAAATTGAGTGGAAAAAATTTAACAGAAAAACGCAAAAAATAAAATTAGCATTTACTTTCACAAAAATAACTTATGAAAAAACTTTGCTAATAATTGAATACTATTCATGCTAATCAATTTGAAGGATATGCTTCACCTTCGAAATTATTCATATTATAATAAAATTTATTATAAACCAACCAATCAGACTCCAAAAGTCCGTCCATCGTAAATGGTTTTATAAATAGTTAATTCATATAAAAGCCTAAAATAAAAGTCAAAACATCAAATTATACATTTGTAATTTATATTCAATAAAAAATACCACCCACGTTAAAAAATATTTTATTAAAAAAAAAAAACTAACCTAGGTATATAAAACCTTATTGACCCTACGCTTGACGTACGTATCTAAATGATCTTATAAATTTGCTTCTAGTACCGATGAATAACTACCATGGATGTATAAAATTAAAAGCAAAGAAATTAAAACAAGATTATACACCTACCTTTTAGATGTTTTTACATAACCTCGATATTAGTATGCGAAGGTCGTATTCTACAAATGTTTGTTTGTTTTCTGCATGAACAAATTTTTTCCAAAATGATAATTAAACAATTATGCAAACGTTTTAAAAATAAGTAAAGATTCAAAACAAATTATAAGTAAATATTTTAAAATAAAACACTTTTAAATTACGACCAGTCTCAAGAAAATAAACGAAAAATGTGGTCAAATGTAAAATTGATGTAAAATAAAATTCCAGTAAGTGTTTAATTTGAAGAATTTTAATATTAGGCTAGGTGCGTTTATACGATACAGACTTTTTACTCAGACTTCAGACTTTCCATATAAACTTCTATAGGCAAGTGTGTGCAGACTTATAGCACAAAGACTTACTTATGTAGAAATTTAAATGGAAACTCTGAAGTCTGTGTAACAAGTCTGCATTTTGTAAATTCTTCATAATCGCTGCAGATGTGTAATGTTTTCAATTCTATCCATCTTAAAATTAATCCCGTAGTGTCTTGGTTTGATTACTTAAAGGTTGGAGTCAAGGAGAATTCGTAATAATCCAGAAAAATATTGTATTAATGCAATGTAATGTGAGAAATTTTAGACTTGTATTGTGTAGAAGAAATAATTATTAAAATAATTTAGGATACGCTTACATCAAGCGAATACTCGCTCAAGTGACTGCGAACTCGGCCGAGTACCCGTTACATGTAAACGCTCAGTAAAACAAAATTCACTCCATTCCTATTATATAGTTTATGCGCCCAAACTGTACTACTCGAATAACGCTATCGTGGAATTTTGACAAATTTTATTCTACTAAAGATATATATCATTTATTTTCCGGTCAAAATTTTAATTGAAGCTGAAGGAGATAACTGATTTTGAGAGTGTAGTAATTATATTTGGACAAATCATCATAGGAATATCCTGTGTTGATCAATTTGTATAAATTATCAAACTTAAAAACATTGAAAAATTCTCAAAAAAAAAAATAAATAAATAAACGAACTACGCAGCGACAAAGCATTGAAATTAAGAACGGTATTCTACAGACCATGAACAATGATTTATATCTTATACACAATATATAAAATTTAAATATAAAGTTAGGGCGCTCTTGAACTGAAAGAGCAACCCTATAGAAGCAACAATTTTTTTATTGTATTAATAAGACCGTTAAATTTGAATACGTCTACATTTATTTATAATATGCGAAATAAATTTAATTAAGCATACAGGCTGTATTTTTTCAAACTGCATATGCAGTTTTTAAATATTTATGGTAGAAATATAAACATTTATAAAAATTAATTAAAATTTAATATTTAATGCTTATTTGAAATTTATTTATTTTTCCGTTATTTTGTATTTTTAAATTTTAAGTTTAGATAGACAAGCATCTTTATCGATGAAGGAGAATGACACTTTATACATAATTTTTAGGAATACCATCTGTATAATACAGTATTCATTGCATGTGTTTCGAAATCCTGATGATATTACTGTGCAGTAAGGTATGATGTCAACAAATATGATATTTAACATTGCTAAAATTCAATGTTGATGACATGACACCTTACTGCCCAGTAACACCATCCATGTTTTCAAAAATACACATTTTGAGTATATATTTGTATAAAAATTCAGCTTACGCATGTCTGTTCTCGTGAAAATTAGTTTATGAGTCAAATTTTTACACAAAGTTTATTATTGTTAGTGTTTAGATAAAAAGAATAGAAAAAGATAAAAAATGATTTCTCTTCCTAAATATTTATAAAAGGTACTATTAAAGAGGAATTTTAGGATTAAAAAGAATTCAATAGGATTAATAATTCATATTATTTTAAATACTTTTTAATGTTTTTGTTTTTTTCAGAGGTATTTTACAAATAAGTACATGCATGACATTTTTCAATAAAGACATTTCTATTTTTAGTCCCTAGTTTACAAAAATACCAAATACATCAATCAATCTTAGTACAAAATAAAGCATTACTGTGGCCTTTGGGATTACATTTTCATTGAGAATAACACATTTTTTCCTTCATTTTTTTTATTTCACGGCATAGCCATATCAATATTAAGTTGTATTATAAATTGACATGTGATGTGTTTTCTCGGAAAATATATGTTCACAAGAAAACTTTTATTCGCTTTCGTAATAATTAACATCAAACTGTGTCACATCGAAGCGTGGCCATATTTAGCTAGTTACTTAATAAATATAAGGGTATGTAAGCAACAATATAACCGGTTATGGTATTGTACACGTGTCTGTACAATATCAATACCGAACGTGAGTATACATTAAAATCTTAAAACATTCTGCAAGGATGGGGACAGGTGAAACGTACAAACAACAAACAATAATAATGCAATAAAACTTTAATTATACTTAGTCAATGGTATTTCATTCATACAAAATAATAACAAAGAATTGTCAATGGAAATTTTTTATGTATAAGGATTTATAATTTTTTATGTCTCTTATTTTTTTTATGGTAAGGGAGCCTACGACTCTAAATGGGGATTTATTCGAGTATATTGGGATCTAGTGAATTTTGAAGATTAGATGGTATAAAGAAAAGAGGTCATATGATTTATATATTTGACCACAGTCTTTCAAAAATGTAAAAAAACAGCCACCTGGACATACTCAAGCGTGTCAGATATTAATAAGGTATGACTCCCAAGTGTCTCTGAAGACGGAGGTATCTCTGTCAATTTTTATGATGGATGTGGCCGTACGGAAGACTTCAAATTTACTCGGGCGCGTCAGATATTCATAGGGAATATTAAGTGAACCTAAACGAAGCTTCCATTTAAAAAACTGATAATTCGGTTGTGACGCAAGCTCGTGACCGCTATTAAAAAATGGAAAAAAAAAATTGCCACTTTGAAATCTTCGATCGCATTAGATTTTCAAACAAGGATTATGACTCTCCTCACTCCTGAGTCACATTCAAATACTCAGATGATATTTTTGGCGTTATTCTTGTATTATTTCTTTGAAAATAAAACAAAAATCGACCACACTCGAGGTTGTCCAGGTGGCGGTTATTTGCAGGTTTGTGACCCTGCCATTCTCTTGCGTCAGGATTACTAATCGTCAGATTAGTAAAATGTACACTTTTCGACACGAAATGAACCTACCATATCTTACTCTGAGCGCGCTCGATTAAATCCAACTATAGCTTCTTTTTTTACTATTTTTTTGCTAAGATTTGGGGGAGGTACTCTACAATAGGTAAGATATCTCTCATATATTAATCTGACACGCTCGAGTAAATCCAAAAATCTCCGCTTGGGCTCTCCAACCACTATTAATATAAACTGTGTTCATCAAACAAAGAGATAAAAAATAAGTGTATATACATTTTTTTTTAAAAATATTTTTGCGAATTTATCTGGTGAAAACAAATACATTCACCGGCAAAATTAACCGTCCACTTGAATTTTATTTATTTTCACTTGAACGGTTAGTCTTAATTCCTTAGATTAATCGAATGCCGATTAAATGCAAAATAATTACGATTTTCTTTATTTTGACAAACAATTGTTAAAGAAAGCACGGAGATATTCAATTAATTTTTACTTTATTGAATTATAAGCAAATGTAAATAATTTCCGTATATTCGATTCAACGATGGCTGCTTTTAAAATAGGACACATGACACATTTTCTAAATGAAAAAAAATTATATTCATACATTATTCAATAATATGCTTTTAAGATAGAATAGATATGCTTTGATGTTGTCTTTATTGCAACCTCAAAGTGTTATATTTTTGTCCTAATAAATAAACATGTAAGTAAATGAACGATGTATATATGTTATAAATATTAACAGATGTGTAATTGTACAAAGTTTCCATTTTAAATTATTTCACACTGCTTACAAGCAGGAAACGGAAATAAATAGAAAATTTATTATTTAGTAAGATCTATGAAAAACTTAGGATTCTTTTCTGTTAACACTTTTTTTTAAAGCCTTTATTTAGTAGCACCGGTCCATTATAACATAGATAAAATTCTATTTTGCTAATATTTACCAAAATATTTCCAAATAGAACATTCCATAGTAATACCTCTTGATTTATTGGAGGTTCGTACTTCAGTAAGTGCAAATATCATCAAAATGGATATTCCTTTAAAGCTCTGATTAATCAGAGCCCTAAATGCATAAATAAGTTTATTCATCAACATTGGCTTTTTTAATTGTAGTATTTATATAGATCTACTATTCACTTTAAGGGCTAAAATTTATAATTTTTTGTATCAAGGCTTACGAGGACTTATTCAAAATGCAGTCTACTTAAATATAGAAATAAAAATTTCCATTAATATGTTGGGGTAAGAATTTTGGTATAAAACTGAAAATAAAATCATTTAAAATACAACTGATAAATGTTTACATTAGACGTAAACCATTTCAATGTTGAATTGTAGATATGAAAGAGTAATGATGATAGACAACAATACTTTTATTGCAAGTAGGTAATAATTCATTCCTACACGTTGACATTGGTACCTTTGAAGTGAACACATGTGTGGTAGAATATTAAGCAGCATCCACACGTCCAACCTTTGTTCGCAACGTAACACCATATGGAAACTCTGTACTGTTACGCGTTACATTTTACGTGTTACGAGAGCAACAATTTTAAAAAAAGGAATAGTATAAAGAAAAATTGTTCAAAAAAAAAAATAACTAAAAAGTAAAAAATAATTTGAAAATAAAAACTTGTATAAATAATTTCCTTATGCCCAATTACCTTTCACAGTCGACGCCAACTAATCAATTTTTTAGCTAAGGATAAGATTCGCATTGACTTCGAAAGGTAATTGGTCACAAGAAAATTATAAAAGTTTTTAATGTAAAATTATTTTTTACTTTTCAGTTCATTTTTTTTAAGGTGGTTCTTCTTTATTCAAAATTTTTTATTGTTTACTTTTGAGTGTTGTACTACAAAAAATTGTTCTTTGGATGAAATTTAATTTACTAAAAATTGCATTTTCTTCTTTCCATTCCATATCGAAATATTTAAATACAATTAAAATAAAAATGAATAATGTTTACGTTTTGTCTTTAAAAATGTTGTGTTAGTAAGTTCACACTTTTCGTAACCCCACTTAGGAACATCTTTTGTGCAATTCAAATGTACCGACAATTTGTGGGACCCGATGTAACATCGTCGCGTATCAACTTTTGTTACACGATGGTGTTACTCGTTCACGCCCATACAAAGATTACTGTTACACGTCAAAGTTGCGTTACGGTGTTACGTTACACGAAAATGTTGAACATGTGTACGCGGCTTTATTGATAATGATAAAACACATGTAAAATTATTGGAAAAAAATTTAATATTTATGTCCGTATTGCTTTCAGCGTATTAAATATATATTTTTGATTTGAAAAAACAATATAAAATCTATTTCAAAACTTTTAAGATATAACATAAGTAATAGATTTTAAAATATAATAAAAAATGTACAAAACAAAATCTTTTAGTTCAAAAGAACTTAGGACAGTGATTTTTTTTGTTTTGTATATTATTTCAAATGTTATAGTTAGGACACAAAGACAAAATTCCATTCAGATATCTTTGAAAAAAAAAACACATACAAAATTTATTTTTCGGAGAAATTTACTAAAAAGATGAATGAAAAAATACATATATTTGTGTGAGAAATCTAACACAATATCTTAAGAGAACGAAAATCGTTAAAATCAAAATTTATATTCAGATCAATTGAAACTTCAATTGACTAGTTTTAAATAAACATATATTTTTTCGTACGTATAATATATATTTGTATCTCAAGACAATTGAATACTTTTTATTGTTTCATCCTCGAAATATACAATTTCATCTTAAGCTTGCCCATTAAAAATCTCTATAACTGACAAAGTCATCCATACGTATTCGGAATTTTGATTGGTTATTTGCACGGTTTATTAGATATTCGAAAGAGAGACTGTCTGAATGATCTACAATATGTTCTTATATGCTTTTATTAAGCTTCATCTGTCCAAACAAAATTTCACCTCGCTGTCTATAGTTAAATCGACAGCGAAGTGATATTTTGAAGGCTTATTCTAAACCTAAAAAACCAGTTTATGATATTGAATGTGCAAAATCGTTCAATTTGATCTCAGTTCAATTTTGATGGAAACATTTTTTGACAGACTGTTTATATTCGCCTCAATTTCGGGTCAAATACAGCCGGCTAACACATTCATTATTATTATTATAAGTAATATGAATATATTACTTATATCATACGTATTATAATTATAAATATCATACGAATATAAATATCATATATTATAAATATCATACGTATTATAATTAATGTAATAATAGTTATAATACACATTAATATTATAATGAAATCTTCATAGTTCTACTGATGCGCGATAAGTAATGCAAGCATTATGACCCATTTATTGTGTAGAAAAATAGCCTGCTGTCAATCAGTCTGATTCGTTAGCGTTTTCTGAGGGGCAAATATTGAAGATGTAAAAGCCCATATACCTATTATACGTATACCTAGGGTTATTAAAATATAAAAATATTCATCCTAAAATAATCTTTGATTCGGATTTTTGGTGATATCTCAATAACTGAGCTTCCAATCATAAGATAGATGTAATTTATGAAATTTACGGGACAAACTACCCGTAAGAGCATATTTTATTTCAAAATCGGGTAGAAAATTTTTTTTCGATTTTTCCCCAATATTTTAAGGGGATACCTCAATTTTTCCCCAATATTTTAAGGGGATAAGGGGATAAGGGAAAAAATCAAGAATATCGGGAAATTTTTTATGTTCCCGATTTGGACGAAATTCATGTTCTAGGGTAGTTTTGGTGTGCAGATTTTAAAAATAACATCTATTTAACGATTCAATGCGTAGTTTTTGAGATATCGCTAAAAATCCAATCCAGAAGCCAATTTATCGAATTTATTCCATACAATATTTAAGGTTTTTACACTATACTAAGGTTTTTTAATACAAATGCTTTTTAAGAGGGATTGAAACATAATACTGAACCACCCTCCATTATGTAAAAACTTTCAATTTTTGCGTACAAATAACTCAAAAAATACCTATCCAATATGTTATGAAATTTAGTATGCAAAATATTCACATGAAAACGGTGGACTTATCGAAAAAAATTCTAAAATCAAAATCAAAATTAGATTTTATATTTAGAAATAAAAACTCTGCGACAATCTCTCCGTTTTCATGTCAATATTGTGCATACCAAATACAAAAGTATTTTTGAGTTATGTGCTCGCGAAAATTGAAAGATTTTACATAATGAAGAGTGTATTTTCAATAGGTTTGAGTAAAGTGGCATGTCGCTTGTTATAAGTTTTATATATGACATAAAATATTTTATTTATTACTTTTTATCATATAAATAAAGTAAGATTAATATAAACAAAATTCATATAAACAAAGTAAGATTATAAGAAGGACATGTCATCACTTGGGAATTTTCTACTCTCTTTGGAACAACTATAATACAATATAATCTGTATTTCAAAGTAATTTTTAATTAAAAGCTTTTTACTAACTTAATATATTCTAATTTTTGTAAAATACATTTATATATTTCCATATTATAAAACATATTTTGATGAAACATTCATGAAAAATTTTGTTGACTTTATATATTAATAAATTATACCATGTTTAAATTTATCGATTAACAACAACTCAACTATTTAATAATAATAATAGTTATTAAATTACGATACTTAATGTAATGTTTAGTTGACACAATTATAAATTTATTTAATTTATAAAATTCTTAAAATTTATTCCAAATTTTGCAATTTTTTTCAATTAAATCGATTAAAACACAATAAGACAATGTAAAAACTTAACAAAAATATTTGGTAAAAATGAATTTTCTTTTCGAGAAAGTATGAAATCGATTGTCGAAGCTTGTAATGAGACACAAAGAAAGGATTTTAGTGATCAAGAGCTGGGCTTCACATATCTTCGAATGTGTATTTAATCCAAAAAGAAATTTTATTATGAGTGAAGGTCTGAACATGAGGTGGGGAAATACACTTTTTTTACACTGTTCTTGGAAATTGTAAAGAAGAATTTCATATCATGTCATTTATAAATAATACCCTTCAAAAAAAATAGAATATTTAGCTTTTGACTAGCTTAAATTTTTTTCTTCCTTCTATTTCAAAATCTGTATTGCTGTATTGCTCAATTTATAGACAAAAGCCTCTCAGATCCATGTGCGTGAAGTTAGCACCCAAAATTTATAAATTTTCAAAAAAAAAAAGTTGTTATGAATTCTGGCAAAATGCGCTATTTTGTGCCGCATCGAAAAAAAATTAACTCGAAAAATTTAAATTTTCTGGGGAGGTCCTATTTTTGATATGAAGTTAACAACCACTTTTTATCTGATCGAAATTTTGAAAATTGTGGCTCTTTGTGCTTGAATTGTGCTATTTTGTGCCACATCGGGGAAAAATAATTGTTCAAAAACTACAAGATTTATTACGGGATTTCTTATTTTTGGCGAGAAGTTAGGACCCACATTTTAGAATTTTCCAAAAAAAAAAAAAAAAAAATGTGCTGTATTGTGTAATATTAGTAAATGGCAAATTTCAGATTAAAAAGCTTACAAATTTACTCACACTTTGGACACAATGCAACACAACTATCTTTTTTGAAAAATTCGAAACTTCACACACAACTCGAATCCTTTCACATTAGTAATGGAGATTATGCTTACAAAGATTACGATAAAGTTATTGGTCATTTAAAGAAACCACTCTAAAGAAAACAATTTTAGTTTGATTACAATGTTTATTAATAAAATAACAAAATTTTGGTCACTTTTTATTGATGAGTTCTCAGACGTATAACAATTGAAATAGATTGAAATCATGAAAAATAAGAAACAAATATAATATGTTTAAATTTACTTTTCTGGATAATGATAGTACTTAAGAACTCTCACTTAAATTTAATTTTCTAGATCGCTTTCTACAACAAAATGTAAACTTCTACAATTTTATCAAGCGACAAATCAAACATAAATAAAATCTTATTAAAAAGCCGGTGAAATAATATACCAACATTTTAATGTTTTGAAAAATTGCCAAAAGTACAAGCAATTTGAAAATGCATCAAAATAAATTTAATTTGTTTATTTTCATAAACAGAGTAATTTCCTATTGTCACAATATTTAAAAGAATATGACATAGATATGAATTCCAACGCACATTTTTTGTAATTTTGTTGTACTTGTTTAGATAGACCAACAATGCTGACAAAGGACAGACGGAATTTATGAAGCTTTATATTTTAGGTATGCGAATTTTTAATTATAATAAGATTTTTGAATATTTATTTATTTTTTATGTTACTTTCTTCAGCAAATATATCAAAAATAATACAACAATAAAAATCTTTAACTTTTGGCAAAAAATGTACGCTGGCTTAATACGTAACTATACACGTTTCGATAAAAATAATTGTTAAAAACTAAAATAAAATTGTTAAATGCATAAAAATAAAAATAATTAATATAAAAAAAGTGAATAATATATATTATACATAAATATATATGTTTTTAACATCAATTTAAAAAAACAAATTATACTGATAACATAAAACTACGATAAAAAATAATATAAATTTTTACTCACCGAATTGAGTTTAAACTGTAAAACTAACTAAAACTTCCTATACGTTTACTTCGTTCACTATTTTATTAAATTATCACAATAATACTGCAACAATGCTGTTATTATCACCGTTAAACATAACATTACACTAATGACTAAACGAAATCAGTAATGTGTATGCGGAAAGACATTAACTACCTTTTCTCAACTCGTATCAACTAATTTTACTTTCTCAAAGGTATTTTTAAACATTGAGCATGCATGGTATAATATCGTATTTTTAAAACTAACTGTAACAAATACGCTCCCATCTATTAGCCCCCCTTTTTCAAGTTTTTTTTGTGACTGTTATATTATCATCGATTAGTCATTTTTGTTTTTTAAGTTATTTGCTAGTAAATTAATCCCTAACTCAGCAGTCGTTTGTAGTATTATCTCAATTTTTCTGGTCAGGATTAGTTTTAATATTAAATATTATATATACGGCTCCGCCCTTTTAGCTTACCCTTGTCGAATTTTTGTAATTTTCTTTGTGAAAAATTTTCTAATTTTTCTTATTTTATATTCAAAATTTGGTTCAGACCGACATCCTTTTTTCCGATTTTCTCAATTTTTTTTTTTTTTTTTTTTTGGGTATCATTTGGTCACAAGAAATTACTATATTATTGTTTGGTCATTTTCTTGTTTTTCCTCAATTTATAAATTTTTATATTTATATTTCAGATTCTGATTAATATATGATGTTAATAAAGTATTACAAAAATAATATATTTATTATGATCAATCTTGATCAAACGATTTCTATGAATAAAATTCGAAAAAGCCAACAAAGAGGCGCTTAAGGGAGGAGGCGCATTTTTATATAGTTCAGATTTTGATTTAGAGATGGCTATACAATATTGTGTCAAAACTTATCTTTTTAAGCTCCGTCTTTCTAGCGTCCCTTTGTCTGATTTTCCAAATTTTTTGGAAATGGGTTAGTCACGATCGTTAAAGTTGCATTGTTTGGTGATTTTTAGTTTTTGTGTTATTAAAAAATTGACCTAAGCCAGCGCCCCTTTGTACATCCTTTGGACTTTGAAGTTTTCATGATTTTCTCCAATTTTGAAATTTGCATTTTATAATTCGAATTTGAATTCATAGATGGTATGAATATTGTTATTGATATATATTAAATACACTGATGCTTCTTTAGTAACAAAGAAAAACATTATTCCTATAATAAATATTTTCTGGCAAACTAGGTTTATAAACTAAAGGATCATACAAAACTTTGAGTAGTTCAAGAACCCTGTAAAAAGACATATTCAAAATAAAAATCGGTTAATGTGTTTCAAAAATTTTCAAATTGTGATAACTATTACAATATTTGATTGACTTTCACTAATTTCAGAAAAGATTTTCCTTAATAAGCTCAATATGTGACCACAAACTTGATTATCCCTGTTGGATGTAATCTAATCTTTAGCATTTAGTCCCTAATTTTAGAAATTACGTAGATTTTAAATTCTCTCTCTTTCTACATACATATATTTGTAAAAGAATCTAAAGATGTATAATATATATATATAAATGATTAATTTTATAAATTATAATTATAGTGTATATTCGGTAAATCTGAGTAGTAAACTATTTTTATACCCCTAAATAATAATAAGGGTGGCCTCACACAAAGTTTTTTATGAAATTGCATTAAAACGTATTACTATCAATTAAACTACATAAGCATTATATAGATGGCACTTTTTACCATTTTTATAACTAAGTTACATATGAATTAAATAGATGGCGTGACTTATAATTTACCACGAATTTTTACAAGTGTACACATAGATTAAATGGTTGGCACCCACAACTATTCGTTCTCCTCCGTTTCCATGTCAAGATTATGTATTCTTAACAAATTTAATAACATTTGGATAATTGTTTTTTCAGTTATTCGCACGTGAATAAAAATTGTTTACAGTTTTGTATAAATAATTGTTTAAAAATAATTAATTAAAGGAATAAATAATTTGAACAAAATTATTGGTTTTTAAATAAGGCTCTTAAAAAGTTACAATGCAATAATTTAAATCGCTTTTAATATGACACTTGCGCACTTTTACACATATTTAATCAACAAATGTCATATTTTAAAAACAATTAAAATATGTATGGAATGTTAGATATAATTTAATTTATATATATATATATGTATATATATATAACATTTTTAGATCTATTTTTAAATTAAAAAAAAGTTTTCAAGTAAAAATTTTATTATGATTACGATTAAATTAAAAATAATTTTTTAAAATAAGAATGAGGTTATATTTGTAAACCGCTTCGTTAGTTAAGTTTGCGATCAATAATGTAAATTCAAGTTTGGGGTATTTGAGTGATTCATTTACGATTTTACATTAAACGCATCCTGTGGTAATTAATAATATGTTACCAGAACCAGAAGATTTTCCAACGATATTTTATGAATTATTTGAGCATCAAAATCATCAAACAAGGTAATTACACTTTTAAAATATTTGTAATACACTTTTAAAATATTAATGATTTTATTTTGTCAAATATAAAGTTTTCAAAATAAAAGTTACTTTATCGTGAACTATGACGTTTGTTTTTATAGCTTTGTTTGTTTATTTTATTAATGCGAATTTTGTTTAATATAATTCTAGTCAAAATATTGTACATACTAAACCGCCTTTTTAAATATTTAAATTTATAGCTCACAATTTATTTAATTTCAAAAATATTTTTTTTTTATTTAATTTATTTAATTTCAAAAATATTTTTTTCTTAATAGAAAACATGTACAATGGAAAAAAGCCAAAAAGAAAAATTCAAAAAATTCTGATGTACGAGTAAAAAGTAAAATGGAGTTATTATCCACTTATGGAAATCTTGGTCCACCAGAAGTTGACGTACCAGGAAATGCGTCTACTTTTGCAGTATTTGCATCAGTTCGTCTTGCTGTATTAGAAAGATGGATGCGTTGGGCTTGCCAAGAATATCATTTAAGTTCATCAAGTTCTCCACCGGGAGATTTATCTGAAGCGGATAGTGACACCGAAGATTTGTCCCAATCCAGCAATATAATTCTAGTCCCTGTCCCAAAGGTTTGTTTTAATTTATATATTTATTTTTATATATTTACTTGTGTTTAATCTGCAATATTGAAAATAAATTTTGTTCTTTTGTTTCAGATTGTAAATGTCGGTTTAAGAAGTGTGTTTGAATTAATAAGAGAAAGTAGAACAACTCACACGCAATTATGTACCAAAGCACTTTCAGCTTTATTAGACGTCTTACAAGGACAAAATCCTGAAGGTTTAAAGGCTGAGCCACCAGAGGCTATAGAACCTCTATTTGATTTATTATTAGATTTAGCCACACTCCATGGTCCTGAAACATCAGCACCTAATGATGGAAAACATTTAACAGCTGTTGCATGCTCATGTTTATTAGCTTTAGTGGTTGTTAGAGGTGATACTGGTAAATTTTTATCAGCAATAGCAGCAATTTTAATGTGTCCAAGAGCATTGTCTACTCAAAATATTCAGGTATTACGTATTTTAGTTATATGTGTATCAGTTTTAGAAATAAACGTATCCAAATTTGATTTTTTTTTTATTTTATTATTATTTCCTTAATTTATACCTATATTTAGAAGCCTTTTTAATTCTTTATATATAGTAGTTTTATAAATTAATTTAATGTATTATGTCTTAATCATATTACCGGCTATGATTTTTTTTATATTTATATATCTTACGAAGAGAGTATACAATTAAAATGTACAAGTTTGCAGAGTATTTTTTAAAAATATTTCTAGATACCTATCATTTGTAGAAAATTGATTCGATGTCAATTACTCTCAGTAAAAAAAAGATTTAAATCGATTAAGTATTTCACTTCTTTCGTGTATATAAATGATTGAACTTGTATCTCGAAAATTATTAAATTGGCCTCAATATTAAGTAATACACATATTTAAGCTCGAATCCACAACCTTGTAGTTCTATGTATTTGAGTCATAACGTAGAAATGTAATTATATGTGCATATCTCTTTACTATCTTGTCGAAATATGTTTTTTTAATGTCTTAAGATTTTTATAACTTTTGTTGTTGTTTGTATTTGTATATTAGCACTCTTTTATCAATTTTTTTTACATCATTTCTTTCCAAGCCCCAGAATGACCATTGTGGGTGATTCACCATTTTTATTGATATTTCTTATATAATTATTATTTTATTTACACAATTAATATGATAATAATCCCAAATATTGCGACATGGGCATATGAATCTACCAATAATGTTTAATTATGATAAAAAATTACTTTAGTGGCATTGAGTTGTGAACTAAATTTTGCTGTACCCATTTGGTAATACAATTTATAAGCTGTCACTTAGTTGATTTTTATCAAATGATGCTTGTCTCTATTAACTGTATTACTTATTATATTTATATACATAAGTTTTTTTATTTATTTAAAATCGATTGATATACGGTGATTGACAAATATGATTACCAATTAATTAAGGAATTGCACCACATCGAGAAAATAATGTGATGCCCATTAAATATTTAGATAAATTCAACTTTTTTACGTTTTATCTATATTAAGGTACCTAGAAAATAGTTCATTATAATCGCCCACAGGGAAATTTAATATATATTATTGAAACCAATACTTCTACGATCTATTATTTTCTATGTTATATAAAAAATTAACGAATTAATGTTTTGTCAAACATAAATTCCAGAATAAAAATTTTATTTTCCAAAAAAATTGTAGTGTTAGAATACGGAATGTATCAATATTATAGTAACATTTTTAACTCGAGAATTGATTTTAGCTTATGTTGCATCGATGGGGATGGTAGGAACACGTAGTATTATTATTTTAAATTATACGTATAGATGATTTCTTAAACAAACAGTAATGATACTGATTATAAATATCTTTTAAATGATATGGAACATTCTTTAAAAAGGAGGCAAAAAAGTTACAGTGCAGTACAAGGCTTTTAAAAATGATAATAAAAACTTTCATGAAGATAAAACTTGAAAGTTTTATTATCTAAATAAAAGTTTCATAGCTGTTGTTAAAATACGAAACATATTTAATAAAAAAATTTGGAAATTTACTGAATAATGTCTCATTTTTCAGTTACCAACCGTTTTAACGTCCCTTCAAAGATGTGTACATAATGTTTTACTAAGTAAAATAGTTCGACCTGATTGGATAACTTATGGTGTACCACAAAATAGTCGTATTGATTCATTTCGAGTAAGACTTCCATTAGACGTACAAGCAATTCGTTCCATGTGCAGTGATGGTCAATATATTTATTTATTAACATCTAAAGGATTATTCAAAGTGGGTTCTGGTTATGGGGGTACAGTCAAAGGGCATATCTATATGCATCGTACAGATTTTTATCCAAATGAAAAAGGATGGCTAGGATTTTGTAATGTAAATATTATATATGTATATATATACACTATTTAAAGTCCACTTTTTATGAAAAATAAAATTGATTTTAGAATAAATTATATTTGCGACGTATTTTAAAACAATGTACTGAACTTTTGGCTGTGGAAAGAGATGGACTTTTAGTCACTGGTGCAGTATCATTAGACATTCGTGATTCTTCATCGTGTGTTATGTTCTCTGACGGTGACAATTTAGGAATGATTTGTGGTGCAAAAGATGTAAGTTTTATTTGTTTAAACCTTCATGATTTTAATTATTTTCTACTATATGCATAAATTTATTTTAAAGGATGGTTTTGTTGTAAAAACATTAAATCCATCGACCAATCCTCCCACTATGGTGAATGAATTGTCATTGAAATTAGCACGACGTTGTGTTGATGTACTAGGCGCTGCAGCTCATGAAAAAGCGATTTCTGGTAATACTACTTTAGCTACTACAGGAGAAGCACCGTCTACGCAATGTTTGCCACCAGAAGAAATTCTATCAATTGGTAGGTGAAATTAAATCATTTTGACCAACCAACCAATTTTTAATTATTATTCATTAATAGTTGCTGGAAAAGAATTCACGTTGGTTAGGACAGTTAGTGGTCATGTAATGTATTGCGGAAAAGCCGCAGCTTTAGGTTTGAAACAAACTGGTTGTCAGTCAGGAAAATGGTCAGAATTGACTCTTACAAAATCACCGAAAGTTACACATATTGCGGTGGGCCATGAAGGAATGCATGCAATTTTAGTGACTGAGGATGGAGCTGCATTTTTTGCTGGTAATTTGAATAAGTATTTTCACATACTTTTATTTTTAAATTTTAATAAGATACAAGAAATAAAATATTTTGTACTAAGAATTAAGATTAAAAATGTTTTTTTTAATTTTATTTTATATATATATATATAATGAAACTTCTTAAGATATTATTATTAGGTATAGGCTTAGACATAATAGCCTTAGACGTTTGATTTCCTGCCTGTATCCCTGAAATTGAGTTTAGGAGGACTTATCTATTTTAACTAAGGTCTTATATCTTATAATAAATAAAAAAATTTGTTAATATAGTGCAATTCCAATGAAATTTCTCCGGCGGGGAATCGAACCCCGGTGTCCCGCGTGACAAGCGAGGATACTGACCACTACGCTACGGAATACTTTTTGATAAACACAAATATTGGGTTGTAAGCCATAAGGTTTGTTATCAAATATTCATGTCACTTTTTAAGAAAAAGTCAAATAATGTTTTGTTTTCTTAATAAAGTTTAAATTCGATTTATTAAAAACTTTGCTTTGTTTTCTTCACAATCAAAGAAATTGTTGACTGAATGAAAAATATTGTTTATTAAGGATGCCTTCTCTTTCTCTAAAATATTCATTATTTCATAAATATACACATTTGGTAAAAATTAAGTGGCCGATTTTTATTTATTTCTTCCTAATAAAAATTATTAAGAAAATCGAATTTATCAAATAAGCTTTTTCCGCTCATTTAAATATAAAGGAAAAAAATAAAGTAAAAGATTTAGGTCTGATCCTATTAATCAGGCTGTTACAGTGCGCCACTCCCGGATGCGATCCCACTACTGCTCGACATGAGAACTTTTGACTGCTGGGTTTCCCCCCTGGTCCGGTTCGCTCTTCCTTAGACAACCTGCACACTCTAAATTCCTTCAAAGTATCCATATTGATGCCAAGCTTAGTGCGGACATTCAGTCAACATGATCACAACTGTAACAGGACTCCTGACCTCATACCATCCACTAAATCTGACCTCCAAGTAGCTAGATTACAGGAGCTCGCCAAGCTCCCAGTCGTCAAATCAATCAATTCTGAAAATAATTTATTACAAAACCTAGTTCATAATATTTTAAATAATTTGTATTTAAAATATTTTCTTTTTTTGGTGACTGAGATGAGCTACTGTAATCGGGTTATTTGGAAGTCAGTTTTATTAGATGTTTTGAGTTTAGGAGATATTGTTGTACACCTAGAGTTTTTTTGGAAGTTCTAATGTGGCGATAAGAATTGTTCTAGGCTAGTAAATTAATATTATATCTTCCGGTCATAGAAAGCATACAACCCTATGGTTAAATTATAGGTTTAAGGCTGGTAATAGTTATATTTTCAATTTTTTTTCTAAATAATAAACTTATTAGGCAGTATGATTGGTTGACGCCTAGCTGAAATTATAAGTAAATGAGATAATTAAATTACACATTTTTATTTAGGATTAGCACGTCGAGGTGAAGATGGTGACCAAAATAAAGCTAGACGTCAACCTAAACCAAGTAAACCGAAAAAAATGATTAAAGTTGATGATAAATTTATCGTGCATGCTGCTTGCAACAGTGCAACAACAGCTCTTGTTACACGAGATGGAGAGCTTCTTATGTTCGGAAAAGACACACAATATGCAGATCCAGCTAGTGGTAACTGATTATTCTTACATTTATTTTTGAATAATATTCAAACAGAAATTAATTTTTTTTAAACTAAGGTACCGTCACAGATTTAAAAGGGGAACATATTGTCCAAGTAGCTTTGGGCAAAGCTCACGCTGTTGCAGTAAATACAAAAGGTCATGTTTTTACGTTTGGAATAAATAACAAATACCAGTGTGGACGGGAATTTCCACATCATGCTCGTGAAGGTATGCTTTTCTTCGTTTGATAAATTTCATTATTGCATAACTTATAATTTTATTTTAGCCCCGAGTAATATTCCAGAATTAGGTTCACCTGAACATAGTTTACATGAACCACAACATGAAATGAATCGCACTACGGACGTACAATTATGTCCTAAATATTGTCATGAGTGGCACGTGGATCAGTGTATGATTTGTAAAGTTTGCGGAGAGTGTACTGGTTATGGAAGTGCTTGTTACAATGCATTTTTTCCAGATCGTTATCCAGGACAGTAAGTATTAAATATTATCTATACAAGGAGGTCTTAGAAAAATGTTTACAACTAAAATTGTTTGCGAACACTGTTTTATCAGACATAAAAATGTATTTGAAAATTGATGAACTTTTTAATACTTAAAATCCCCAATTTTTACGCCGAATTTGACTTTAACTATAAGCAAACTATAAGCAATTCGAAAATTTTAATTTTTATAATCCTACCACAAATAAAATCTTTTTCTGTTTGCCGAATTCTAAAGCGACCAGAACTTACCCTATTGAAATTTAATCTTAATGTGTTAATTTGAATGAATTGGATAATATTCCCATGCATTGATTTCAACAGAAAGTAAAATTTCCGATTTAAATATAAAATTGAATAGGAATTAATTAGAAATGAATATAAAAATATCTTCAGTTTTAAATTCGACCCCATCCGTTCTAACTTTAAATTTTGAATATCTTTTATTTGGATTGATTTAATTTCCGATTGGATCCGGTTGCCTTAAAGGTATTCTAGATTCATTTTTTGTATAATAACTATTTTAATTGAAAATTTCGCCAAATTCAGTACAAATTAGTTATTTGTAATTACTCTACTGACTATTTAAAGTCATTCTTAAATTTTTTCTTAAATACATCAGCATTTTCTGATCAAGTTTTTTCATTGTATTTTATAACAAATAAATATACAGTGGTGATGATAATGATGAAATAAATTGGAAAGATATTTATTTTTCAAAATGTTTGTTTCTATTAGTTTCTAGTAATGAATATTAATTGAGTAAAACTAAACTAAAAAAATGCTTTAGTTTAAAATATTTTTTAAATAATAATTCTATTAAACGCAATAAAAATTCGTTATAGCTAATTGTAAAATTCATGTCAGATTATTGAGGTTATTAACAAGTTGATGTGTATTTAAATAAATACAACGTTAATAATTTGTTCATAATTATTTATTGAATTATAAAATATATTCTTGTGTTATAAATCATTACTCCATTTTGTCAATCCATTACTTATCGATAATATCCTAATAATAATAATCTCTATAGTCTTTTCCTATATTCACTACTGATCTAAATTCACTACACTGAACTAAAACTATATTAATTGTATTTGTACACTGAACTGTACATAACAGTCTCCGCCACTTATTTATAAGTTCATTCTATTAATTGGCTTCTTTGTTCTTGTAGATCGACGTACAGGTTGATTACCCGGTTCAGTTGCTGGATTTTCCACTGTTTCTGGAGTTGCTTGTGTATCGATAGAAGTTGGTTGCGAATCCATACTAGTTGTTTGAAAATTTGAATTTTGCGTATTGTTTTGATTTGGCAATAAGAACGTAACCGTTCGCTTAAGTTTAGTTTCCGTTGAAGGTGTATTATTTTGTCGCTTATCTTGATTATATCGAAATTCTAGTTCAGGTATTACTTCTGTACTTCTAAGTTGATCATAGTGTCGTTTAATTTCGTATCCATTGTCTAGTCGTACAATATAATGCAGACGACCTAGCCTTTGTATAATTTTACCGAATTTCCAATTTACATTTCCTTGATAGTTGCGTGATTGTACGCGTTCACCCAGGCGAAAAAATTTATTGAAATTCGATGCTGTAGATGGTAAATCTGGTGTTGGTTTAATTAAATCTAGTCTGGTTCTCAATGCTCGACCTAGATGTAATTCTGCAGGAGTTTTTTTACATTCTAACGGTGTATTACGATACTTGAATAAGAATCGTTGTAATTTTTCTATAATTGTTCCAGGTTCGTCCATCATACTTTTAATTTTGTTTTTGAATGTTTGTACATTTCTTTCAGCTAGTCCATTTGTTTCCGGATGGTTTGGTGCTGAATGTAGGAGTGTTATTCCGTTTCGGTTACAAAAAGATTTAAATTCTTCCGATTTGAAGTAAGTTGCATTGTCGGTGACCATGGCAAATGGTAGACCTTGACGACAAAATATTTCTGATAAAGCAGAGATTGTTGATTTGGATGTAGGTGCGTTTACTTGTATTGCGATTTCCACCCATTTTGTTTTTGCATCTACCACTATTAAGAAGTGGTGGTTTTGAAAAGGTCCCGCATAATCCACATGAATTCGTTGCCAAGGATATTTTGGTGTTTCCCAGTGATGTAATGGAGCTTTGTTTGGAGTTTTCTTCACTAATGCACAAGCGTTGCATGATTTGACTTGTGATTCGATGTCGCGATCAATGTTTGGCCAATAACAGCTTGATCGTGCGATAGCCTTCATTTTAACTATCCCTACATGTGTAGAGTGTAATTCTTTTAATATAGCTGGACGTAATTTAGAAGGTATGAAAACTCGTTGTCCTCTCATAATAATTCCTTTGTGTAAATTTAATTCCGGATCACGTATTTTTCCATTTAGTAAACGTTCTTTGATTGTTAAAAGTTCACTGTCATTATTAGTTTCTTTGCGAATGGTATTTGCGGTGATCGTATGTGACGTGCTTATTTGTTGTACGGTTAGATCGTATACTTTGCTTATCTCATCGGTATCGAGTACATTAGTGTATGGAAGCGGAGCGCGTGAAAAATAGTCTACATTTTGGTGATTTTTAGCTGCTCGATGTTTTACAGAATATTCAAATCCTCGGAGGAATAATGCGTAGCGTAATAATCTAAGTGCTGTAAGCTGAGGTAATTGTTTGTTGGGTTCGAGGATCATTTTTAAAGGTTTGTTATCTACTACGAGTGTGAAATGTCGTCCATAAATGTATTGAAAAAAGTATTTACATGCCCAAAATACAGCGGTGGCTTCCCTATCTAGTTGACTATAATTTTTTTCAGCTGTTGTCAGCGATCGAGATGCGTAAGCAATGGGACGTATTTCATTATTGATTTCGTGTGAAAGAATACCCGATAATCCGACTGGGCTAGCATCTGTTTCTAGAATTAAAGGATATTTTGGGTTGTAGGGTGTCAATACACGTTCGCTAGCCAATTCTGTTTTAATTTTTTCGAAAGCCTGATTACAATCAGGTGTCCATTTAAATTTGACATTATGTCGTAATAATTGATTTAGAGGATAGAAAAGAGTTGAGGCGTTTGGTATGAAACGCTGGTAATACATCGCTAATCCAAGAAATGAACGTAGTTCATCGATATTTGTAGGAATCGGAGCATTTTGAATGGCAAGCACTTTATCTTGCGTTTTGTGTAAGCCGTTTTTACTGATTACGTGCCCTAAATATTTGACTTGTTTAACGAAAAACTTACATTTCTTTTTATTTAATTGAATTTTGAATTCTTGAAGTTTTTTCAAGCATTTCTCAAGACGATCTTTGCATATTTTAAGTGTTTCACCTTGAATAAGGATGTCATCGAAATACGCTATGGTGCCTTCAAGGTTTGATAGAATTGGTTCGAGAATTTTTTGAAATTCTCCAGGCGCCGTTTTGAGTCCATAAAACATACGTTTAGCGAGGTATGTTCCTTTGTGTGTTGAAATTGCCGCGATATGGGAGCTCTCTTTGTCTAATTCTACATGCAAGTAAGCTTTGTGGATGTCAAGAACACAGAAAAAGTTTCCATCACGTAGTTGGTTAAATAAATCTTCC